>CM044433.1:33667162-33770484 GCA_024363595.1 Xenopus borealis
TAAGTGTGTAATAAAAACGTGCACTTACCTTTTCTGTAGCAGGAGATTGCAGGAGATCGCTGAAGACACGTGGAAGCAGGAAGGAGCGCAGAGCAGGAAGTAGGAAGCTGCTCTGCGCGAAGGAGGTAAGTAATGAAGCAGGCGGATTGATGCGATGCGTCTGCTTCATTTACAAGTCGGATCTGCGACAATCGAGTCGCAGATCCGACTTGACAGCACCCTAGCACTGTTGCCTAGGGGGCTGTCCTCCTTCCAATCTCTCTGCGGAGGCGGCTTTTGCCGCCGAAGCAGAGAGATTGCTCAGACCGCCAAGAAACGTGTTCCATACGTGCTTGGCGGTCTGAGCCTTTAACCGCCAACACGTATGGAATACATGCTTGGCGGTTAAAGGGTTAAGGTCTTTTAATGGAGCAAATAATCACCCATTTTTGATCCTAGTACTTGCTTTACTGATCACAAAATAAGGCCTGATGTTAAGGAATTGCATTTCTTTAATATGCTTTTAAATATTGTGTGACTATGTGAATAAATATCGTAAAAAGAATGTTAGTAAAGGAAAAAATAGTAGTACCCAAAGAGGTTTTATGATGCAAATCCTAATCTCTGATAAGAATAAAATTATATTTGTCTCTGTCATTGTTTTGACTTTTTCTCTAACCCTCTATAATGTTCTTTCAGTGTAGTAGCTTGTACCAGCAAGTCACATTGCAATTATCTGAGAAGCCAAACTCCTGTGATTTATTATCATTGCTCTATCTAGGATAAAATGTAAATCTTCTAATAGATTACTTTTTCAGGTTAAGAGCAAGAGGGAGTAGATATAGATTGATGTTAATTTCTTATAGAGTATATAAGATAATGCCCTATTTTTTGGCATTTTTATCTGACGAGGAAAATGTGGTTAAGAACCAAGATTGCATAAGCAGCATAACCTTGGGTTTTAATTATGTTTTTTATATTTATCTTTATCTGTGGAATGACTGATGTTGTTAAATTGCTATTTGTAATGCCATTGTATGATTATGATTTGACACAAAGCACGTGCATTCTAAATCACTGTTGATTGAAATTTCTTGACTTAATAAAAAGTAAAAGTCCAAAAAGTTAATAAAACTTGTCAAAGCAACAATAATAGGTATCAGGTCAAAGCAAAGGAACTTTTCATGCAATTGCTAATATCTTTTAAAGGTGTATTTAAATGAAAAAAGTGTGACCAAACCAGTGTTGGACTGGGATGCCCACCAGAAAACCTTAGACCAGGGGCCCACCAGAAAACCTTAGACCAGGGGCCCACCAGAAAACCTTAGACCACTCCTCACGTAATCTATTTATTCTCCTATTCTTTTAGATCTACTTACTATACTATACTATTCTTCCATTATTAAGCCTCTTTTTCCACATAAAGAAATAGGGAATGAACATGAAATAGGCCAAATTTTTAGAAGCAAGAAACCTGGTTTTCCTGGTATCCCTGTGGACCAGTCCAACACTGGACCAAACTAGAATCCAAGATTTTACCTTATTTATTATTAAAAAACACTAATTGATTGGTTCGGGGGAAAAAAACAAAAAAATGTACGATTCGAATCTTACGATTTTTTCGTGATTTTTCCTGAATCGTATGTCTATTTTTATTTTTACCCGAAAAGTTAGAAATAGTTGGATTTCTGAGATAATTCCAGCACAGACCACAGAAACTTCAAAATAGAATAGGGATCTCTCCCATTGACTTACAATATATACAACTTTGGCAGGTCTGACTTGACAGATTTTCAGATTCTTTTTGCAGCCTCTGGGTTTTTTTCCACTAAAAATTCACATTTTATAGCAAAAAAACTTGCATTTTTCAGTTTTTGGCATTCAGACTCTGACAAATAAAGTATTTTATTCATAAAACCCTTTCTTCAATAACAGTTGGATAAACAACAATTATGTCCTGTATGTATCCTTCTGTCACAGATGTCTGTGTTAAAATGCTGCTAAAGCTGGGACACATGGGAATTTTTTTATATGTAACTTTTTGCCTTCCTGGAGTCTGGACACATTTTGTGCAGTTCAGACACAAATTGAGTCATATTACAGTTTATTACCTTAGTGAACAGCCCCATTCACAGTTGATGCTGTCATTGATGAATATTGTTCTCCTATTAAATGCTCATCTGGGATACTAACTGAAATGACAGCAACTACTGATCAATAACCCTTTCTTCAATAACTGTTGGGCAAACAACAATTATGTTCTGTGTGTATCTGTCTGTCACATGTCTAAGTTCAAATGCTGCTAACATGTGGGGATTTTGCCCTCTTGGAGACTAGATACAGCAACAGTACAAATAAAGGTAGTTTTATTTCCAAACAACACTTAGATTTACAAATATTAGTTACTAATATTAGTATTAGTATTTGTTGTGTTTTGGTAGCCAAGGATGAGCAGGGTATAACAGTACTTTATTAGCAGGTTCATGCAGCCATTACACAACTGCAGTAACTTGAACTCTATGGGGCAAATTCACTAAAGCGCGAAGCGTCTAAAGCTAGCGCAAATTCCATTATACTTTGAAATTCCCGCCGTATGCAAATTAGGCGTTGCTAGCGTAATTGTGCTTTGTCTAGCGAAGTAACACTAGCGCAAATACACTACCGTTCGCCGACCTCAGCGTAAATTCGCACTTTAGTGAATTTGCGTAGCGCTGGCGAAAATTCGCCTGGCGAAGTGCGGCGAACGCTAGTGAAGCCTGCGCTGGCGATTTTTCGGATCTTAGTGAATTTGCCACTATCTCTCTCTTCCCCCTATAGTAGGAAAGCATTTGGACAAATATAATAAACAGTTACAATTAAACAGTATGCATCTAAAAGCAATATATACATTCTTCACATAACATAGTCCTTGGTCCATGCAGGTGTTTTTCTGACTCTCTCAATATGCCTTATAGGTTCACTTTCTTCAGGCCTGTGGCGTCAGGAGTGGGAAAATGTCCTTCATCAAATGGAACGTCTCCAAAGTCATATCTAGAAGGAGCGAGACGACTTGCATTGCATATGCGTCCATCAGACAGTTCATATGTGTATGGTCCTCGCTGGTGTCTCACTTTAAGAGGTGTAGTAAATTTATATTTTCCTTGTTTCAGTTTTCCTGGTTTCTTAATTTTGACTAAAGATCCAGGCTGAAAGTGCACTTCTCTTGCACCACGTTTTCTTTCAGTATAAGCCTTGCAATTAGCTTGTTGACATTTGACAATGTCAGCAGTAGATGAGTTTGTTGGGACAGTATTTGGTGGAATTTTGATGTCTGTAATATGTAACCTAGTGCGCATCTGTCTGCCATGTAATAATTCAGATGGAAATGCTTGGGTTGTTGCATGGCACTTTGCTCTGTAGTTATGTAGGAACCCTGTTGTAAACACTTTCCAAGATTCCCAGAAAGTTTTGCTGTCTGCAGTGCTTCTTTCAGACTTCTGTTGAATCGCTCGATTTCTCCACTTGCTTGTGGGTAATAAACTGAAGATTTTCTATGCACAATATTCCTCTCTCTCAGAAAGATTTCAAATTCTGATGAGACAAACTGTGGTCTGTTGTCTGATATTAACTCCTTTGGATTACCTTCTCTGCTGAAGACTGTAGACAGAAATGTTATTACTGTAGCTGATATGAGAAACAAATGCAATTTCTGGCCATTTACTGTAATAGTCTATCAGAGTTATAGCACATCTGCAGTCTATAGGAGCATCTGCAAAAGGACCAACAATATTTATAGCCAGTTTTTCCCATGCTGGATCGGGGAATGGTACTGGCTGAAGTAGTGGTGTATGTGTAATAGCTGTTTTGTCATGATTCTGAAAAGTAACAAAAGAATGAATGGCAGTTACCACACCAGCATCCATTGCTGGCCACCAGTATAGTTCTCAAAGTCTTTGTTTTGTAAGTAAAATTCCTTGATGACTCTCATGTCAGGTTTCTAGTACCAGTAAACAGTGACTTCCAGAGACAACATAGCCATCGACTAAGGACAGTTCGTGTCTAATCCTATATTAAGGTTGAAGATCAGAACTGAGTTTCTTCTCAGCATTTGCCCATTTGTTTAGTAAGATGTCATGTAGTTTTAATTGAATTGGACATGTGAGGCAAGCTTGCTTAAAATCAGCAGCTAACTGTAGATGATAATATATCAGTCAGTGCTACATTTTCTATGTCCTCATCAAGTGTATCAGAAGCTGCAGGTAAAGGTAAACATGACAAACAATCGGCAGTAACATTTTTCAAACCTGGTTTATATTGCATTCTGTAGTTGAAATTCAGTAGCCTTGCTGACCATCTAGATATACACATTCCAGCTCTTCCTAGTCCCTTTGTTGTAAGCAATGTAGTTAGAGGGCTATGATCCCTGCATAAGGTAAATTCTCTACCCCATAGGTAAGTTCTCAATTTTTCTGTTGCCCAAACAGTTGAATACTTACAGTATGCTCTGTCTCTGTAAGTGTTCTGCATGCAAATGCAAAAAGTTTTCTCTGAATGATCAGCATGGATCTGTGTGAGAACTGCACCAATGCCATAGTCTGAAGCGTCTGTAGTAATCATAGTGGGTAGTGCAGGATCAAATGAAGCTAGCGCTAGACTGTTCACAATTAACTGTTTCACTATTTTAAAGCTTTGTTGAGCAGTCTCTGACCAAAGCAGACTTGAAGTTCCATGTAGTAGTGCTAGAAGTGGCTCCACAACTGAAGCATAGTTGGGATTTAACTTAGAATGCCATGAAGGAAGACCTAAGAAAGCTCATAAGGTCTGAAAATCAGATGGAGTAGGTGCTTGTGTTACAGCGTTGACATGGTCAGGGTCAGGCAGTAATACCTCTTGTGAAATTATATGACCCAGAAATGACAGCTGGGTTTGTCTGAAGTGGTATTTGGAAAGGTTCATTTTTAGTCCTGAAGAATCAATGCATTTCAGAACCTTTTCTAGGTACCTGTCATGAAGACAACTATAGTATAGTTGGAGCGTAGACAATTATATCATCCAAGTAGCACTGTACACCAGGTATGTCATGGAGTATAGAAGACATCAGTCTTTGAAAACAGATGCTGAAGCCAGTCCATAAGGTACACGCTTGAACTGAAACAAACCATCATGCGTGATAAATGCAGTGAGGTCTCGGCTTTCCTCATGCAGTAATACTTGATGATAAGCACTCTGAAGATCCAGGGTTGAAAATAATTTTGCTCCTTGGAGTTCTGAAAATATTTCCTCTATGTGTAGCAAGGGATGATTATCGATAACAACTTCTTTATTAGGTTCACAGAGATCAACACACAATCGAATGTACCTCCAGTTTCTTCATTGTTACAACAATTGGTGAAACCCATTCGGAGGATTCTGATTTTTCAATCACATCTTGCTCTACCAGTTTCTTTAGTTCCTCTGAAACAGTCTCCCTTATACAGTAGGGCAATCACCTCAAATTCTGGCGTACTGGTTTTACATCTGGTCTCAACTTAACGTTGTGCACAAAGTTCTTTGCACAGCCCAATGAAGTGTTGCTTTGTGGTGAAATTTTAGACACAGGCTGTGTGGCAGGCACTGGTGCTGCAGTAATGAGACCATCAACTAATTCTAGGTTTAATTCAGCAAAAGATCCCCTCCAATTATAGCAGTGCCCTTACTCTTACCTGTAAAAGTTACATTTTGCAGTTTTTGATTCAAATTGTACAGTCACTGGCAAGCAACCAAGCACAGGATTGGATCCTTTAAGTAACTGACCAGTTTCTGGGCAGGTGCAACAAGAATATCTTTCGAGAAAATATCATTTGATAGCATAGAAACAGCTAAACCTGTATCAAGCATCAGGTTAATGGAGTGTCCCTTGTTAGCAGAAGCAGTATTGGCATTGACAGTGCATATAAACTTGTCTGTAATAAATGTACCAGCTTTATCCACACTTAACACTAACATTTGTAGTAGTGACTTCATGAACATGTTTAGCAGAACTACGACAGGTTTTAGCCAAATGACCTACCTTTGACCATTTGCAACACTGTAATGCTTTTGCAGGACATGTAGTATAATTTGCATTGTGTTGTGTTGAACCACAGAGAAAGCAGTATTTTTTATTTATATTTGCTGCACGGTTTTGCAGTTAATCCCTTTCCTTAGAACTGTATTTTGCCTGCAACTGTGCATAACTAGGCCACAGTCTGTGCATTCCCAGCAGTTCCCTGACTAAGAGTTTTAGCCTCAGCCACTGCTGTTTCAATTCGGCTAGCAACTTTAATAGCCTTTGCAAGGGTTAAATCTTGCTCCAGTGGGTTGTGGGTTTGTTTTTTCCACTATTTGGTCTCTTAGCATTTCATCTGTTAGATTCCCAAACTCATAGGTAACAACAAGCTCTCTCAAAGCTGCTACAAATAGTTCTGTGGATTCACAATTATGTTGTGAGCATTGGCAGAATTTATATTTTTCAGCAACCACATCCTTGGCATAAAAAAAGTTCTTTATAGCAATAAGAGAGCAATAAGAGCAGTTTTATAGGTCTCATCAGGTAATGGTAATGTATAAAATAACGCTGTCCCTCTGCTCCCAGGCAGTGAATAAGTAAAGCACGCTTTCTGGTTGCAGAGATCTCCCCTTGGTTAGCAGCAATAATGTATTTGTCAAACATACAGATCCAAGCAGTAAAAGGTATGGTATGCTCACCAGGGTTTAGAAGAGACATCCTGTCGCCAATCTGTTGTTTATTGGTAGCAGAGGATGAGCAAGGTATAACAGTGCTTTATTAGCAGGTTCATGCAGCCATTACACAACTGCAGTAACTTGAACTCTATCTCTCTCAAGCTGTACAGAATGTACTGTGTATCTGCATAGTACAAGTAATGTGCACAGTGACACCCGCAGGGTGTATAAAAACCACAGAATTAACAACAGAAAGCCAGTTCAATTACAGACCTTCCATGCGGTGACTGTGTGTGCGTACAGGAACATATGATCCTTAGGGGCACATTTACTAATGGTCAAATTTGGAAGTGAAAAATTTAGAGATTCGACCACAAATTTTTTGGGGTGGGTAATTTTAGATCGAAAATTACAGTTTTCAATAAAAAACGGGCATTTTCGATCAAATTCGAATGATTCGAACGATATCCCTTTAAAAAAATCTGAATTTGCTAAATTTTGCCAAATTGTCTGTAAAGGCTATGGGATGTCCCCAATAGGCTATAATGAAAATTCAGCAGGTAAAAGGTCTAATTTGATTTTTTAAAAGGGACAGTACTTAAAAATTTTAACTTTTTAATTTTTTCAATTCAAATCGAATTTTGGGCTATTCAATAGTTGAAATAGCCATGATGTACAGATGAAACAATTACATGGAATTAAAAGGATAAAATCATGTGATGTGTTTTATGATCAAAGACATATAGGGGTGTATTTACTAAAACTGGAATTAATCAAATTTGTTTACAAAAACCAAACCCAACCAAACTCCCTTCCATGATTTTAACTTTTCAATCAAAAAGTTTTCTCGAAAAAATTGGAGTGACAAAACATCACAGCAAAATCAAGGGTCAAGGGTATCATAGGATTGACGTTCCGAAAATTAACTTTTTTGGATTATCGGACAAAGAAAACAGAATTTTTTTAATTATCTAGTGCAGACCTCAATGTCAAGTCAACTTCAGGGACATCTGTCATTGACTTCTCCTAACCTTGACAGGTTTAAGATGGTGTATTTTCAGATTTGGATTTTTAGCCATAAAAAAAAAAATCTCTAAAAAAATTTATTTTATTTTCCACTAAAAATTCGAGTTTAACCTCTAAAAACCTAGAGCAGACAAAAATCAAGGTTTAATAAATGTATCCCATAATCATAGGCTTAAATACGCTACAAGTCTCAGAGCAATTAAAACTGAGGTTTAACACCTGTCATAGCACATTATAGGTGAAAATCACTTGCATGGAAACTAAACATTTATACTAGCAACATCTCAAAAGAAGGTTACAAACATTGTCAAATAACAAGTAACAATTTTAACATCAACACCTCCATTTAACATAGTTACATTTTATTGTACCTAAACAGATTGGCACTAGCGACAAGCAAAATTTTTTGCCAGGTTTCACTGTGTAAAAAATACCATTAGACTCCAATGAGTGAAAAAAAATGTACACGTCAAAAAAATTTGTTGCTCATTGACTTCAATGCATTTGGTGATTTTTTTTTGCCGTTTAGAGAATTTTCATTGAAGCAAAACGGGTCCGATTAGCCCATCACTAATTACTACACCACAGCAACCGGACAAAAATGTGCATATCAAAGAAAAACTCCCAGGCTACCCAAAAGCATTGTCTTTTATAAAACATTTCTACTCACAATGTCTACGATAATGCTACATTTATCAAGTAAATTAAAGGTAGGAATTGTTTTTTTTAATTAATTTATATAAATCTCGTAATCATACTTTTTCTTTCAGCTATTACTGTTATCTGATTCCTGCTAGCTATACATGGGTTGTTAGAACATAAGAAGCCAGCCCCTTCAGATGGCAGCTTATTGGCTCATGAATGGGTCATTTTTGATAGCCTGTCCAACCAAAATCTGGCTGAAAAATGGGCAGGTTTGAAAATACCATCAGATAATGACTGCATGAGTACATTATGTGGTCCTTTTCCAACTGGTCTGCTGGGTCTGTCTCTATTAGGTTCAGATTATTGACCCCAGGCTATTCATGCAATCAACTTGATTTGACTCTGCACGTGGGTAGCCAGACCAGGCATTGAGCAGATCTATTATAGTTATAGTCACTAGTATAGTATGGTCACTTTTACTCCATACTCATAAAATATGACACAAACACAGTTAGTTTCTATTAACATGATAAAACCTTACATGCATTTTTTATAAAATAAATGGGTGACAAAATTTGGCAATTGTGATGAACTTTTCTGTGGCATTTATAACAATATTAGAGCTCTTCATGTTGCGTCTATAAAATTATATAGTATGCTATTATAGGAACACAACATTGATGTGTTAGAATTCATGATAGTTTGAATTTTGCTAGCCATAGTATTCATGTTGATTGAGAATTACAATTATGCTGAATGTTTCATTTACTGTTAGTGCTATGTGACTGTACTGCTGATTATTTATTTAGGGATTACTCTCTGAATAAGAAATTTAACTTTTCCAGAAATAGATTTGGAAAGAAAAAAAACCGTGCTGTGTTCTAGCTTGAGAGAATATAACCAATGAAACTGCTTTAATATGACTTGCATCTACATTTTTTCAACTAAAGTGAATTTGTGATACCAGATTACTAATCTTTCTCAATCATTTGCACGTACAGGAAAAAAATCAAAATTAGAAATGTATTTCATGCAGGCAAGGTTCAGTGTTATCTACTTTGCAAATTGACTGCAGAGCTGAACAGAAAATATTAAACTGTAAAAGGTAACAAATGATTAGTAGTTGATTATCATACTGTAGATTTCCAGTAAGAAAACAGGAAGCTTACAATATGTGTGAGAAGTCAAAACAACTTTACTATAAATTACAACATTAAGGAGGTTATTTACTAATTTAACTTAATTTTACAGATGAAGCCACTTGGATTTGTGAGGTAAATACATAATGACTCAAGACAAACTGCACAGTCATACAAATGTATTTAATGTATTTAAGTTTAGGAATAAGCATAAAATACCAACATTGCTCACATGAGGTCTCAGAAAAAACTCCTTAATTTGATTAAATTTTGTGAAGCAATTATCTGTGTTAAATGGGAAAAGTGAGATAAATGAGTTTAATTGAAAACTGAGTGAAAACTCAAATTGTATGAATTTTTCCTGTTTGTGCCCGAAAACCACAAATTCTTCTGCTTATTGGACAAAATCAAGTGCTGATCACGATATCTTCAAACTGTGAAAAGGACATCTGCCATTGACTTCTACATGTAGAATGCAGGTTGAGAAGCAACATGCTGCATTTTTCCTGCATTTGGCACCTACATGCGACATGCCTACATGAGTATAGCCCCATTGAAAAGAATTGCTTGCATCTATTCCTGCACTTTTATAAATGTGTTTGAAATAAAGTAAGTTTTTATACCAAATATCAAAAAACAATATACAATCAGAGCCATGGGGATTCTTTACACAATAAAGTTCATTTTCTATCCTCATTTAGCCAAATACATTAGCTACCAATACATTACTTAATAACCATCTTAGAGTGTCACATTGTTTTATTTGAATATACTGTATATATATTTTTGGTCAATCATCTCAGGTGAAATAGCTCCATGCTGTTTCTGGCAGAAATTATAAAAGAAGTGCATCATAGAGATACTGATGTCAGTTTAAGGATCAAGAAAAGCTACCCAGGTTCCAGACCACTACACAATTACACAGCATCGAAAAAGCATACCTTTGCTAAGCATATCCTTAACTGACTATCAATAAATGTTTATGTTTGCGATCACTTTTTAATTAATCTTTTTCCTTTTTGACTCTAGTAATGCAAATCTTCATGCAGTCAAGTGAAGTATTAATCACCATATCAAAGTTTTGTACTATTTAACACACTGAATAAGTTGCTCATGATCCAGCTTGTATCGTCAACCCCTGATTAAGTAGCCAAATAAGGTTTGGGGGATTTGAAGGTGAAGTAATAAAGTACATTTTCTTGAACAGCGCGATTTTACTAAGACTCAAGTACTACAGTACATCATAGCTTGTAAGACATTAGCAGAACAATATAGTTGGATAATTATTGTTCATGTCTTATTTTAAGGTTTTAAATAATTAATTTAAAAAAGTATAAACTCATTGTGATAACTGTTTATTTACATGAAAATTACTACTGCTAGCACAGCTCTTTCCAACTTCTGTGGCAATTTTTTTCTGGCCTACATAGTAGAGGGCCGATAATGGAAGCTAATGTTGAGCACTCCCTGTTTTTAAACCACATCCACTTTAAACCACACCCATTTTACCACAGCACTATGTCCACATTAATTGTTTGTTGTAGCACACCAAAAGACCAAATGGTTGGCGCTCACTGCAGAGATATCACTCATCACTCATTTGTGAAAAAGTTGTCATATTAAGACATGCCCTTAAATCCATTTACAGATGCAGCCACTGGGATTGGTGAGTTAAATGCGTTGTGACTCAGGGCTAATTGAAGAAACTGTGTTATCTAAAGTTATCTTAACTCATTTAATGCATTTAACATTTTCATTAGCATACCAAAGCCCCATTGTTTTCAATAGTGAACTCTTTAATTGGATGGGATGCTGTGACAATACTCTGTGCTAAGTGGGATAAATGGGATAGAGGAGTTAAGTTTTTCTGTGTCAAATGTACAATCCAAAGTGGCTTCATCTGTACCTCTTCTTCCCCTGTGGACAACACAGCACCCCCAGCACATTATTAAACACCTTAGGGGCCCCTAACAATAATTTATTTTCAACTGCTAACAAACCCCCAGAACAAATACCAGGCTTATGTTCCACAGGCAGAGCAGGGCACATACAGACAGAGCAGGGGACACACAGGCAGAGTATGTCACATACAGAGCAGGGCACACACAGGCAGAGTATGTCACACACAGAGCCGAGCACACACACACAGAGCCGGGTACACACAGGCAGAGCAGGCACACACAGGCAGAGTATGTTACACACAGGCAGACCAGGACACAGACAGAGTATGATACACATGCAGAGCAGAGTGCACACAGGCAGAGCAGGGTACACACAGGCAGAGCAGGGCACACATAGACAGAGAATGACAAACAAAGGCAGGGTAGGGCACACACAGGCAGAATATGTCACACACAGGCAGAGCAGGGCACACACAGGCAGAGTATGTCACACACAGGCAGAGCAGGGCACACACAGGCAGAGCAGGGCACACACAGGCAGGGTAGGGCACACACAGGCAGGGTAGGGCACACACAGGCAGGGTAGGGCACACAGGCAGAGCATATCACACACAGGCAGTGTAGGGCACACACAGGCAGAGCAGAGCACACACAGGTAGAGTATGTCTCACACAGGAAGCATAGGGAAGGAAGAAAAGAGCAGGAGACAGGGAAACCACTCCAAGTGCTGGTGCCTCATTAGCATTTTGAATAAGGTGTAAACAGGTGAACAATTTGGGCAGTTTCAGTCTGGGTCTCAGGTGTGAATAGTACAGGGCTTTAGGGGTGTGAACACTAGAGGCGTTACAAGCGTGAACAATGCAGGGGGATCATAGGTGTGAACAATACAGTGAATTAGTCTGAATTTGAGGTTTAAACAATGCAGAGGCCAGTTAATCTCTGTAGTGATACCATTTACACATTTACACATGGTAAGCAAACACAGCAGGTAGCCGAGGGGCCACAGTGGGGGGGGAGGTTGGTCAGCTGGACAGCCTTGTACTAGCATAAAACAATTACTTTTTAATAATTGTGCATTGAAGAATGGTATGTAGAATGTATTACTTAACTTTATATTTTTCAGCAATGTCACTAAACTATTTGAATGTGTTGAATAATTCAAGATAAATGACAATTTCTAAAACCTTCTTAACATATCCTGATATCAAGGACACATTGCCCGACAATTACAGTAATATTGCAATCCTTCTGCTAATCAGAGATAATATTCTCAGGAGGGAAGAGTACATCTGCTTAAAAAGAAAGAGGAAAGAAATTAGATGAAGTGAGTTAAGACTAATCTTTGATGAGCAAAAGATAGAAATGTACATTCAACTAAAGGGATTTCTATTTTTATAAAAACAAAGGACAAGGAGAAAGTCTGGTTATGACAATTTAATAAAATGTGAGTGAGCTCCTGTAGCTTATGGTATCCTAAAACTCAGTCCCATCAAGGTTGCAGTATTGGCTCACAGTTGTGCCTATAATCGCTGCCTTTAGCTTTGGAAGGAGCCCTCGACTACTCGGATGCTGGCGGGTATTAATGCTAGAGGACCAGGGGGAGAGTTCTGGGCAGACAAGGGAACTGTAACATGTACAGGAAGTATGGGAATGGGGAGCATAGTCAAGGGTCAGGCCAAGGTAAATACCAATCAAGTAGCGCAGTACAGAATCAGGAGTCAAAGACATAGTCAAGGTCACAGGCCAGGGTCAAAACCAACAGTAACGCAGTACAGAATTGGATCTGAAAGAATGGTCAGGACTAGGCAATGGTCAGGGACAGGTAAGGTCAGATAACAGACAAAACAAATTTAAATTGTACCCAGGAACTATAGAAATAGACCTACGTTGGGCAAGTGAACCTGGTTAATAGTGAAGGATGCACTAGTTTCCCTGCGGACAGAGCTGTGGGCATCCATGCTGCACCAATGGGCCACCAGGCCACAGCTCCTGTGTGCACATTGTTGGCATTACACAGCAAAAGAGTGTAAAGCCTGATGCATTAAAATTTGTCCATGCATTTTGCTTCAGAGAGAAAAAAAATTGTGGGGTGGGGGGGAAGAGAAAAAAGCACATTGACTCCAATGAATCTGGAAAAAATTGCCATTTTGCTTTCAGCAAAGCTAAATGTTGTAGTTTCACTAATCAATAATAAAGAGTATTCACTCTGCATCACAAGCACCTCTTCTCCAGGGAAACCAACTGCAACTTTTCAATTAATAATTGAAAACACATACTTTTCTCTGTTCTCTTTTGAGGCATAAATCTGGCCTATTTAGTGGTTTTACCACTTTGTATATTTTAGTAAATGTATGTGCCTTATACCCTCTCTGGATACATTTTTGTTATTTGAATTTTAAATAAATGATGACTGGATGTGATGCATTGTACCCGGTTGTAATGGATAATCTAAATGGGTTTTGTGGAGATCTTGTGTAACCCTAGGTGAATGAAAGCTGGTTTTCATCAATGGGATATTTTATATATTATTTAAATATATTATATATAGGCACCTGAGGACCTAAGCCTAGGATTGCATCTTTAAAAGGGTGGTGCCAATAGAATAGATTTGTTTTTTGCAAAAAAAATCAGCTATGTTTATTACCCTCTTTATACTGTAAATGTGATGTTGTACTCTAAGGAAATTATAAAGTCTTAAAGGGAAACTGTCATGGGAAAACATGTTTTTTTTTTTTTAAAACGCATCAGTTAATACTGCTGCTCCAGTAGACTTCTGCACTGAAATCCATTTCTCAAAAGAGCAAACAGATTTTTATATATTCACTTTTGAAATCTGACATGGGGCTAGCCATTTTGTCAATTTCCCAGCTGCCCCGGTCATGTGACTTGTGCCAGCACTTCAGGAGGGAACTGCTTTCTGGCAGGCTGTTGTTTTTCCTTCTCAATGTAACTGAATAGTATGCAGTGGGACATGGGATTTTACTATTGAGTGTTGTTCTTAGATCTACCAGACAGCTGTTATCTTGTGTTAGGGAGCTGTTATCTGTTTACCGTCCCATTGTTCTTTTGTTAGGCTGTTGGGTGGGGGAAAGGGAGGGGGTGATATCACTCCAACTTGCAGTACAGCAGTAAAGAGTGATTGAAGTTTATCAGAGCACAAGTCACATGACCTGGGGCAGCTGGGAAATTGACAATATGTCTAGCCCCATGTCAGATTTCAAAATGAAATATAAAAAAATCTGTTTGGTCTTTTGAGAAATGGATTTCAATGCAGAATTCTTCTAGAACCGCACTATTAACTGATGCATTTTGAAAAAAAAAAAATTTCCCCTGACAGGAGGATCATGGGGAAAAGAATAGCATAGGGAGAGTTCAGTGCAACTATACAATTAAATGGGAGAGAAAGCAAGTTAGAACTACAGGCTGACTTGCAAATGAATAAGTGGCTGATGAGGGCAGTGTCCAAAAATCCAGGCTTCGCCAAGTAAGGACAGGAGTACTCCAGAACAAAGAGGGCCTAAGTGGATAGAAGAAAAAGACCAGGTGCACTCTGAATGAAACAGGGAGTCCAAACATGCCAGGGGTGAATGGTAAGAAACTAAAGAAGGTTTCAGAAATGTTAGCAGGAGGTTGTTTATTTTTTGGTACATGCAATAAATGCCACCCTATCAAGCCATACTTGTCCTGACTAGTCTCTGTTGCTTCCTATCCACTTTTTAACATATATCTAGCAGCTCCTTAACACACTAAACACTATCTGTCCTGTTCTGTTCTCCAATAAATAGAAGAGTGTGTATCCTGGAATCTTAATAGACCTTAAGGTGCCTGTATTCTTGTATGCACCTCCGTTTTGGATGCTTGAAGTAGACTCAAATTGTGTGATTCAAGAATATGGTACTGCAACAGTTTAACTGCTAATAAATGCTATTTATTGCCACACAACATGTTTCGAGCTTGTGTAGCTTGACAAAGAGCTACACAAGCTTGAAACATGTTGTGTGGCAATAAATAGCATATATTAGCAGTTAAACTGTTGCAGTGCCATATTCTTGAATCACACAATTTGAGGAACCTTCTCCAAGACCATCCCCCCTTTTTACCCCTCCTATTCCAACCATGCTATCCCCATATCCTTAACATTGGTCCCCTGGGCATCTGGGTTCAAGCAAAGCCTGAAAAAGGATACTGTTTGGCAACCCCATCAGTCACACCCCATTGGGCACCTCTTCAAGCCCTGACTCCTCTTACCATTTTATTCCACCCTGTAGTGGCTTCCTTCAACCATTTTTATGGGCCCTTCCCACCACTCTCCAAGTCCAGCCCCTTTATTTTCTACCCAACAGTGCCCTTGTTTCAACTTAAGCTACCCCCTCTCACCTACACATTGACAAGCCCAGGCCCTTTCCATTTATTCCACCCACCACTGGTTTCTAAACATCTATATTGAATCCTCACATCCTCTATGCATCTGCCACTATTCCTCCCACTTCTCTTGTTCAACCAGAGATAACCTCATATCTTTCCTAGCAAAGGGTCCCTTGTGGTTAACTGCTCAGTTTTTCCAATCAGCCATCACAGCATCAGTCTTCCAAAACCAACAACCCTCTGAGGGTAGGGGTTTCAGCCTACCTGTGTAACTGAGGATCTAATTAAAAAACACTCATTGATTTCAATGCATTTTGCACATTTTTACAATTGAAGCAATCTTTGGTAGACATATTTAGTGGCAGATAGTACTTCGTAATAAACCAAGGCCATTGTGACCAAAAACCCCAAAACAGATTTTGATTGGAAACAAACTCTCAACCTTCATTCTTTGAATAGGCTGGAATCAAAAGAATGAGGCTGGATTTAAATTCAGAATGCAATTTTAAATGGGGAACACTTAGGGACCTAATCACTGAAATTAATCTACAAAGTAGACCAAACACCCTTCCATGTACCTCCAGGCTTAGCAGAAAAGCAATATCTTGCTGCATTAGCAGTGTTTGCCACCATACAGCAAGTCAGATGGGCCCCTAACCCCCTAGGCAAAGAGGGCTTTCACACAATTGTGGGAGGACCCGCTTTTCTTACCTGTAGGTCGCAGGAACTGATTACATTTTAGGGCCAATCTGCTAGTCCCTTCAGCAGCTACCTACTCACTTTCTGCAATCCTGGACCCTCCAATGCAGACACATTTACACACACATACATGCATTTACACACAATACACATTTTACTACAGTTAGCTTTTTTGCTTTTCTGGCTTTATTTCTTTTGCACAATCTTGCACATATTCACACACTCACATGCATATATAGACACACACATGTACAAACTTTTTACAGCTATACACACATGCATATACAAACACAAACATATGCATTTTTTATTTAGCTTGGTATTTTGGATATGTAGGAGATATGCTGAAGATTGGAAGCTTTGAGGTTATTTTTCAAAAAAAATATAAATTTAGGAAAGAATTTCAACTTGGTAATTTGGAGTACATAGATATAGTTACCCATTTTGGATTTGTCAGATTTGTCATTTCTAATAATGTGCAGTTTTCTAGGGTTCTAGGGTTTGTATTATGGGAAAGATTTTTTTAATTTTTTTAAACACTTAGAAGACTATATAATTTTACTGAAAATTGCAGCATATTTTGAAAACTGGGTTGTCCTTTGCTATCCAGTATACTGGGGTGGATGTATATATTGTCAGTGATTTGGTAGCTGGGATCAGCTTTCTGGTGGTAAAACAGCCCATGGCACAATCATAACTCATGAGAATGTAATCTCTTTCAAGAAATTAATTTCACTTGCAGCAAAAAAAACAAACAAACAGTTTAAAATAAACCACTTAGTGGGCTTCTAACTAACATAGGTCAATTTTTTTAACTAACCAGGAGTAACACAAAATCCGAACCTTATTGTGAATCCAAGCTTCCACCTGAGATGCTTCAGGTAAACCTAAAACACTTTTGACCTCATTATTATCTTGTTACCTAACATTATGCACTCAATAAAGTATTGTTGCTATACCAGAATGTATGTAGGAACAGATATCCCAATGCAGAAATTATGCTGCTACATTTTTTCTTCAACACTGTTCCTACATCCATTCTGGCATAGCAACCATACTTTATTGAGGACATAAAGTTTGGGAACAAGATACCAACATGGTTATTTTTAAACCTAAAACAGACTAGCAGTCCCAGAACCACTCTGTTAGGAACCTGGGAGATATGTAAGCTCTGTCCTGAACTTTCCCAGTGGGATTCCTCACCACAGTATATATCCGTGTTTACACATTACCACATAATATAAATGCACAACATATTTCCCAAATAATACTTAAATCCATGTATGCTTATTCTTTAAAAACAGAAATAATATCTATTTTCTAAATTCACTTCTTGATGTTAGCCTTCAGAAAGCTGTGCAATCACTCATTACTTTAGGTATTCTATATGAGCAATACACTAATATAATAACAAGCATCTTAGAAGATCACCGTACTGTACATGTTTGATATAAGAAAGTGTCAGCAAGTTAGCACATAACACATAATTAGGCTGCTACTGTATTGTGCCTGTTCAGAGCATAACTTGAGTTACTTCAGTGCAAGTAACTTATGCAGTGAATGATCAGTCCAGCTGAGAGCACATACTGAGTGGTTTAATGAATAAGGAACCTAGTACAAGAAGCTGTTAGCCCTGTGCTGTTTTACATACACATATTTCCCATACAATCTATTCCTGCAGTAGCATATAATACCATTTTTTTCTATCAAGAAAAAGAATTGTACTTTAGCATCTTTAGAAATATTCTCTTTTTTTACTTTAATCTTTAAAGGAGAAGGAAAGTCCTTTTATACTTGGGGGGTCAAAAGTTACGCACCCCCAAGTGAACGCAGTTATTTACCTGACACCCCTGGCCAGTGCTCATATCAGGATAAAACTGCATGGGGTGAGCACCATAGAGCAATCATCTTACAGCATCTTCTTTTTTCTTATGGCTGCACAAACGCAGTAGCTTGAAAAGCCAAACTTTAACAAAAAAGCTAATTATTTCTTTGAGCTGCGCATGCCTCTGCCTAAGGAAATTTGAAGATAGAAGATGCACAAAACAACTACTCCGTTGTGCTTGCTGGGATAACCTGGGCCGGTGCAGTTTTCTCCTTTGAACTATCATTTTAGGAAAACTAACTGATTTTAGCAAATTTCTAATCTAGAATTATTAGTCTGACAACATTGAATGCCTGTATCACAAATCACTTTCTGAAAAAATAAACTGTTTAACAGATTGCAGAAATTATAAGGTAGTATAGATAGCAGTTTAAGTTACAGTACAACTGTAAAGAGGGGAAAAAACTTTTTGTTACCTTTTGTGCGAAACTGCAGATAAATATAAATTTAACAGACACTTTGGGGGTTATTTATTAAAATCTGAATTTATCTCATATTTTATTTAAAAAAACCACAAACAAACTCCCATGCCTGATTTTATCTTATTTATTAAAATAAAATAAAAAACATGCCTGATTTTAGCTTATTTATCGATATAAAAAAATTTATTTCAACGCGATAAAATCATGCAAAAACATGAAGCTCTGATTTTTTTGGTACTTTTTTCACTAATTTTTTTTATGTTTTTGCCTGAAAACTCTTAAAGTCAGATTTTTGTGTTAAACCCAGCACAGACCACAAAAAACTTCAAATTTAGATGCCTCTCCCATTGACTTATACAGGACCTCGACTGGTCTGAGATGGTGGATTTACAGATTTGGGATTCTGGTAGCATAATAATGTGTTTTAAAACACTGCATTTTTTAAAAATCATTTTATAAAAACCATGCTTTTAGTAAATCATTTGCAAAGAATGTGGCTACACTTTATATATGCAAAAATGTATCTATCATCAAGGAAAAGAAATGATTATAAGGTAATCAAAAACAAGTACAATAGATCATGTCTTCTCAACATTAATTTGTTTATGTTACTAAACTGTAATTTGTATTTTTTGAAGTGTGGCAAATGCACACTTCTTCAAGTCTCATAAAATAAAATGTTCCAAAGAAACTGAGGTTATTTATGGTTCAGTATGGTTCAGTAGGGAGAGGCAAGACAGAGCAAGTGATTTGCTATGGCCGACAACACTGATGAAGGTGAAAAAAATATTTCACCTTGATCTAGAGGGATATGAATATGTGGTGATAGTAAGGATAAATGAGAAACTGATGCAGTTGGACAAACACTTGTCCAGAGTCACCTGACAAAAGCTATTAGTATTCACGGCCCACTTTTTATTTTTGCACACACAGTGAGAGAAAGTTAGACTAGGTTATGATATATCAATCCAACTTAGACAGTCTATGCAGTATATACTCTGTTATGGATTACCAGTGTTATGAATCTGATGTGAATTCCACTAAATTATATGGTGTGAAAAAACGAAGATCTTTTGACCTTAATTTCTCTGAATTTCCCTATTCTATATTCTTCTTTTTCAAAAATCAATTTTGAATACTAGTTCTGAATGCTGAATGTAGCATATGAACTATAATGCTTAAATCAATATATCTCTGCTAGAAAATACAGTGATCTCTGCATATGGGAAAATGTAATTTTAACTGTGATTATATTTATCATTTCAAAGCTTTTATTTATGGTGTGCCTGTGTTTAAACAGATCCCATTGCTTTGTTTGGTGGATCTTGAGGGAAGAACCTCAAAAGCAACTAAAGAATGTGCAATAAATGTGTTACTGTCGTCATCTTGCTATAATATCATAATATCTACAATATTACCATTTACAGGTATGTATAAATTGAAGGGGGATGGTGTAATACATCAAATTAAATGTAAGAAAATGTGCTTTAGAATTCTACTGCTGGTAGAAACTCTACATTTGCATTTAAGCACTGCAATTTAATCTTTAAATGCCACCAGTTGTAGACACTCAAATAACTGAGCATCAGAACCTTAGGGGCAAATTCACTAACTGTGAAGTTGCGCTAGCGAGGGCTTCGCTAGCATTCGCCGCACTTCGCCAGGCATAGTTTCACCAGCGCAACGCAAATTTACTAAAATGCGAATTTGAACTCAGGGCGGCGAACGTTAGCGAAGTTGCGTTATCATTACTTCGCCAGGCAAATCGCATTTACGCTAGAGATGCCTAATTTGTATACGGTGCAAAATTGAAAGTATAATAGAAGTACTGTATATGTTACAGCCAATACATTACACAAGCCCAGGAAACCTTTAATAAATGAAATAAAGTTGTCCTATTGCCCTAAACATGTGCCCCCTGTATAGTTGAGTTGCCATATGTTAGGAAATGTAGGGGGGGGGGAGGGTAACCCCCAAAAAATTAGGCTATTTTTCAGACTATCACCCTTACAAAAGTAAAAGATGCCAGCGTTTTTTTTTTTTACTTCAAACTCCTATCTATTGTACTGAACTTCAGGTCTGACCTGGCGAAGTAAAGTCTAGCACAGTAAAATGGTCATTTTAGGGAATTAGCGTTGCTACGTCCCTTCGTTCGCCTGGCCTAAGGGAGCGAAGTTGCGCTAGTCTATTTACTTCGCTAGAGAATTTTCAACAGGGACACTGTTAGTCAATTGGTGAAGCTGGTCATGCTGGGTATTAACGCTAGCGTTAGACACTTCGCGCTTTAGTGAATTTGCCCCTTAGAATCTGTTTGTGTTCTACAAGCCCTGCTCACTAATACGCTGCAATTTTTGCTGCAATTTTTGCTGCAATTCAATTTTATCACTAAACTCATACACATTTGTATTATAGTTTAAAAAACCAAAATGTTTGATGTTTATTAAGCTAAAAAGTAATTTGAAAGCTTGCAAGTTAATTTCAAAGTCAATGGGAGTTGTCCTAGGAAAATATTAGCATTTTTTTTTCATTACAGCTTTTCATGTTATTTGACATTTTTGTCTTTTTTGAGAGTTGGTAAACCGATTTCAAATGATGAGTAGAATACGAATGCAATGCATTCAAAGCTTTTTCACAACTTTATTCAATCAAGTTTTTAATATTCAGATTTTTTTAATAAATAAGCAAACAATTGACTTTTGTAAAATCTTGAGTTTATTCGAGTTAGAAACTTTTTTTTTACAGATTTTACAGATTTAAAATTTGATAAATGGGCTTGCAGTGTTGAAGTAATGGTATTTTAGTTCAATATTATACCAGAAGAGAAAAGACAAAAGATATAGGGTTCCAGTGATTTTAAACATAAACAGATCATTTTCATATATAGTTGATTGTTTAACATTTTAATTACAATACATAGTAATACAAAGTAACATAGTCACACCCAAATAGCTCAAATATGGATTGACAACTAATTCCATCCAACAATTTGGGACACAGGCTCAGATGGATATTCCCCTCCAGCACTGCCGGGTGATGTTGTGATGGCTGATTCTGTTGATGCTTTTAAGAGGGGCTTGGATGTTTTTTTTTGGAGAGACATAATATCAAACGCTATTGTGATACTAAACTCTACAGTTAGTATAGATATGGTTTGTTTGAAAGTGTGGAGTTGCGTATATTAACTTTGTCTTTTTCAATCCTATTTAACTATGAAACTATGGAGGCATCCCCAGATACATGGGAATTGTGAGCACCTGATTTCACAGGCTCATTGAAGTATTACTGTCACTTCCCTACTCATCGCAGCCTCTCTACTTGAGGTTCTCAAATACAGGATTCCTCAGGACTCCTAACTGATACTTGGGGAGTGCACCAAGATCCTTCCCCTTTTATGGGCTAGGGGTGAAAACATCATATAAAAGAAAGAATAATTATTCCAAACTATTTCCAATGTTAAAATAGAGAAAATAACTCTGAAATAATAACCAAACTGTGAAGAAAGAAAGATTACCTTAAAGAACATATTTTTTTTAAACATATAATAATCCTAAATAGATTGCAGGTACCAAAAGTTTTAATCATAGGGAACAAATTATTCAATAGTTATATACTGTATGTGATAGTTTGCCTTTATGTATGACATATACATCTTTGGTGTTCCTAATGATGCTCTGTGTGTCAGCTGCTACAGGTGCATAACCGGAGGGTGATTTTACATTGGCAGAAAAACAAGTAGCATTAACAGGTTGTAAATTCACCTGTCACTGAGCAAAAAGTGTGGATTTTTTTTTTTTAAATGCACCCCCGAAATTGAAATACATGGGTTGATTCAAGACTGAACTGATGGGCCACAGGCTGAATGGTTTGGTACTGAGTAATATTTCACTACACATGGAGAAAGCCCAGCCTATTTTGAAAACAATATTTACTGTATATACTCCTTGAAAAAAACTGTAATATATAAATTATTATATAATATTATCATATATAGTAGATGAGATTGAAAGCAGACATGTATCCAAACTTAAATTAAAAAATGCTTTCCAACTTTAGTTAGCCTAGCTGTTCTACTAATTGAACCAGAGAAATGTAAAAAACTGTATATAGTGAAAAAATCCCTTCCTGGATCCAAGAGAGTCTCTGAATCAAAGTACACATATGCTGCAAGCTAGTTGTTTTATGGTCATGCTCAGGATTTTTGAAGGTGCTGTGGGATACTAACAAAATATAAAAGTTGCTTCACAAATGTAGTGTCTGATACTGTTAGACCTGAATGTAATGTACAAAGGGGAAAAGGGTTCTTTGCAGCCCTGTGTACACACTGAACTCTGTGCCAGGGTGCCACCCTCATCTTGTGCCTTCTTCAGTTCAACCAGCTGAGCGGTAGGGAACAAAAATATACAAATTATGGCAAGCAAGTCACCAACTTCCAATCACAATGGCTGCATTGAAAATTTTTATGTAGGCATTAGGAACTGACAGAAGTCAAAAAATGTGATCCATTCACTAAGTTAACATGGTGACTGGATCACACTTTCACACCTCTGAGTTTCAGCTCACACCTACCACTAACTGAAGAAGATGAATGGTGAAACATTTGTAAGAATATACATTCAGATTTATTTCTACTAGAAACTTTACATCATGGCCTGGATGAATGAAAACCTTCATAGATATATTGTTGTTTTTAAGTGCTCTGTTTGTCTGACACTGTAGGACACATATGCACATTCTGTATTGGTATATACTGTATGCTGCAACATACTGCTTGATGCTACCTCATTTCAAAATAAGGGACCTTTAGACACTAGATGCTATTGCATTCCATTTAAAATAGGCAATGTCACACAAACTGCCTGCTATTTTCATCTCATTAACATTTTGTTTTTTCATCCCTTCTATATTACTGCAGTGACTGATGTAGTATAATGTACTGCCTGTTGCCTTTTTTACATTACATGGCTACTGACTACATGGCTACCCAAGCATTCTGCAGCTTAGCAAGTTAGTTTATTGTTTACAACATTCTGGTTTTTGGTCCTGACATCACATTAAAGTAACAAATATGCTCTACATTTCCCCCAGAAGATAGTGGATTACATGTGTATTTTTCTTAGTTGCTACACAATACACCAAATCAAAATATATTAGCCAGTTGGAAAACGTCAGTGGTGGATATTATTGTCTCTCAGAAATGAAAGTATTGGTGCTTAAAGAACAAAATCACAAAGAGAAAGAAAGATCTGAAAATGTATTTAAAAAAATATGATACTTTAAATACATTAGCCTAGGTTTTATGTTCTGTAAATACTCCTAAGAAACTAGTTGTTCTAATTAAACCTGTCATTTAGCACTCTGTTTCCATTTACATAAGGCTGACCCTTGCCTGAACCTCTGACTATGATCCTAAGCTGCCTGTATTTGAACCTTTGCCTGTACCCTGACCCCATTTATTCTCTACCCCTCTGGCTACTGCAAACTTGACTTTCTGCCTGGTGCTTCCTCCCTGGTCTGGACTTCTCCACTATTGGAGTTGCAAGGCTCCTGACAGTATAATTGGACCATGGATAAATTTAAGGAAGCCCGAGCAGACTTGTAAAATGCCCTCCACAACTTGGCAAGTCTGTATTGTTCAAGTTTCAGAAGTAAAATGAGTCGCGGCACGTTTTTGACGCACGGCATAGTTTTTGGCGCGTCGCTTCGTTTTCAACTCACGTTGCGTCATTTTTGACACGCAACTCATTTATTCACTGGTGGCGAATCACAGGAATTTGCACCTGGTGAATAAATTCGCCCATCACTATTCAGAAGCTTTACTATCCTGTCTTCCTTCCGCTGCTTCTACTTCCAGTGTTCCTCCCGTTGCTGGTACTCCACCTACTGCACCTTCTTGCAAGGAAACTCAGGTTCCCCCTCCTTCTCGCTACAGCAGTAACCCTCAGGCTTGCAGGGGGTTCGTGAACCACTGCCTGATTCAATTTGAACTCCATCCCTCTCGTTTTGCGATGGAGCAAGATAAAGTGGGGTATGTTTTCATGTTGCTGCAAGGTAAAGCACTGGAGTGGGCAAATCCTCTCTGGGAGAAAAACTTTACCTTGACCTAGGATGCTAGAATGTACCTGGAGTCCTTTTACATGGTTTTTTTTATGTCCTTGGTCAGGTGGCCACAGCATTCTCCAGGCTTATGCAGATCCACCCAGGCAACCGAGACTGTCTTGAATAAGGAGGCTTATGTTGCAGCCTTCTATCAAGGTTTATCTGACAGTTTAAAAGAAGATCTGGTCTCCATAGATCTTCTTAAGCAGCTTGAGGAGCTAATTGCCCTTACCATTAAGATTGGTTCGCATATCTGGGAGAGACAAGTGGAAAAAGACTGTGGAAGAAAACTGGTCTAAACTGGTCTTTGCACCACATTTTCCACAACCCTTTCTTCAGAGCTCTCCACCTCAGCTATCTGCTACCCTTCCTGAGGAGCCTATGCAAATCACCATCTCTCTGAGCTTGAAAAACTCCAGTGACATTCCACTGGACCTTATCTATACTGTGGAGGTAATGCTCACATCACATACTATTGTCCATCAAAGCCTGGAAAAGATGTTTCAGACCTTTAAAGAGGGTCTAGGTAAGATGGGGGAGTCTTATCTGGGCAGCATTGAACCTTCTCCCCAAAAGTACACTCATCTGTTTCTGCTTCGACTCCTGATCCAGTTACCCTCCAGGATTGTTAATGTACAAGCTTATCTTGACTCAGGGGCAGTGTGGAAATTCATGGACTTCACTAAATATCTCGGTTCTCGCCTGCTCCCATTATCTGTTCCTTCACGGGTTTTGCCAATCAACAATAGACCTCTGATTTATCTCTGAGATGACAGGAGAGCCACCCCTGATGATTGGAACCCATACTTTTCTTCAGCTCCTGTGGTTCTGCGGTTACCCTGGCTTTATCTGCACAACCCCTCGATTGGCTGGTCAGCCGATAAGATCTCCCAGTGGGGTTTATTCTGCCAGAAAAACTGTTTGCCAGCTAAACCCATACATTGGGTGTCTGTCCCTTCAGCTGACCTCCACTCCTTGTCAGTAGTCTATAAGGACTTCTCTGACCTCTTTTGCAAGAAATCTGTGGAGGCACCTGCAATGCCACAAGCAAGAAAATCAGTGCCAGATGTCTAGCAATAGCAGAAGAGGGTTACATTTAAAATGTATATTTTATCTATTATGATACAGAATATATAGGATGATTCTATAGCCCAAAAATGGGTGTGGGCTGTAGTATTCAAAACATGATGTAAATAGTGATGGGAGAATCTGCACCATTTTGCTTTGGGGGGAAATTGGCAAAAAATTTGCAAAACACATTGAAGACAATGGGCATCTGAATAATTTTGATGCACGACAATTTTATGCA
Source organism: Xenopus borealis (assembly GCA_024363595.1). Classification (NCBI taxonomy): domain Eukaryota; kingdom Metazoa; phylum Chordata; class Amphibia; order Anura; family Pipidae; genus Xenopus; species Xenopus borealis. Next base: position 33,693,310 of record CM044433.1, read on the forward strand.
CGTGACTATTCTGGCTTGTGACAATTTTATTTGTCGCAATGGATTTTTCATCAATGAGTTTTCACCAGAGTTTCGAATTTATTCGCTGGTGGCGAAACACAAAAATTAGCCTCGAATGTTGCTGCCGAATTTATTCGACCATCACTAGATAAAGGTTATTTATTAAATTGCTTCGAAAAAAACCTTCTTTAAAGGTCTGAAACATATTCCTGTCATATATTTAGCATCTTCTAGATGATTTAATGTACGTTATTTTCTGTTATTTTTAATACTGACCCCTTTTCTACAGGTGACATCATTCCCTTGTTGCAGCCCCTCTGCTAAATCCATCCATCCTTGATGTCACGGGAGGGCATGGGTTTCCATATCAACCAGAAAATCACTATTGCCTTATACCACTTTCCTGTAATTGCTGTTCTGACTTCATTAGGGGTATATTTTTCCTTGTTATGGAATTTACCTGAGTGCCCTGAGTTAGCTGGCCAAAGTTCTGTTTCTGTGTAGACATGGCAGAACTACTTTTTTACAACCAGTTTTTCATGTTTGCCTTTTTTGGTGAATTATAATGAATAAATAATCACTGAAAATGACAAATCTTACATGACAAACGTTGGTTATTGTACAAGGTTTATCGGCTTTTAAACTTACTTTTAACTTCCCTGACAAAATCATTTATGTGAAAGTGGGTGTGCATCTGAGTATAACAATCAAAATTATTATGAGAATCATTTCAATAATAATATGTAAGGATAGATTCATACATTTTCAGAATACAGTATTTAAATAAGTTTTAGCACCTAAATCCTGCCAAGACATAGATTTTAGAAATGGCAGATTGACAATTATTAAATGTATACACCTAAAAAGATACTTTCTAAAAATGTACATGCTAAATAGAACTTGTGTTGAAATTAGGCTTAAAAAGATTTAATTCAGCAGTCAAACTGCACACTAAGCCTATGGTTAGTTTAGCTTTATTCTGGTTGTTTCCCCATTATCAGTTTTTACAGAGGGGGTATTCTAGTAAAGTAATGCAACTAAAAATAAATCAAACAATAAAGAAGAGGTTAATTCAAAACCAAGTTTTATATCATACTAAATTGCTTCCCTAAACTGATTTTCAATAGAAGTTGGAAACATTTTGAACAATGAGGGCATAATTAATTATCAAATCACTAAAAACAAATAATAATTGTTCCTTAAAGAAATACAAATAATGCTTAGAAGCACAACTGACATGTTTTTATTTTACATTTTAAAGAGCATTTTATGTTATTTGTTGTAAAATATAGTTTTCCTTTAAATTCATAAAGGTATGTGTGAAAAGAAGACTCTAAGTCAATGACAACACATTATGTAAATTTTTTTGATATCCATGTCCAAAAACCTTAATCCCACTAGATAAAAGTTAAAGTCACTTAACTCACATTATTCCTAAGTGACTACCAGTCAGTATCTGCTCAATCAAAGTTTATCTTTTTTTCGAATTATCACATGAAAACTGCAGTTGAAAAGAATGTCTTACAGTAATACTAAATAATAGAGTGTTCTCTGGCATTAAAAGGTCTAGAACTCCCTGTAGTCTTAATGACATTTGTATAGGAAGTTAGAAGGCTCTAATAAAGAGGGTGGATCAAGGCAATAAATATTGCAAAGTTCTGAATGACTTTTAACCCTGTTGTTTTATATCTCAGACAAAGATCTATAATTGTAATAATTTGCAGTTGTATATGTATACATGATTAATATTGGAAGAAAGTTTATTTTAATAAGAACACATTTTACATTTTCAGATATGTATTATCTCAATAAATGTAGCCCATGCTGAGAATATTAAAGGCATAGTTAAAATATGCTACAAAATAGCATAAAATATACCACACAATTTACTAGTGCAATTTTCAGATCAATGTACATGACCCTTCATCACCCACTCTGTACTCATCTAACTGGCTGACCCATAAAATGGGTGACACTCCCAAATAATAATGTAGTGGCATGTAAGGCATGGTTTTGATTGGTGGTGACTTGGGAGAATAATGGTTATGGTCTAAAATGTGTTAGAATTTGCATTCGGAAGTTAAGGAGATTGTGTTAGTGACTGTTACCTGTCCTACCCAATATTTCCTGTCCTATCTGCCCAGTTTCCATTTTATGAGTTGTAAACTATAGACTATTCTATTGTTTCTTAACTACTGGTGTTAAAACAATACTAGTTTCAGCAATTTCATGAGCAGTAATGTATTCTTCAGTGATTGGTATGTTAGTAGAGGTTTAAGGACAAGGAAACTCTAAAATTAAATAGGACTAAAAATGCCATGTTTTATTTACTGAACGTATTGCACCAGCCTAAAGTTTCAGCTTGTGTAACAATCTGTTACCTTGAATCCTATGGATAGCTTGGATCCCGAAGGAGAGCCACTGGTGCAAGGAAGACTGGTGGACACGGATACTCCTTTACTTCTCTGGTATTCACCGACGCCCTTTTGGGGCCCCGGGCTTTCTGCGGCAGAGAAGGCAACGGAGCAAGGAATAGCGAGATCGAGGTACCATCAAGGATTGAAACAGAAGCGAAGTCAAAACAGGCAAAAGAGTCAGTTCATGCAGCAGAGGATCAGAGGTCAATAAACAGGCCAGGAGTCGAAAACCAGGAATCAGAAGTCAGGCAAGGCTTGAGCAGGAACTGTGGAAACAGAAGCCAGCTTGGGCAATGTGAGGAGGAAGAGGAAGGTATTTAAGGGACCAGGAACCAATCAGGAGCAGGCTGAGGACGGCCAGACACATGAGGAACCAATAGGAAGCTAGGTGCCCAAATTAGATGTCATAACACCTAAGTATACTGGCATAAAAAAAAACCTACAACACCTGGTATTCCCAGGCGGTCTCCAATCCAGGTATTAACCAGGCCCGGCCCTGCTTAGCTTCCAAGATCAGACATTTTCAAGGTGATGGGTCCTTAGGCCGTCCATTACCTCATGGGCGTCCCACTTGACATGCACCAGTATTTATGCGCCGATGCTCGACGGCAGGCATTACAGCTTGTCAATAGCAGCAATGATCCAAACTTGTCACGGGGGGTCACCATCTTGGAAAATGTCTGCAACACTCACATGCTGAGTGGACTCTGAGCAGTCAAGCAGATTATCAAGCAGAAAAGGTTGGCCTGTCATATAAGCTGATGCTACAGGGCTGATTATTAAATTCTGCTGCTAGTTGCACTGGTTTCTGTGCTGGCATGTAGTACCTATCCATATTAATTACCAATCAATTATATTGTGGCTAATATAAGTAATTCTAAAACAACTGGGCCTGCTGAGTAATTGTTGAAGATGTTTCACTACTCATCCGAGCAACTTCTTCAGTTCAACTGACTGGTATGGAAAGTTCTCGGCATATAAATTCTTCCACTAATCCAATCACAATGGCACATTGTAACTCTTCAAAGAGGTGACATCTAAATTTGATTTTGTTTAGTACTTTGAAGATAACAAGGTCCAAATCTTGGATAAAGAAGACTGCTGGTTTGAAAGAGGCGTGAAAGAAGCGATTCATGTCAAGGTAGAGAAACCATCCCTGAATAGAGGTGGGGGCCTTCGACACCAGCTGTCTGCTACATTCAATGCTGTTCTCACATCAGTACCCAAGTGGTTTCAGAACACTTCACACATCCATTCATGCAACTCTCACAAGTAACACCTGTGTCTAGGAGTTGCAAGACACATTGGTAATCCCATCACAGTAACTACACAGAATCAAATTCAGATGTCACCTTTTTAAAGAGTTACAATGTGCCATTGTTATTGGATTAGTGGAAGAGTTTATATGACAAGAACTTCCCATACCAGTCAGTTGAGCGTCTTCAATAATTACTCAGCAAGTCCAGTTGTTTTAGAATTACTTATATTAGATATACCATGACCTGGATGAATGAAAATCTTCATAGTCTTACATTGTGGCCTTTTTATTCCATGTGTATTGTATATTTTGAGTCAACCCCTAAGATCAGTAACTGAAAGCAACATAGAGCATGTGCAGTGCAGCAGAAAAGAAGATGGGGAGCTACTGGGGCATATTTGGAGACACAGATCTTTACTGCTAAAGGACTGTGGTTGCCTGGGGTTGGTACAGAAGCACAAAACATAATGTATAACATTTCTGCCCTACTTCTTTAGTTAAACTTTCCTTGTCCTTTAAACATTAAAAAAAACTGTCTAATTGTATGATGTTTTAACAGGAAATTTTTAACAGGAAATGTGAAAATAAACACCTTTTCTGTGCATATCTTGTTGAAATGAAAACTGCCAATTATAAATATAAACATTTGAATTATATTGCCATTATAAAACATGTGATTTATTATCCAGTTTCCACTTGTCACAAATGTTCCAACAAGCAAATTAGTCTTATTTATCTGCTATTTCTCCAGTGCAACCAGTGAAATTTGTCTTCATTGTTCTTCATTAGACTCATTAGATCTAAACACTGGTTGCTATGGGTTACTGCAGCAGGGCAAAATTGTCCAATATTAGTAAATGAGCAAAACTATATTATTGTCAAGAAAAATTCTTCATTGTTAAATGATTCTCTCCTCCCTTGTAATAATCAGACGATTGCAAGTATCCTAGCATAAATTCCTATTGGATGAAAGAATTTCAAAAAGGAAAGTGCCTCAGTAGGTTTTAGACAAGCTCCGAATAAGATAATTGACAAATTCTAAATATTTAATTTAAGACATAAAACTCCCACAAAACAAGAATGTGTGGAATATATTTATAAAGTATATTTGATTGGAATATAAATATATATACAGTATATAAAAAGTGAACATATGCAGTATGTAACAGTGCTGTTCATATATATTTGGGGCAGAAAACATTACAATGTTGAAGGAAGATAAGTTTGTCACGCCTGCCTGCTGACAAAATTCTGTCTGGCTTCTCTGAACAAGTAAAGCAATGCCAGTGCCAGAAAGAGGGCATCAAGGTTAATACAACTGAAATTCAAGCATACAGTAGATATATAATAACATATCAGTAAAAACTGCAATACTATGAATGACATAGGTTATTAGATCATTGACTGATCTAAAAGCACAAAGGCATCTAAAGATGGTGCTTTGTTGAAGTCAAGATAATACAGAAGATTGATTTATCTATAAATTCTTTCAACTTGTCTATAACAAGTCTATAAGTCAGTTCTACAAAAGGAACACAACTGTTCTAGCAAATAAGGCATCTGCCAGATGAGAGAAATGAAACAAATTTCTTTGTCAAGCAAGAGTTTCAGAAGTGTAATTAAAATACAAATTGCTTTAACCAGTTACAAACGCCCTGCCATGATCAACAAAGCCAAAATTAAGAAGAAGCTCAATGTGGAACCTTGTTCATGGAACTGAAAAAAGCACAACAAATTACCTAGAGCAGATGGTACACATTTGCAAGAAACTTTTGTCCAACAAAGATTACATGGTGAACAACTTCAAGATGAATTGCACCAGCCAGAAAGATAAACTGATTACTTAACTCCTCATGTATTCTTGTGTTTAATAAAAAACATATATATAGAAAAATATCATATGCATTCAAAGAATACATTTGAAAAAAAAAAACCTGAATGCAAGAATATTAATAAACCTATACAAAAAAAGCCCAGTAATTTTCAAATACTGCAAAATTTCAAATACTGGTACCTATCCCTCTGGTAAAAGCCAGTGAAAGCAGAAGTATCTAATTCCTACACAAATGAAAGGGCACATGTCTGTTTAATTTATTTTTTTTTTAAAGGGCAAGGAAAGGCAAATAAATAAAATCCCATTTTTACTTTTCTTTAATGAAAAAGAAATATATCTCCATTATACTTTAATTAAAAAATGTGTAACATTTTTATAAGAAATCTGACTGTATGCAGTGAAATTAGGAAAAAAATAGGAATTGTTAGACAGTCCCTAACTTTTGACAGGGAAACAATCATACTTATGAACAGCAGGGGGAGCCCCTGCCTTACTTACCAGCCATGAAGAACTGAAGCAGCTTTGTTTTTTGATCATTTCTGATGATCTCTAAGCAGCACAGATCACACTGAGCATGTGCATGGCCAGAGGCAGACAAATATTTTTAACAAAGTTACAAGATGACAGCCCCCTGTGGCCAACTTTGAAAGCATTAATAATTTGTTTGATTAGGATTGTGGTGCAGTAAGTTCATCTTTATGTTTAGTATACAAAATACTGCATTTCTAGCCTTATTCTATTTTACACTTTCCTTGCCCTTTAAGATACAGTTTTTTTGTGTGCTCATATCTGTAAATCCCAAAGTTATTAATAAATCCTGAAAACTATTTGCCCTTAGGAAAGTATGCTAGTTTGAAGATGATAATAATTGAAATAAAGTTATGACTTGTCAATCAAAAAATAGCAATGATGTTCATTGGAGTTAGGTAACTTAACAGTTGTCTTTTTTTTAGTAGCAAAGAAGGCACGAAAGATTAGAGGTGTTCCTGCACAGAAAACAGTTATGTATGGAAATTAATAGAAGGTCCTATTCTTGAGGTGTAAGGACTTTATATGGCATGATAATGGTGTGTTGTGCCAATGCAGTGGCCACTACTTTAGTTGGTGCTTCGTGAGCTCAATAACCTTGAGAACCAGATAAACACAACTCAAGCGTATCAAGAGCTGTACAGAACATTTGCCTGTAAAGATGAACTTAAAAAAGCAAGTATTCTAGTTAAATAATAAAAAGTTGAACTTGAATAATGTGCGTATACTTGTTATAACAATGCAATATCTCAACTCCTAAGGGCCTCAACTTGATACCATAAAAGAATTGGATCTTAAAGGAACTACAGTCCCTACAAAATGTTATTCATTTAAACGACCAACACAGTTATCACACTATGCATTAAATGTTGCACCTTGGCTCTTCAATGGTCAAATATCCAATTATTGTTCTTAAAGAAGAAGAAAGTCCCCCAAAAAAACTAAAACAATCAATGTCTTCCAATAGACTGAGAATTATTATCTCTGATTGTCCTACCCAACTCATTCTCAAACTTAGCAGGTACTCCACAAGTCCCCACATCTAATAAAAAGCACTAAGTTTGCTCAGGAACAGTAACTAGTGATGGGTGAATGTATTCGCCTGCGGGGAATTCGCGAAACGCCAGCAAAATTTCTCCAGGTGAAAATTCGCCGGCATCTCATTTTTGGATGCGGGCATCCGATATTGGACACTGGCGCCCATTGCCGGAGTCCAAAAAATAGATGCCGGTGTCCGTTTTTTCAATGCTGGCAATGGATGACCGACACTGTTTCACGAATTTCTAGAAAAAAACATAAAGATGTTTGCTTTAAAATTGGAGACTAGCTATACACAGAGGTGCACATTTACTAAGGGTCGAATTTCTAATTCGAGGGGTTTTAACACGATTCGGTTTTTCGAACGATCGAATATTAAAAATTTGATCGATCGATAAAATCATTCAAATCGAGTGATTCGAACGATTTTAAGCAATCAATCAAATTTTTTTTTATTTGATCAAAAAAATTTACCATAGGATTGTATAGCCTATTTGGTAGATTTAACCTGCTGAATTGTTATATCGAATTTTTTTTAAAGGGACAGTACTTTGAAAGTCGAATTTGAAATCGAATTTTCAATTTGACCATTTCTAATCTAATTTAATTAAAATTTGATTCTAATATTCCCTTTGAATCAATTCGACCCTTAGTAAATATGCCCCTAATTGATTGGTATGAGTGAACAGCTCCTGTGCAAATGTAGCAACCTTTATTACAAAACCCCAAAAGCTATTGCTTGAGTGACCCATTTTAATACCTGGTTTTTGATGATCAGGGATGCCATACCCCACTTTTTTTATTCCATGAAAATATCATTCCCTAGTACCAGGACCCAGGAGTGCACTGCTTCTCGCTACAATTTCTGCTAAATTATGTTCCCCCTAGTGAAGGACTCGGGGTGGCTGTACCCGGGTCAAGGTGGATGAGGGATATATATATTTATATTTAATGCATATAGTGCCAGCTGTGGTGCACTCCAATTAAAGCAAAGTTAATGCCTGGGTGCTGTCATATGAAGTGTAGATAATCCTTTTCCAAAGAATGAAGCACTCCAGGACTTCATAGTAGAATCAACCAAGGTGAAGTTTATTTGTCAAAGTTTCGGTCCAGTCTGGACCTTTCTCAAGACGATATATTTATATTTATATATTTATTGGACTGACAATGGAATTGAAGTATTACATGGAGGATTGGGAAAGATTTTCACCTTCCCCCCTTTTCCTAAGCGGTGGGTCTAGGGCTTTTTGCAACCAGGCCATTTAACTAAATTGGTGAGCGTATTGCATTGGGGAATCAAGAAGTTTTTTGTATTTAACTGAATATAGTGTTACCCCTTTGAATCAAAACTAACTGTGTGAAGTCCGACAGTAGTGCTGGAAATGCCTGGTCTTATGGCTGTGGCTCCTTAATACAAGAGTAGTACCAGGGCTTTCTATTTCTCCTCCCCATTTCTGCATGCAAATAGATAGGCTAAAAGGAACAAGGGAAAAAGAGCATATAGGAGAGAAAATGAGAGAAAAGATTTCTGGTAGTGAAGCAACAGAGAAGTGTTATTTAGATAAAAAAAATGTGGAGGCATCAGACAGGAGAGAAATAGAAAACAAGAAAAACAAAAAGAGAAATGTAGAAAAAATAGGGAATGGTGAGGAAATTATATATATGAAATATGGGGTAAAATATGCTGGGCTTGTGCTGTATTATATGATACACAATTTAGCTTTGGGTGAAACCAGAAAGTGTTGTGGGTGAGGATTATTATAACCATGGGTGTGGCATATACTTGTAGGAGGGGCTTATTTGGGATTCAGCCCTTCATAGGGTGTTCATAGCATCAATTAGCCTAAAGTGCTCAAACCCATGCAAACACAGTGAAAATACACAAACTATATGTAAATGTTACCCTGATTGTAATCAAGGCAATAATACTAAATCTAAATTCAGCTCACACATTACATCCAGCTGTAAGCAAATAAAAAATAATCACACTTTTGTAATTGTATAAACAAGCCAAATTTGTAGTAACACGTTATGTTGAAATCTTCTAATCATTGACATTAGTTTAACACATGTTTAAGGTTAATGCTTGTCTCTACCTTTTGGAAATGAAACTTCAGTTAAGACCACGATGATACAGGTAAATAGAAAAATTTCAAGTGCTGACAGATAATGGGTTGCAATAAAAATGGCCCAACAGCTTAACAAGAATTTTATCAGAGTGGAACTGTCTTTTTCATGCTCGATTTGTCTAGTAATCAAATTGCCCAAAGGAAACACTATACTCTTCTATATTGTAACATTTACTGCAGCTGAAATTCAAGCCATTGTGTAACTAAGGAAGATGAAAAATAAAGCAGATAAATATATGGATGTTTGCTAGATGGAAGAATACATTTAAAACCATGTTGAATGAGTACTTTAAAAAAAAGTCCAGTCTGTAGCGATAAAGGGGCTACAAAGAATTTTTTTGATGGCAACATGACTACTGTTTAAATATGGAAATGTTTCTAATGACCTGTCAGAGTGAAGCGTCATTTACCTTTTCTGATGGCACAAAATGAGTTCAAATAATATGTACAGTGTAAGACATTGTGGGGCTTACATAAGCTTTCTGATTATTCCTACCATTCTGTATTCACATGTGACCCATTTTTTAGTGTTATATAAAGAAATAATAGTAATGGGAGTGATTAAATACTACTATGTGGGCCATTATCAGACAGAATGAAGAAACAGTGCTATGCCTTATATATCTCTAATAAACCATTTGTAAAAGGTAAAGTTTCTGTAAACCCTTGTAATAGAAAAAAATGGGTGGCTTCTTCTAACTGTGATCACCATTTAAACCATTTTAAAGTGGGGTAGGGAAGTTAACTTAAGAATTTAAGGATAAATGACCAAATTTTCTCCACTACCATGACTTCCTACACCCCAGTGAAGAGAATTGTTTGATATGGCCCAAGTGTAAACCATTCCCCTTCTCAAATGGTACCTCAGAGTTGGATCTGAACCATAAAAAAAATTACCTTCCGTTCTACTTACCTACTTAAATTCAGCCTCTACAGCCTATTATTTTTATTGTATGTGCCATATGTTTGTGATAATATACATATCATTTTCATAAAAGTAGGTCTAAGTGAAATATCCAGTATATATATATATATATACTAGACATTAAGCCCGTTAAATTAACGGGCGCTAGAACATATGTAGTCATACATTTACAAAAAACAGAATTGTTCTAGGATGAATTTTCGCCTGCGCTGCGCAAATTCACTAACGTGCGAATTTACGCTCTGGTCGGTGAACGGTAACGTATTTACGTTTTTCAGACTATCACCCACAATGGTAAAACACGCCACAGCATAAGGGTGCGAAGTTACACATCTATCTACTTCGCTAGCGTAAATTTGCCAGAGACGGTCCGTGCGGCGCAAATCCACGCACACAGGGACTGGACGCAGAGACACTTGAACTTTACATTAAGCCCGTTAAATTAACAGGCGCTAGAACATATGTAGTCAAACATTTATAAAAACAGAATTGTTTTAGGCGAATTTTTTTTTTAGGCGATCACCCACAATGCTAAAACACACCACAGCGTAAGGGTGCGAAGTTGCGCGTCTATCTACTTTGCTAGCATAAATTATCACTCAATGGAAATTGAACACTAAAAGCACTGGTCAGAGGCATTTACCTTATACACTTCACCACATGCTTCCATTGTCTCTATTCTAAGTACTGGTACTGATAGCATTAGCTAGTGATTGGCGAACTCTAGTGGCCAAAACTGGTAAATTCGGTCAGTGCGGCACATGCGCAGTAGCGCAATTCCACGGACACAGGGACTGGACGCAGAGACACTTGAACTTTATTATATAGGATATAAAAGAAATAAAGAAAAACTTTTTATTTAACTCGACGTTTCGATCCCTCACAGGGATCTTTCTCAAGAGTATATAAACATGCAACCAGAGACCCCAGCCCCCCACTGATTATAAGCTCTGGGATTCCAAATAGGCGCCAAATCCATTGCTGAGCAACAAGAGGCAATCACTCAGAAGCGAGAGGAGGAGACAAAGTTAGTCTGGGTGGAGGGGGGGGGAAGACAGGAAGTGTCAGATTACAGGTAGAAAGAAAGCCGATCTGGGGCTGTAAAAAGTCAAGAATTCAAAAGATTCACCGTGCTAAATAAAGCTACAATCCGTACTATTATCCCTATATAAGGAGCCCAAATATACCTTCTTACTTTCTTACCCAAACGCCCGGCCATAGAGGTGGGTTTGCGCATCCAAGCATCCGTTTCTAGGTGGCTTGTGGATAGCAACATCGGAAGGCCACAGGCGAGCCTGTCCTTTTGATCTCAGTCACAGAAAAATACTGCAGCACCTCTTAATTGCAAAAAGTGAAAACTTGCCTTTATTAGGTCAGAAATGCAACGTTTCGGGCCAGTCCTTGCCCTTTCTCAAGCATGCTACGCTCAATTTTAGAGTCAATTGGTGGACTTTGAAAATTCTAAGTTTCTTGCCACCCCTTCCAGCTATAGTCAGGTTATCCCACTGGTGTCTAATAAAAGGGCAACCGAGTTTGGGAGTTTTACTTTGACAGCAGCAAGTAAGTTGCAGGTAAAACTTAGTCCCTTTTGGAAAATATATGATGAAGCAATAGAATTCTTAATGAATCAGATGTAATTTGAGAGTAGGACTGGCCAGATATGGGATGACTTTGACGTTGTTGGCCAGCTTAAATATATTGCAATACATGGACAAACAATCCCCGTTGTTCAAAGGGTAAGGCATTTTTTAGTAGCTGTATGCACAGAATGTCTCAATGTCTGAAATATATTGATAATGGGTTGAGTGCAGAGGACCTCTTGTCTTTGTCTATGTATTTTGTGGTCACAGCCTCATTGCACCCCCGCCTAATGGTTTTAAAAATTAGTGGTGAGCACAACTTTTTCTTGTTTGTTGTAGTTATACTGGAGCAGTGACCAGCTCCTTGTTGTAGCCCCCACCCTTCACAGCTATAGTCAGGTGATCCCACTGGTGTCTAATAAAAGGGCAACCATGATTGGGAGTTTTACTTTGAAAGTAGCAAGTAAGTTGCAGGTAAAACTTAGTCCCTTTGTAAAATGTATAATGAAGCAATAGAATTCTTAATGATTTGTGGTGAGCACAACTTTTTCTTGTTTGTTATATATATATATATATATATATATATACATAAATATATACCAATTGAGATTTGAAGAAAGGTCTTAGGCAGAGACCTAAACGTCAATCAGTTTCTTTTTAATGTAAACAATAAAAGTTTATTTTTACTAGAAATCACAGAGTGCTACTTCAACTTTCAATTGGTGGATAATACAGCTGTGTAAGGAAGCACCTGTGTCTTTTTTTCCTGTGAATGGAGTGAGCTTGAACTAATCTCACATAGGCAGCTGCACTCTGATCCGGTTCTCTTGAGGTGATCGTGGGTGCTGGATCAAAATTGTAAATACAATTATTAAGGGTCGAATTTTGAGGGTAAAAACCCTCAAATTCGACCCTTGAATTTTGATCGAATTAAAACCCCTCGAATTTCGAATTCAAGGGGTTTTAACGCAAATCGATTTTTCTAACATTCGAATATTAAAAATTCGGTCGATTCAAACAATTTTAAGCATTCGATCAAATTTTTTTTATTTGATCAAAAAAACTTGGAAAAATCCTATGGGAACTTCCCATAGGGATATATAGCAATTAGGTTGGTTATTATCTGATGAATTGTTATATTGAATTTTTTTTTTAAAGGGCCAGTATTTCAACAATCAAATTCGAATTTGACCAATTCAAATCGAATTTAGGACTATTTGATAGTTGAATAAGCCCAAAATAAATTTGAATTTCGAATTTTTTTCATTCAAATTTGATTCGAATTTTTACTTCGAATCAATTCAAACCTTAGTAAATGTGCCCCTAATGTCAGAGAACCAGGAGAGAGTTTGGGGAAGACAACAGAACCGTAACATGTAACAGGAAGGACAGGGAATAGGAAGCATGAGGGACAGACCAACGTTAATACCAGTCAGACAATGCAGTATGGAATCAGGAGCCAGAGGAGTAGTCGAGAGCACAGGCTGAGGTCAAAACCAATCAGTAGCACAGTACAAAGACTGGATCAAAGAACAGGTAATCAGACCCTGCAGGGAGAACAGATAAGCAGTTCCCACAGGGAGTGGTGCTGGCATCCCCACCACCCCACTAGAGCACCAGATCCTGTTAAAAGAGTGTTTCTTTTTAAAGCATTGGCATTCTTGTGCATTAATAGTTTCATTATAGATTTATTTTGCTTAACAGAGCATACAAGCCTCATGTATAAATGCATGAAGGGAAATAAAATGTTGCCACTTTATGCTTATTCAGAGAGCACTTTTGTCCAGTGCATATATGCGTTCTGCATCTCACGCCAGATTAACAATAATCATGTGTAGTAAATTGAAGGGGCCTTGCTTACCAGTTGAACAAGAGTTTAAATCTCTAATTCTCTAATATCTATTAAATGTGTTCCTTAGAATACTACACTACTTTTGAGATCATCCTGAAAATCCAGGATACATTTTAAACTTTATACTTTAAGACCATGTGGGTAGTGTATGGAATGAAATGATGAAAACCTTAAGGGCAGTGGCATGTAGGGTAAATTACGGTACTTTGCATGCATCATCTTATTGCACCTACAGTATGTGCATTGTCTTACAAGTGTATGAACAAGAACTTTCAGCTGGTTCACAGACAAAACAGTAAGAAATGAATTGAAGCATTTTGGTGTCATGTTTGGAGGGCAATATAATATAATGTGCAAAGTGTGATATGACCTAATCACCCATAGCAACCAACTGGCAAGAAGAATTTAATGGTTATTTGTTTAAAATTAATTGCTATTGGCAACTGCAACTGGACAACTTTAGTGCTTTTTATTACGTTTGGGGGTACATTTTTTTTAGATTGTGGAGTATATTAACAAAAGTCCAAAATTGGATGTATTTTCAGTAATTAAAAATTTTGGAATATCAACATTGCATAAGCAAACATTCTAGGCCTAATTATACAAAAATATACCAATTAATCAAAAGCACAATATGATATTTCACCAAAAAATAATTTTACCAGCTTCAGACTGGTGAAATACCATTATATGCAAGAGCTGCACCCCTCCTCTGGAATTCTCTCCCACGGTCCATCCGACTTTTTCCCAATCTTTCAGCTTTCAAGAAATCTCTAAAAACCCACTTTTTTAGAGAAACCTACCCTCACTGTTAACTACTCAATGCAATACACCTTACATTACTTCATCTCTCACCCACTTTATTCTGATCTTGCCCACTCCCATACCTTGTGTATCATTCCTTTACCTTTAGCTTTTTCTGTACAGGGCCTTCCTCACCTCCTGTACCAGTATTTATTTTGATGTATGTAACACCATATTTATGTTATATGTATGTAATTCATGTGATTTAGTTGTATAATCACATTCACTTTACAGCGCTACGAAACAAGTTGGCGCTATAGAAATACATGTTAATAATAATAATAATAATTATAAACGTACAACATACGTAGGTGATATGAATCTCATTACTTATGTCATACAGTATGATCCATGTTAATATACTATATATGTAAATGCATTTTGGCATAGCACATTTTCACCAATAATACTGTTTGTGAAAAATATATCTTATTTACACTCATATGTACACTAGTAAAATGTCAGCACATTATACTAGCCATGCTGTATAACAATTTTACATAAATACTCAATGTTTTTGTTAAAATATGCCTGACTTCTTGGGGGTAGATTTACTAAATTTGTGTGAAGGATTCAAATGCAAAAAAAATTAGATTTTCACTTTTTTTTTGGGCTACTTAGACCATCGAATTTTCAAAATTCAAAAGGATTGAACAATTCGAATAAATCGTACGATTCGAATATTAAAATCGTTCGACCATTCAATGGTCGAAGTACTTGCCCTTTAAAAATTTTAAAAACGATTGCCTAGTTTGCCAGATCAAACCTACCAAGTTGCTATACTTGCCTATGGGAAGCTCCCGTAGGGTTTTTATCACTTTTTCTTGTTCGAATAGAAATCATTTGATTTCTTGATAAAATCATACGAGTACAATTCGTATGATTTTTTCGTGAAAATGTATGATTTTGTACTATTTTTCAAGAAAAATCTAATCTTTGATTTTCAAAAAAAAACGTATAGTGATAAAATTCTCTGAATTCGATATTCAATTTCATCAGATTTTACCTCTATCTAAATTCGAGGGTCGAATTCAAGGTTTTTTAACACTCGAAATTCGACCCTTGATAAATCTGCCCCTTAATGTGATCTTAGACAAAGAGATACACAAGGAGAAAATTCACACTAATACAGATGAAGCCAGTGTGGATTGTGCATAACTTAACTCAGACATCCCATTTAACTCACTTATCACAGAATATTGTGTCACAGCATCCCATCCAATTAAAGAGTTCACCATTGAAAATAATGGTGCTTTGGCATGCTAATGAAAAGGTTAAATGCATTAAATGAGTTAAGATGACTTTAGATAACACAGTTTCTTCAATTAACCCTGAGTCACGAAGCATTTAACGCACAAATCCAAGTGGCTGCATCTGTATGTCCCTTTCTATTTATTTTCCTTTAGGCCACTTGCTATAATCCTCAGTTCATGTTTAAAATCCCTTTGATTAAAGGGGAGCTATCATGAAAATTGAAAATTATTATAAGCTCTGTTAAACTGAAATAAGAAATGTTTATAATATAATGAAACATTCTGTACAATTTCTGAAATAATCAAGTTTCTTTTCACTACGCCCCTCTCTGTCTCTCACTGTCTCTCTGTCTTCATCCAGGATTTTGATTGCTAGTTAGATCTAATATATGTTTTAAAAGAGGATCTCTTTCCTAGTAGATGTATTATAGCTAACTCAAATAACGGATTCCAGCATAACCAAAAAGGATTGCTGGTGATTTTAAAGAGTGAGTTCTAATAAATCTTCTCGGCAAAAGGAACAACCCCAAATTTTGTGTTAGACTCAACTTTCAATTAAATCTGATTTCAACTCTTGCATGAAGAAAGAAATTAGAGGTACTAACTAGATTTCAGAAATAGTACACAATTTTTTAAATAATTATTTTTCAAAAAAGATTTTATTTCAGTATAATAAAGCTTATGTCAAATTAAATTTTGTTGTGATAGCTGCCTTTAATCAAAAAGAACTTTAAGTTCCATGTAAACAAGAAGTGGCTTCTCAAGACTCATTATTTGAATTTCAGGTTGGAACCTTTTTCAGATTTGATGACAGTTTTCCCATTAACAACAGGCAATAATATAAGGCTAGCTCTACTGCAATTTTTAGAACAGCAGAGAACAGCAAAACATCAAACCATGTTCCTTTTCCTAACTTTTCTTTATTCTCAAAGCATGATTTTGTGATGTATTAAATTCATTTCCACTGGTTTATTTTGCTTTTTGTTTCTGACTCACACTTTGCTTCCTCTTCAAAACAAAATTGAAAATAAAGACATTGGAAGCATCACGCAATGTTGTTCTGGAAATGCCGAATTATCATGTCTGTTCTAAACTTTTAGACTGGGACAAAACCAGGTACAACCTAAAAGGGTTTTGGATGAAAAGAATTTAGAAGACAATGCTAAGTACTATTTATAAATTTACCTAGTTTGGTTTCAGCCAAGTTAAGTTGTAAAATGTTATTTTAACTTTTCTTCCTATTTAATTAAAATTAACAAGAGAATAAAAACAATAGGATACACCTAATTCACAGGTAAGTGTACATTATTACATTTTTATCCAAGTGTAAATGCTAAGTACTATTTATAAATTTACCTAGTTTGGTTTCAGCCAAGTTAAGTTGTAAAATGTTATTTTAACTTTTCTTCCTATTTAATTAAAATTAACAAGAGAATAAAAACAAAGGGATGAACCTAATTCACAGTTAAGTGTACATTATAAATTTTTTTATTTAAAATAGAAGGCACTGTTTATTTTGTGAACAGAATGGGAGTAATTTATAAACACTAGGCATATTTGCACCTGGGCAGTAATCCATGGCAGCCAATAAGATGTTTACTTCCATTGTGCTGTGGGTTACTGCCCAGGTGCATATTTGCCCAGTGTTTATAAATGAGCCCCAGTATTTTTTATGCAGAATTGCAGTTTCATGCAGAGCTGCTATACTATTGATAAAGCACTCTTAGGTTGCAAATACAGATGTGTTTTAACAAATTTTCATAGTCGTTCAATTTCATATGTACTGTATCAATCAAATCATACAGACTAAAATGCTCTTTGAACATACTTTACTGCATACTTTTATGTGAGATCACCGTCATTACATTTTACTTTTATTGTACATTAGAAGGTGAATAATGTATTGGATCTTCCCTCCAGACTGAAAAAAAATTTACCCAGACTAATTTCAGATTAGTCACATTACGACATAACCATGAGATCACTTTGAATCCCATCATGTAGCTTTAAATTAACTCCTCACAATTCTTGTGTTAGAGGCCTATTTATTTTGCTATGTAAAATATCACTCCCATAAAGTCAGGTGTATTTATTTTAGGTGTGCATGAAATCTACTTAAGGATTTTATTTTTCTCATTGACATCATGGGTCACGTCAGGATTGGGATATTTTGTAAAATAATGGCACAAATATCAGTGATTGGGTGTAAGGACAAAATAATACATACTTTTATAAATCCCTCAAGCAGTAAATTTAATGCATAATTTCATAGATTGTGATGTACTGTATAAAATCATGTGTAAAATATCTAACGTTATAATTCATTTATGTTGCACCACTTTTAACACAGTTGCTCTAGTATAAATAACATGACTTTGTAACATTACATTATATAACACTACATGACATTTAAAGGCCAATATTTTTCTACCTAACTACCTCTCACACCCAAAGGGCTCTATTTATTAAAAGGGTGGTTCACCTTTAGGTTAACTTTTAGCATGTTATAGAATGGCTAATTCCAAGCAACTTTTCAGTTGTCTTTCATTTGTTTTTTTTTTTATAGTTTATTAATTAATTTCCCACTTCTTCTGTTTCCAGCTTTCAAATTGGTGTCATTGACTCCATCTAAAAACAAATGCTTTGTAAGGATAAAACTGTATTGTTCTTGCTACTTTTTATCTCTTGTTCATATCAATGCATGGTTATTAGGGTACTTTGGACCCAAATTTGCAGCTGGATTATTGAAATTGCAAACTGGAGAGCTGCTGAGCTAAATAATTAAAAAAACACAAATAATGAAAAATGAAAACCAATGGTAATTGTCTCAGAATATCACTATCTACATCATAGTAAAACTTAATATAAAGATGTACAAATTCTTTAAGTTGTTTACAGAGCTTACCACGTTTTTATAGTAAAAAAGTGGTATAAAAACAGGGACTTTATCTAGTTGTATATTAATGTTTATGTGGAATTTCAAGCATACTGTGCATTCCAATTTCTGAAAATAGCCACCAGGATCAATTAAAATTTTAATGCAATGTGACAGGTGGAAAAGAAATTAATGTATTATATCAAGTGTTTTAGAAGACCGTGACCACTATTTTTTACTTACTTTTTTATGCTTATTGGCTACTATGGTCTGTATGAGCTGGTTCTGATAAAGCAGAAAGTGGAATTTTGCTCTGGATCTTTAAAGATCTAAGGGCAATGGCACATGTGAGATTTGTTGGCCATGGAGGATGACAAATCTCCCAAAGACACTGGACTGGCCTGGAACGGAGGGAATATGGGGAACCTTATACTGACCGATCAACTCGCTCCCTAGCTGTGACCTTGCTCCCCAAACCTCTCTCCCATAAAACTTAATTTTTCTGTTGGATAATAATGGCCACAGCTTCTTTATTAACTTTTACATGCTCGAAATATTCAACTACCAATAAGCTGTAATAATTAGCTGTTAACTGTTAATTATAATTAATTAATTCCCTATCAGTTTTGTAACCCCATCTGTTTCTAACCTGTCCTGATTCCCTTGGGCAGATGACCCTGGCATTACCATTCTCTGCATTGTACCTCCGTACTGCTGCGCACCTCATGCTTTTTGTTTACAAATCAGCCACACTACATAGACTTGATGGTATTTTTCCTTTTGCCACCAGGGGACCCCAATGCCCGAGTTGGCCAGTTATCCAGTGTTCCTCTTTCTCTCTGGAACCCATGAAAGTTCCTCCTTTAACTCCCTGCATTCCCAGGACCACCACCACAGCAAAATGTACTGACACCTTAGTATCATTTGCTCCCCCTCACTACCAGGGCCCTTTCCAGCCCATCATGCAAGGACATGTTACAGATGTCCAAACCACTCCTCCACTATGTCTCAAGGCAAATACGCTGGTCCTCCCTGCAAACTTTCCTACTTCCCTATTTACCTTCACTCTGGCCTTGCTGACAACATCATTGGATGTAGCACCGTTCCAAGGAAATCTATCGACTATGTCTTACCAGACTAATAAGTTACCTGGGAATCATGGGAGTAACCATCACCAATTACACTAAAGGTCGAATTTCGAAGTTGAAAATACTTCGAAATTCGACCATCGATTTAAAATCCTTTGACATCGAAACATGAACATCGAAATGGTAGGATTTTTCACCGAATTAAGGATTCCGTGGTCGAAAAAAAAATCGCTCGATTGAACGATAAAATTGTTCAAATTGAACAATTCAAAGGATTTTAGCATACGATCAAACGATTTTTCTTCAATAAAATAAAACTTAGAAAAATGGTCTAGAAGGTCCCCATAGGCTACCATGGCACTTCAGCAGCTTTTATTTGGCGAAGTAAAAAAAGCGAAGATTTTTAAAGAGACAGTACTTCAAATTTCGAAGTCGAAGGATGTTGCTATTCAAATTGAATGGTTGAATGGTCGATTGGTCGAAGTAGCCTATTCGATGGTCGAAGTTTTTCAAAATTTTACTTCGAAAATCGAACTTTTTGCATTCGAATATTCACTTCGACCCTCAGTAAATCAGCCCCTAAATGTCCTGAATTAACAGCCTCATGGGAACAGAACTTAGATCATTCCCCCCAGCATGTACAACTAGAATTTGCGGGACCCCAACTCTATCTGCAAAATTAGACAATAGAGGCAACAACCTACCCCAACGTAAGTCACAAAACCCCAGCCATCTCACTGATGCCTTGTAGCGATCAAATCCCACTTGCCCCCCTGAGTAGCAGCTCGCTGAGCAGCCCAGTAAATAATGGCCTGTAATTCAAATCGACACCAAAACTGATGGGAGCCAAAACAATAAACATAGGGTTAACACTGGGGCGAATATAAAGCTTGTATCTCCCTGACCTTGACCACCCTATTCCCATAATGGTTGCTGCAGGCAACTCCAATTCAGCTGCCTCTATTGCAGCCCCTATATAAAAAGAATGCAGTTTACGACAATCGTCCTCCCATCCTAGACTCTGAACACATTTTTTGAGAATCACCTGGAATTTTGAACCTGGTTAGATGTTCTGTATTGGTGCACCTAGTATATTTTGCCAAACTTCCTCGAACTGATGGTACATTGCCAATGGGCAACACCATGCACCCTCTGCTGCCCCCAGCAGGATATATTGGCCTTTTGCCAATGGGTCAATCTTGGACATCTTTAACGCCAAGCACAATTTACCCTCCTCAATTTTACAATCTGATATTATTAGACCCCCCCAGTTCCCTTTTGTTCTTTGAAACTAGTCCCCCTACCATAAAAGGCCAGAACAAACACAACTTTGAGTAACTAACTCATAACCCCTATGCATGTATCTCCTAATTTTATAACCAACTCCTGCAGTTTGGCAAAAGAAATAGGCTTCCTCTGTGTCCTCCACTGTGTCTATCTCTATGACTAGAAATTTAATGGTGGATCACAGGCTCTCTTTCTTGTTGGGTGCAAAGGGGACCCCAAACCTCCTGGCTATGCTTTCCATCATGTGCAAAAGAAAGGTGTATAGGCGGGGTTCCCATGTGCCTACAAATAGGAAGTCATCCAATTAATGGATAACTGCCTGAGATCTGGTTTCTTCCCATACTAACCACTCTAAAAATATGCTGAACTCCTCAAAGTAGGCATGGGAAATTGAGCAACCCATGGGAAGACATTGTCAACAAACGTGTCCTTCCCAATAACAACCCAGTTTCTGGAAAGATTTTGGGCTGTTGTTAGCTCTCCCTGCCCGACCTCTAGTACTAGCTCAATTGCCCTATCAAAAGAAGTATAAGTGACTGAACAAAGGTCTTTCACTGATTACTCTTTTGGATGTAACAAATGGTGGATCGCGTGAAATTTTCCAATCTCCTTCTCTGGGACAACTCCTAAAGGGGAAATTCTCAAATTGGCGAGTATATATTCAATATCTTTTGCATTGGTCCCTAAGCTCAGTAACTGACAGCAGCAAAAAATCCATTGCAGTGAATCAGCAAAACTAAAGAAGATGGGGACCTACTGGGGGGAATTTTGGGGGCACAGATATTTACTGCTAAAGGTTGTGGTTACTTTTTATTGTTTAAGCTGCAGTATTTGTCAAGTGCTAGAAATGTTTCCATTTGCATTGTCACAAATGGTTTGCAATACAATTTTTTTCTAAATCTCTATTGCATTCACTGGCTCTGTAGGTTTTAAAGATGAAAAAAGATTCACTATTAAAAACCATTCTATGTCAGTCATCTTGTTGTTATCTAACTTACTGAAATTATTAAATTTTTGTTGCCAGTATAGCACTGTCATCAAACTTCACAAGGGTAGATATAATGCTGTTCAAGAATTCAGAACTAGAACCACTTTGTGTAACACCTTTGACAGCTATTGTATCAGAATCCATTATAGAAAAAAACATAACATATCTAAATAAGCATGCTTAGGTCTTTGACCATGACTAAATGTGTTATAGCTGGATATGCAAAAAACTAATTTTGTGTCCGATGTTTTTGCAGTAACAGTAAAGAATTATTTTCTTTTATTAATAATGCCTGTTTGTGGGATATGTGACATCGAATAAAAGCAGACTGAAGCATCCCAATTGAACTGTTGGCCTTGAAGGACTTGAAAACAATGTTCTTATACACTGTTGCTTTTAGAATATATTGGGGTAATTTAATAAAAGCCCAGGAAGAAGCAATAGAAGAAAGGAAAGGGCACAAGTGCGCGTCCCTTAGTATTCATGCAGAAATCACTTCTGCACAGGAGTAGGTACAGAACCCCATTGTAGCCTGGGTAAGAAGTTCATGTTAAGTGGAGGAGGGATGAGACACCTATATTACTGAGCCCAGAAACCTAAGGCAAAGCATTTGGACTGAAAGTCAGGGAACAAAGTACAAGAAAATTGCAATTTTTTTTTTACTTTGCACCTTGCTTTCCACTGGGAAATGATCCGTTACATCTTTGGTTGCTGGACTTCATAACTCATCATTTGCTCAGAGTTATAGTTAAGGAACATTTAGCTGGAGAAACACAGCTATGGAAGGTTTATGTAGGGATGGCGCGAACCGCGGAAAAAAAGTTCGCAAACATATTCGTGAACTTGCGACAAAATATGCGAACGGTTCGCGAACGTCGCGAACCCCATAGACTTCAATGGGAAGGCGAACTTTAAAAGCTAAAAAAGACATTTCTGGCCAGAAAAATGATTTTAAAGTTGTTTAAAGGGTGCAACGACCTGGACAGTGGCATGCCAGAGGGGGATCAAGGGCAAAAATGTATCTGAAAAATCCATTGTTGACACAGCGCTGCGTTTTGTGCTGTAAAGGGAAAAAAGTCACTCAGGTGGTGGTTGTGGACACTGTAATATTATTGATATTTAGACAGAATGTGAACAAGCTCACACAGCTAGATGGCAGTTGTTTGAAGAACACACTGGGCAAAAAATGCCTACAGGGCAAATAATGCCTACAAGGTCAACGTATACACTACTACAGCGGTGGATACGGATTACGTAAAATATATTATGGCTGCTTGAAAAAAGTCACTCAGGTGTTTTTTCTGGAGATGGTAATATTATTGATATTTAGACAGAATGTGAACAAGCTCACACAGGTAGATGGCAGTTGTTTGAAGAACAGTAGATTACTAGCCAGCAAACTTACTTTCAACTGTCCCTGAAATCATTAACAGCTCTCTCCCTACACTAGCTCTTCCAAGCACACACAGACAGAATGAAAAAACGCTGCAGGGCTTCGGTTTTTATAGGGAAGGGGAGTGGTCCAGGCAGGGGTGTGGGGGTGGTCCAGGAGGGAGATCTTCCTGATTGGCTGCCATGTATCTGCTGGTCTGGGGTGAGAGGGCAAAAAAAAGCGCCAACTATACGCGAACCCAAAATGGCGAACGTCGCGAGACGTTCGCGAATATTCTGCGAGCGCGAACAGCGGATGTTCGCGCGAACAAGTTTGCCGGCGAACAGTTCGCGCCATCCCTAGGTTTATGTTTCATTTAATGCTAATTATTGTGTTAAATGTCTTCTCAATGAAAGTGTTTTTTTATGAAGGGGTTAAACCAAAAATGTAATTAGCTAAAATAGTAGGTGGTACATTGCAACAGATTAAACTGAATGTGTCAATAAAAGTTTTATGCCTCTAGCAAACTGACATTCCACCAGGTTATATTATCCATGGTAATGTATGAACACAGAAAGCTGAAACAGGTGTTTGTGTTTCATCTTGCAGATTCCTCCATGTGCTAAATAAGATAAATAATTTAGCAAACGCTAATAAATATACCAGCCTTTTTATTTTCCGACCTTTCCATAAATCAGTTTTGACAAAGTTAAATAATTATTTCAAAATTCATTTCTTGCAACATTCTTAGGGGCAAGAAACAGGCCAGTTATACTATAAATCCAAAGCATATGCTCATTATCCTCAACTAAATGTAATTATAGTAAATTATGCAAATTGGAATTTCAAAGAGTTATGCTAAAATCCAGTCTTATGCACAATCTCTTGAGTACTAGAGTTGGACAACACTGATTAATAAAAGAGATTTTTTTTTCCCTCTGATGTAGCTAATGGTAGTTGGAATGTTTTGGTATATTATATATATATATATATATATATATATATATATATATATTCAAACAAAAAAGTCCAGACGCATTAGTGTAATAAAAGAAAAAGTTTTACCATACAGGTCAGATATATGCTGCAACGTTTCGAAGCTTCCGCTTCTTTATCAAGCATCAATACAAGGTATTACATCACATCCTTTTAAAGGCATAGAAAAACACACCCACTTGTAAATTAACCCTACGTGTCAGGTTATAGAAATCGAATTACAGGATACACTTGATTGCATCTCCCGCAGGGGTACATACCATTCCTTAATGGTGTGAGTAATCTTTGTGTGCCTTCTCGCTCACCCCCTAGATCTCCCCTCACTAATCTATCCTGCAAACTCCTAGGGCGCCTGTAGGATAGAAGTGGGGGTTCTCGAAATTCAGGTATGTTGGGATATGCCCTTGTAAGTATATGCCAATGTTTGTGAATGGGACGTTATTGTATGACATTATATTATATAACATACCTTAGGCTTGTTAGCTTATGCCTTGAATATATCAATTATGCGATGTAACGGCTATATGAAAGTATATCCTGTAATTCGATTTCTATAACCTGACACGTAGAGTTAATTTACAAGTGGGTGTATTTTTCTATGCCTTTAAAAGGATGTGATGTAATACCTTGTATTGATGCTTGATAAAGAAGCGGGAGCTTAGAAACGTTGCAGCATATATCTGACCTGTATGGTAAAACTTTTTCTTTTATTGCACTAATGTGTCTGGACTTTTTTGTTTGAATATATAATTTGTCCTTAATTGGGACTAAGTCACAGACTGGGTTTAAGCTCCACTCCATTTTGTACGTTTCTATATATATATATATATATATATATATATATATATATATATATATATATATACATACACATACATATATATGTATCAGCTTATTATACAGCTTTGTCATGTGTTCTCCCAGTATACAGTAAATGAAAAAGATGAGGAAGTGAGTTTAATATAATTTAAAAAGCAGAAACATTGTCATTCTAGTGGCAGTATAGTCTAGCCACTTTCTTCTGCTGGTCTGCAGCAAAGGCACTGCTGTGAGTCGATCCATTAGTGTTATCATACTAAAATGAAATGAGCGAGAAAATTCTAAAGGCAATTAAAATAATCAACTCTCCAAAGTGCATGAAAGGTTAAAATGAAAGGACATTAGAAATGTAAGCAAATACTTAGATCTGTGTGTATAATATGAACTACAAAGTATAGGTGGTACATTAGATACCTGAATTCTTCAATAAAATAAGGAATTTTATTAACTTACAGTGGCTACAGAATGTAAAATAATCATTGGGTTCTAAGACTCTTACATACACAAGCTGGCAGTTGTTTTGCATTGATAAAATATGCAATACTGTGTTCATTTAGATATCTTATGTATTCTATCATTTAAAAAAACATAGAAATAGAAATAATATTCTTAAGGGAGAAATAAACATCAAGAAAGCATTTGGATAGAAATACTATGCCTTATGTTTGGGCTACTGTACCAGCCCAAGTGTGCCACAGCCCTTTTGTAGTGAAGATGCATCTATTTTATTTCCTGCTGGTTCACAGAACATGCTCTAGATTGCAGTACGGTACCTGGGTTTATACAATGATGATACTGTAAAATGTTGCTAGTGTTACCCGGATATAATTTTACCTACTAAAGTGGGTACAGGTATTGGATCTATTATTAAGAATGCTTGGTGACCTGGGGTTTTCTGGACAATGGATTCTTCCATAATTTGGATCACCATAGTCTGCTTAAAAAATGTTTAAATTTAAACATTATATAAACCCAATAGGTTTGTTTTGCAACCAATATGGACGGATGCAGCTTGGTTACCATCAAGTGCAAGTTACTTTTTTATTATTACAAAGAAAATGGAAATCGTTTTTAAAAAATATTTAAGGGTTGTCCTTTCTATAATCTGGAGTTTTTTTTATAACAGTTTTCAGAAAAGGTATCCTATACCTGTGTGAGAAGTAAAGCATTTTTTCTAAAGGTAACATTTTCATTAAAAACTTTGCAAAAATTGTATTATTGTTTTTCTGTATTTAAAGTCTAGCAATCATTTTTGGCCTATAATGCCATCATTTCAACTTCAAAACATTGAAAATAATACTTTGAAGGTTAACTTGTGAAACAGTTCATTTTCAACAATTTATTGAAACAAACTGTACATGGGTCTGTTATCTTATAACCCACAGTTAAATTCCTAATAGCACACCACTACTTTATTACTGGAAAAAACTTGCCAAAATTGTTACAGGATGTTCCACGTCATGATGAACTGAAAATAATCTCATGCAAGGCCAGTTTATATCCTGGGAAGTGAGAGGTTTCATCTGAATAAGTAATTTCAATGCAAATTAGTTTAGTGGCTATATTCCATGGTACATACTTAGATCTGTGTTGTTGAGATAAGCTGAACTAAGAGAGACATGTCCAAGAATAATATTTAAATGTATCACATCAGAGAAGCTTGCAGTGATGTCCACACGCTTATTTTTTTTCCTCGCAATATCCATACGTCTTGTTTTCCTTTTGCATTTATTTTAATTTTACATTTTAACATAAAAATCTATGTTATTTTTTAACAAAATAAAATTGCATTTGCATAAGTTCCATTGTAGCTCAGGATGAGAAAATGAAGCACCTTCATGATAGTAATCTGCTCTTTAGAAATAGAAATCATCCTAGCTTTATAAAAATCCATTGATGACCTTAGGGTCCCAATTTTTTTATGTTATTCATTCCTTTCTACTTTTTCATTTCATTTTGGCATACATTAAAACGCAAGGAAATTGATGTTTTTTCATTATAGATTTAACTATTCACACTTTGCTCTAAACTGTGTAGCACCATATTTAAAGTGGAAATATACAACTATATTCAACATTAGCTAAATGAATAGGTATTGTGCTTAAGATATTTTCTGCCTATTGTTAATTAAAGTTTTGGTATTTCTTGAGCTAAACAGGGCAAACAGGAAAATTGAAACTAGTGTTCCAACTTCCAGACTCATTAATGTTTATTAAAAAAAAAATTGCAAAAATTATGGGTTTTTTTCATGATATGGTCTAGGACACATTTGACAACATGATGATAAAGCTTTGGGTTTCCTAGCTACTTTCTTAGTCTCTTAGGTACAGTATAGTGATTGAGTATATATTTATAATCTCGATGTGTGTATGCATGTATATATAGATTATATATATATATATATCATATATCTGGTTGATGTGTTTTATACATATATACACACACATATATATATATATATATATATATATATATATACATATGTAGATTTTGTTGGAGTCGGCACTCTCGTCACATGGTTTAACATGCCTGGATGCAGTGTCCACAAATATTAGATAAGAATCTCAAGCAAGAGGTCCGCACTCTCAGGACTTAAAAATAAAATAAAAATTTATTAACAAAATTACTAACGTTTCGGCCTCTCCGAGAAAAGCCTCGGAGAGGCCGAAACATTAGTCATTTTGTTAATAAATTTTTATTTTATTTTTAAGTCCTGAGAGTGCGGACCTCTTGCTTGAGATTGGACCTTTCTCAAGGCAACCACATCCCATACTGAAGATTAGATTTTGTTACAACTATATATTTTTTGTTACTAGCAATATATGCAAGGGAAATTACTGGGGTTATGTTATTGAGAGACCGTTATATACTTACTTATGCGAAATAGTTTCTAATATAGTTTTTGGAACAAATTTTCACCTAAATTCTACAAAAGTCTCAATCTATATATTTCTCAGAACTTGTAACAGTCCCATCTACAGATCTATAAATACATCAGCCTTACTACTCAACTTGTTAATGCATTACCTATCTTGCAAAAAACAATTCAATTGTAATGCCCCATTTAAACCTCTGGGAGCCACACAGTCCAACTCAAAAGTCCAAAATGCTTCCGTTTGGAGTAGCATACGATCAGTGTTCCCCCCTCTTGGGTTTTCCGGGATATGGTCTATGGGCATGCATTTAAAAGATGAAGCCGGATGTTTAGCTTGTAGCCAATGTTGTGCTACAGGTTGCTTCGATATATCCCGTTTGTTGTTTTGTTTAGGCTTAGGGTCCAATGCCGCCCGTATTGTGGATCAATGCATACTGATTCTCTCCCGTAGTTGTCTATTTGGCTTCCCACAATATAGAAGTCCACACGGGCATTTAATTATATATACCACATTTTGGGACATGCACGTAAGTCTATATTTTATGTAGTATGTTTTGCCAGTGTATGGATGGAAAAAAATTTTTCCGCATTTAAAAGCACCATTTTTTTGTAGTGTCACCCGTTGTGTTTTGTTATATTTGCTTACCGGGTCAGCTGCAGATAGCAATTCCTTAAGATTCTTATTCCGTCTGTGTCCAAAACAGATCCTACTTTTATTCACTGCGGTTAATTCCCTATCCGTGCTCACAATGGGCCAATGCTGCAAAACAGAGTCTTTTATTAGGGGGGTACATGCATCATAGGTCATAGTGTAATACAGTACATTTTCTTTATTATTATTCCTATAAATCACAATTCATATACAGGGGTTCCATTGTCTGTAGGATATGAATCCAAAATCCTTCACTATTGCCCATACACTTTATTACTGGAATTGACTGTATCACTTCATATCGCAATTTTGAAGTGTTTGAATGCCACTTGTATGTGGGCATGGTAATCTCAGAACTTTGGGTCTGAATCATGGAACAATGTTGTGAAATATTTTTCTATTTTCTATGTGTGACTGTAACATTGTAGTTGAATTCCTTCAAAGATCCTGAACTGGTATGTGACGTGTACTTTAAAGGTTTAAAACATGTTTAAACTTTGCACAGTAAAAAAATTTAAACTGGGCTTTGACCAATGATCAAATCATACAAGGGGCCTTGCAGACTCATCTGCCAGGAATTACAGCCGGATTAGACTCAGTTGTCAGGATATTAATATAACTCCAAGTTATGTGAATCAAACAAGACACAAATTATACTGTGAAATTGGCACACAGTAGACTATTTAGCAAACCATGTAAAAGGTTTTATCTTAAAAAAGATCCCTTATCCAGAAAACCACAGGTCCCAAGTATTTTAGATTATAGATTCTATCAGGGGTGCTGCACCTCTGAGGCAAGTTGAAAAATGCTCCTAGGCCCTACATTTCATACCTGTACAGCAGAAATGCACTGCATTATTTTCTAACAGTTCAGAACTGGTATAATATTAAAGGATAAGTAAACCTTTAAAATGTAAAAAAAAAAATAGAAACCTTTCTCAAATCTATCAGGAGAACATCAGAGCAGCCTCTTTCTTTCTCCTGACAACTTCCTTCACTACTTGGTGGTCAGGCTGGTCAGAAACTGATCAGCAGTTAGGGCTGTTGTAACAAAAATCATTCATATTAAGAGCACATGTATCCCTTAATATATAATATAATAAAATGTGCTTAGAATAGCAATCTCATCAATTTAACATTCACTTATATTAAATGTTTACTTATCATTTAAAGTCAATGGAGCCAAGAAGAAAATATTGAGTAGAATATAGTACATCAAAAGTGTTTATAAAGTGGTGCCATTTTTATGCTAGTTATTACAGGTTTTTACACCAGAATTTTACACTCAGTGTCACCTTTATTACAATGCTTAATAAAAATACATCTTTTTACCCAGTTAAGTATGTTGTGTATTCCTATATCACTTTCTTACACATCTTGCTAAAAATACCCCTTATTTACATCTGATGATGGTTTCATTGTAATAAACTATGTACAGTACTGTATTTATAACTTTTAGCTAAATATATTGATGTTTGGCTTAGGTCATATTGCACACCTTTGGAAATATTAATATTTATGTTTGTGCTGGTTTTCTGTAGCTGATGTTATTCATGGAAGTGACTTTCCAATAGGATGGATATAATAGAAAACAAAAGAGAGGGGATTGATCAATGCACATTCCCGGGTCTCCTGTTTCATAAGTAATTTAGTATCTATGCAAGTGCATGTATTTTATAAATCAAGGGTTTCTATTTAACAAAAGTAACTCAAACCAACTGGACTTGCTGAGAAATTTTAATGAAGACATTTCACTGTTCATCTGAGCAGCTTCTTCTGAAGAAGCTGCTCAGATGAGCAGTGAAACGTCTTCATTAAAATTCTTCAAATAAGAAAGAAAGAAAAAAAAAATTATTTTGACCCAAGTCTCTGGATCTTTCCCTTCAGTTTCCGAACCAACAGTTCTCGTTTCTCCTCGAGAAAAATGTAAACAAAGTCCAAATCCACAGGGTCAGCGCTAGTGAGAGCTCAGGGAAAAAAGTATAACAAGCCAAGGGAAAGGAAAAGGAGAAAAAGGATAAAAGAGTATTATAGTGTAGTATTCTTGAACGTTATAGTTCCACACTTGTAAATTCCCACTATCAATCCGGTGTAGTTACCCTTTAAATGGTCACCACATGTGAGTGAACAGATGGGTACTTACAAACGTTTCAATTAACTTTAGCGCATCAAGGTATTGCAGACATAAGGGTTGTGGATGACACAGGCACAGGCAGGCAACGTCATCTCCAAGGGTCCAGGAAGTAGCCAGTGTGGTGTGGAGGCAACGCGGGTCGGAGATGGAAACCACAAAACATTTAAGGCAACTCGGGACAACACAGACAGGAATGGAGATATATTTATATGCCTGATTTTATTCACTGAAAAATGTGAGTTTTAAAAAAAGTAATTGTTTTTTTTATATATTTAAAATAAAAAGGGTTTTACGCTATCTCTGCGAATTACGATTTTTATAGCCACAGCCGTCATCCACAACCCTTATGTCTGCAATACCTTGATGCGCTAAAGTTAGTTGAAACGTTTGTAAGTACCCATCTATTCACTCACATGTGGTGACCATTTAAAGGGTAACTACACCGGATTGATAGTGGGAATTTACAAGTGTGGAACTATAACGTTCAAGAATACTACACTATTATACTCTTTTATCCTTTTTCTCATTTTCCTTTCCCTTGGCTTGTTATACTTTTTTCCCTGAGCTTTCACTAGCACTGACCCTGTGGATTTGGACTTTATTAAAATTTCTCAGCAAGTCGAGTTGTTTTTAGTTAGTTTTGTTAAATATTCCATGACCTGGATGAATGAGAATCTTCATAGTCAAGGGTTTTTAGCTATGACCATACAACTGGTAAGCCACAATACCACATCAAGATAAACCCTATATGGTGGTATAGTAGTAACTATTTACCTCTGGTCATTTCAAAAGTTTGCATCTCCCTGCATGGTAATATTTCTTGGGATAAGTGTCTCCTGACCTGGGCCGTAGTTTCATGGGGCTTAGTCCTCCTGTGCCATTAGCTTTTATAGGAGAGAGATAGTCAAAAATCATAGAATTGGTTCCACGGGCTTAATCCTCTCCCGAATGGGGCTTACCCTGATGTTGTATACTTAAAAAATAAAATGTATTTGGCATACATTGTCTTTGCCAAGTGTTCACATGATAGATGCAAACAGCATGGGTTAAAAATAAAGGCATGGTGCCATTTTGCATCTAATTATTTTTATTATTCTTCATTTATATAGTGCCAACATATTCTGCAATGCTTTTATTCTATTCTGTGTAGTTTAATGATGGCTCAATGAAAAATAATATCAGTTGACTCCCCTACCATGAATTTTTTTGATAAACAGGCACAAATGAAACGGACTAAATGAAAGCCTGAATGATCAAAGTCATATTGTTGGTTACTTTAAGGTGTGAGTTTTTAAAACAAAATAACTCAACTGCTGCTAGTGAAATACAGATATATCATGGGGAAAGGATCAAAATGGGGGTTTACTGAAACAAGTAAATATTTTGTAACAATGACCCATGTTAATGTTACTCATTCTTTGATTGTAATATATTTTCATCTATTTATTATGGTGCCCCCTAAAATGCTCCCTTACTCAGATCCTGATCAACAGTGCTGTTATAAATACCAAACCAAATTAGAACTTACCTAATTAACTTATATTTTACCTATCATATTTATTTATTTTTCTAGTTTATTTCCTATGGCAAGGGGACTCCTCAATTGACCCATCGCTTGTAGCCATCTCACTGAACCCCATTGTTACATACCATAATGAAACACAAGAGCCATAAATTGGATAAAAGGGCCACAACATTTATTTACATTTTATCAAATAAATAGGACCTCACCCCAAGACAATATTCAAAGTCAGAATTCCATAAGAGATCACTACTATGCTATTCCTCACTGAAGACTTTAGATCAGCACTATGTCATTATATCTACAACTGAGTATTAGTCTGTCTTTACCTACAGAGAGGATGACCCCAAACTCTGCAGCAGAAGCTGCATCTTCCACCATGAAAGAAGTTCACAATCCTGAATCTGAAGTGTATCAATGACAGGAAATCCAAGCAGAGTGTCGCCTAGCACAAGCAGTAGTAGCATCTGTATCAATCACCATGCAGTCACAGGAGAGAATCTCCTTTCTCCATCTTCTAAATTTACCTGTGATGTACTCTGGCAGGCTCCTACCACTGCTGTGACACATAAAACTTAAAATACATTATAATATATCTTTGATCCAGAGGAAGGCAAGAAGCCCAACCTGCAGCCAGTGTCAATTATTCCTCAAGAGGCAAACAATTCCTTGCCAACCCCAATCGATTGAAAACATTCCCTTGATCCAGCATTTGACATTCATATAACATAAATAATACAATGCAGATTCTCAAGTTTATAATGTGCAACAGTACCAAAACCACAATACAACAGTGCATGCAGACATCTACATTAGGTTATTAATAGATAATATGAGAACATAAAGAGGAGAAACTCTTTACATTTCACAAAATACGCAAAATGGGGGAGGGTGAGTGGAATGATTCTACCTGCTCGGAAGATAAGGAAGTGAACTGCTTTTTCCCTTGACATCACATCACTCTCTTTCTCTACCACCAGACATCCCCCAGACCAACTTACTCAATCACAACTAAGTGTGATTTTGCCAATCTTTAAACATAAACAATCTGGCTGCTGGTCATTGTTATCCCTTGTCATGCAGCCCCTGTGTTTATAGCTCCAGGGCTTTCTTTTTCCTTAACTTTAAAGGGGATTTTTTTTTTCATTTTTTAGAATGGCCAATTCAAAGGAACTTTTAAGTTGGTCATCTTCATTTATTTTTCATAATTTTTTTCACTTTTTTGATTTCTTCTTCTGACTCTTTCCAGATTTTAAATGAGGGTCACTGACCCTATTTCAATAGCAAATGCTCTTTAAAGCTACTACACATTTATTTTATTGCATCTTTTTATTATTCATCTTTCTAGTCAGGCCCTCTCATATTCATATTCCAGTCTCTCATTCAATCAATGCATGTTTGGTAGGGCAATTTGGACCCTAGCAACCAGATTGCTTAAAACCCCACAAATGATAAAAAATTAATTAAAATTAAAATTAATTGCAAATTGTCTCAGAATATCACTTTCTACATCAAACTAAAAGTTAATGCAACGCTGAACAATCCCTAATTGGATTCATTCATTTTACCTTAAATAAGAACACTTTTTAATTGGTGTTAAAAAAAATACTGACATTTGGCATGCATGAATAAAGTGTTAATTGTGAACATTTCTTGGGTATGTTTTAATTTAATTTTACCATAAATAAGAACACTTTTTAATTGGTGTTAAAAAAATACTGACATTTGGCATGCACGAATAAAGTGTTAATTGTGAACATTTCTTGGTATGTTTTAATTTAATGTGACATAGATATCAACTGGTGTAAATGAAAACCAAATGAAAACCAAAAAATGTACATCATTAATGTGCAAAGTATAAGGTTATAAGCCTTTCAGTGAATACAAAGATAAGGTGAGTAAATGTAATTTAGGGGCTATAATAAATATACTGGTTCATTAGTTGGCTAGTAAAAAAATAAAAATAAATAATATGATGAAGTCATATTTAAAAAAAATTACCTGTTCCTCAGGATGCCGGCTGTATCATATAGAACATGTTAAATATTAAATAAGGAAGACATCTCAATTTGCATAAAATCCCCCCGGCTATAATTAAATCCTATCTCTTAACCAACACACTTCTGGCATGGAATTTAGAATATACAGATGAAAAGGAATTGTAAATAACACTACATGGACATTTTTTAAAAGTTAATGTTGTTATAGGTAATATAATTTCTAAACAAATAAAAAAGAATAGCAGTAGCTGGTTTGCATTAATTCAAAATTAATTTGATTCATTTTCACAGTGTGCAAAATATTTTAAAGCAAGAGTGTCAGATTTTTCTTGAAGTTGCTGAAATATATATGTTATAGAGATACACCAAATCCACTACTTTGGGAGCTGGCCAAATCCTTTGCCTATACCATGCAAAAAAAAGGGGCAAAATAGGGTAAAAAATGTCCTTGTTCATGTGACAAAAAGGTTCAGTATTGCCTGGCACTTAGATAGACAAAATCCAAATCCTACTGATAAAGACTGGATCTGGAACCAATTTCTAGATTCAATGCATTCTGCTTCTTACAGTATTTTGAATAGGGATGCACAAAACCCAGAATTTTGTTCGGGATTCCGCCTTTTACAGCAGGGTTCGGATTCAGCTAAATTTTTGTGCCTGACTGAACTGAGTCCTAATTTGTCACAAAACAAGGAAGTAAAAATGTTTTTTTCCACTTTTTACCTTCATATAACTAATTTGCATATGCAAATTAGGATTAGGATTTGGTTCGTTATTTGGCCAAATCTTTCGTAAAGGATTTGGGAATTCAGCCAAATCCTGAATCCCAAATAGTGGATTTGGTGCATAACTGTTTATTCTGGTAATAATACATCCTTTCCATATACCTGCAACCGATATATACTGCTTCTAACTGTTTACTTTGGCCTACTCTGCTTTAGTGTCTCTGACAAATATCTCAAGCAAACATCTGTGTCCACTCTTCAGTGAGCAAGATATATTTTTATAGCCCCAAACTATGGTCTGGTGTCTCTAGAACTCAGCCCTCTGATAGCTGGTTAATTAGTCAATCAGGGTCTTTTTTCCCCAATCAGCTACATATAAATTCAGGCCTAGTATTGGGGATGGAACATGTGTCTGGGGGTATGGCACGAGTGCTAACATTTTACAAGTGCTTAGAAATGGCAGTTACACAAGGCAGTTGGACAAGGCATTGACAAGGAAAAAGGAACCGGATTATCCTCCATCAACTTTGAACCTGCTGGGATAAGAAGAAATCAGATTTGTTTTTTCCCACCAGTTTGTAACTTTTTACTCAATATGTTTTATCCTCTTTTTCTACTCCTTTCACTCTCATGCTTCATAAAAAATTTCTCACTACCTCCCCCATTAAGTCCCCATTCTATACAAATCTCAGCCACTCTACTTTCCTCTCCTTCCCTCTCCACACAAGAAATATACAAAGTACTCTGTTTAACTATTCCAGGAAACTCCTCCTTTTCATCCAAGCTAAGAACTCACAAATCCTGCTCTCACTTAGTCTATCTCTCCTTTCTATTGCTGGCGGCTGGGGACATTTCCCCAAACCTTGGCCCCTACCCCATCCCAGTTATAGCATGGCCACGGGCTCCTTCTCTTCGCTGCAAATTCCAACAGTTCCAACTCTTATTCCTATACCCAAAAACCCAGTTAGTTTTTCCTGTGCTCTCTGGAAAGCCAGATCTGTTTGCAACAAACTCACCTCTATACACGACCATTTCATTGGCAATTCCTTTAACCTACTCGTACTTACAGAAACCTGGCTTTCTCCCACTGACACTGCCTCACCTGCTGCCCTGTCCTATGGGGGCCTACACCTTACTCATACTCCAAGGCCTGGAAACAGACCTGGGGGTGGGGTAGGTTTGCTTCCCTCTCCCCGCTGTACTTTTAAAGTTCTTCCACCTGTTCCTGCCTTATCATTCTCCTAATTTGAGGTTCACTGCATTAGGCTCTTTTCTCCTGTTTCACTCTGCATTGCTGTCATATATCGACCACCTGGACCAACCGCACAATTTATGGACAACTTTGCTGCCTGGCTTCTTTACTTTCTTTCATCTAACATCCCATCCGTCATATTAGGGGACTTTAATATATCTGTTAACAACATTAACAGCCCTTCCGTCTCTAAACTTCTTTCGCCAACATCCTCCCTAGGCTTATCCTTGTGCTCAGACTCCCCCTCTCAAACCAATGGTAACACTCTGGATATTATATTTACCAGACTCTGTTCAACCACCAACTCTGATAACTCAACGTTTCCCCTCTCTGATCACAATATACTCACATTTCAATTCTCACTAACTCCCTCCTCACCCCCTGCTAATCCCCAAACAAGTACCTACCGTGACTTGCAAGCTCTGGATGTGTCGCATCTCTCTTCTTCCTTTGACTCTCTTCACTCTAATATCTTGGCTATCTCTTGTCCTAATGCGGCTACCTCGGTCTACTATAGCACACTCACGACTACCCTAAATGAGCTTGCTCCTTTAAAAACTAAATGCGCTTACCCCTTAAACGGGAAAACCGGGAAACGTTGGTAATCAGCTTAGCATTTACACTAATCCCCCTTTTGGGGACACCTAACCCATCTGAGACCAACTTACCTGGTTTAATTACTGTCTTTGTTTGGTTTGAAGTTAAACTATATATGTATATGTTTTTTTTTCTTATACTTGTTCTTGCTGAATATTCATATGATATGGTTGTACGAGGATGCATGACTCACTCCACAACTACAACGTCAGTTAGAGGGGGGCACAGACAAACAACAACCTACACTAACCCCCATGGCTAGGTTATTGTCTTTCAACGTAAAAGGGTTGAATACTCCACGAAAGCGATATTTAGTGATCAGGGAGGCTAAAAAATTGAGAGCCGAAATCCTCTTTTTACAAGAGACTCATTTCTGCAATAAAAAGCCAAATGCCATTAATTCATACCTCTACCCCAATGTTTACTACGCATCCGGGCCATCCCGAAAAGCAGGTGTGGCAATAATGTTTCATAAAAATGTCGTATTTTCTTTAACCTCCACCACCAGAGACCCACTCGGTAGATTCTTATTACTTAGGGGAATATTGAACGGGACAGAAGTTATCCTACTTAATGTTTACTTACCCAATCAAAACCAATCTACATACCTGTCCAGAATCCTTCCAAAGCTACTACCATATTCTCATTTACCAATTATTGTGGCGGGAGATTTTAATATGACACAATCATCCAAGAGAGATAGAACAAAACCCACTCCATCAACGCGAAATGAGCAATTGACCAAAACCTTTAGACGACTGATGCAAACAGCTAGACTATATGATGTCTGGAGGATCCAACATCCCGTAGAAAGGGGTTACACTTTTTACTCCCCAGTGCACGACTTGCACACCAGAATCGATTACTTCTTTGTGAACCAGCTGGCCCTCCCACACCTTGGCACAACGAACATCCACCAGATAACATGGTCAGACCATGCACCCATAGAACTAACAATCTCAATTTACACCCCTCCATCACGACCGCCTACGTGGCGGCTAAACGAATCAATGCTTGCTGACCCTGATACTGTCGCTCGGATAGGAGACTCCATCAAAGAATACTTTACATTAAACACAAATACAGTACCCTCCAACCACACACTCTGGGAAGCACACAAAACTGTGATTAGAGGCCAGCTTATCTCAATAGCCTCTTCCAGGAAAAAAAATTTACAAGCTAAATCCAAAGAATTGGAACAAGCGCTTAGAAAGGCAGAGAGAAGACTATATGTCAGCCCAACAATTTCACAATTAGCCAAAGTTATGAACTATAGAAATCAACTCAAAGACCTAGCGATACACCATGTCCAAAAATTAATGTTGTGGACCCGTCACAGATATTTTGAATACGGAGACAAGGCACACACTATGCTGGCCAAGAAACTTAAAAACCAGCAAATGAACAGGAACATCCCGGCAATCAGGAACAAACAGGGAGATACAGAATACATCACGGAGAAAATTTTAACAGTGTTCCACTCCTACTACCAATCCCTATATAATTTGAATGATACAAATAGAACCCCACAAGAAGAGCGAGCTCTCATAGAGGCTCTGAAACTTAAACTCACATCTTGGATACCACCAGAGGCCATGCCATCTATATCGACAAAACAGAACGAAACACTTAACAGACCCATCACCGAATTAGAAATACAAGAAACGCTTAAAAAACTTCCAACTAAAAAAGCACCGGGTCCGGACGGTTTTACATACTGTTACTACAAAACCTTCAGCCACCTCCTCACCCCTCATTTAGCGTTGATCTTTAATGAATTTTTGAAGGGAGAAAAGGTACCGAAAGACATGAATACCTCACACATCACAGTTATCCCAAAACCTGGGAAAGGATCCTTTGGAATGCACTAACTACAGACCAATCTCGCTGATCAATTCAGACCTAAAAATTTTTAGCAAAATCCTAGCGGATAGGTTATCAAATATCATTCCTTCATTGGTAAATGACGATCAGGTTGGCTTTGTGAAGGCAAGACAAGCAGGCGATAACACAAGGAAAGCAATT
Organism: Xenopus borealis; assembly: GCA_024363595.1. NCBI lineage: Eukaryota > Metazoa > Chordata > Amphibia > Anura > Pipidae > Xenopus > Xenopus borealis. Next base: position 33,732,134 of record CM044433.1, read on the forward strand.
GACCTCATTGACCTCATCAACACCAAGAAGGAACCTGCACTGATACTAAGTTTAGATGCGGAAAAGGCCTTTGACCGCCTGGACTGGACCTATATGCTGGCACTCCTGGAATTAATGGGATTCCAGGACTCGTTCCTACAGGCGGTAAAGGCCCTATACTCCACCCCTTCAGCAGCTGTAACCCTAAATGGCACTCGCTCCCCATACTTTCAAATCCACAATGGAACCCGGCAGGGATGCCCCCTCTCCCCTTTACTGTACGTATTATGCATCGAACCACTGGCTATAGCCATCCGGGAGAATCCAGACATCAAAGGCATCCAATATGGTCACACTGAATTCAAAATTTCACTTTTTGCCGATGACGTACTCTTGACACTATCCAGACCCGCGATTTCCCTGCCCAACTTACACAAAGTAATACAGGAGTATGGTCTTCTCTCAGGATACAAGATCAACGAACGTAAAACAGAAGCTCTTCCGCTACACATCCCCCCACATTTGCTCAAAACTCTAACACTTAACTTTAACTATAGCTGGAGAACACACTCCATTCGCTACTTGGGAATCTACCTGACAAAGGAATACAGCCTGCTATACGAACACAACTACCCGGCCATAATTAAAAAAATTAAGGCTGAGATGGCACAGTGGAACCAAGGCACACTGGCGTGGTTTGGCAGGATAAATGCAGTTAAGATGAACGTCCTCCCACGATTGCTATACCTATTCGAAACACTACCCACCCCGGTGTCTAACAAAGTTCTTAACTCCCTTCAATCCATGCTTACACACTTCATCTGGGCTGGCAAAAAACCAAGAATAGCTAAAGAAACACTGGTGAAAAGAATATCACAAGGAGGACTATCTGTACCGGACATTAAAGCTTACTATTTCGCAGCCCACCTGCAACATATCACTTACTGGACCACATGTAACCCACACAGCAAATGGGCATTACTCGAAACCTTAGTGACATACCCACTACACCTAAGTACCACGATATGGGGACAAAACCACCCCTCACTAATCAGTACTTGCCCCCTACACTCAATCAAATTCACCATATCGCTTTGGAACAGAGTCATCAAACAGCATCCCCTAACATCTAGACCCAGTCTCTTACAGCCCATCACAGGTAACCCACAATTTCCACCAGGACAGTCCATGTCCCTTCGACGAATCTGGCATGACCCCGTCAACTTTCATATATGGGACATTATAAATCCTACAACAGGCAAGATCAAGCCATTGCCGCAGATACAGGAGAAGATGGGGACAAAAAAAATACCACAATACCAATACATCCAAATTACGAACTATGTCAGAACTATAACTAAAGGACAGCTTAACTTATCTCTTCATCCTTTTGAAAGACTTGCCAAAAGCGGGCCCTCCCAAAGAAAACTGATCTCTAACATATACAACATGCTAATAACACTGCCTACGGAACCCTTTCCGAAACACGCATATATGCGCTACTGGGAAGAGAACTTGTTAACCAACTTACCTTATGAGGACTGGCAAGATATATGGGAAAACGCCAAAAAATCTTCCACATGTGTACGGTACAAAGAGAACGTATATAAAATTCTATATAATTGGTACTATACCCCAGAAAAACTCCACGCTATATATCCAACAGCAACAGATAGATGCTGGAGAGGATGTAAACATCGAGGCACACTAGCACATATAATGTGGTTCTGTCCTATAATCACCCCGTTCTGGGAAAGAGTATCAATACTTTTGAACAAGGTGCTTTTTCGGACCATACCACCAGATCCTTGGACGTATATATTGGGTAAACCCCTTGAGGAAAACTCTAAAGCAGACCAAAGGCTAATGAACCACATACTCACAGCGGCTCGGAGACTTATATGCTCAAAATGGAAACAAAGACTAGCCCCCACGATGACTGAAGTACAAGATAAGGTGGAAGATATACGCAGAATGGAATACATGTCGGCTATACATAACCACAGCAAATCGGCTTACGATAAGATATGGACAAATTGGTCATACCATTTCCCCAACATTTGCAATACAACTTAGCAACCTCAACTCATGGGCTGGTAAGGGCCCAGAATAACCTTACTACACATGTGGTCGGGGACAATAGAGAGTAGATACAACCGCTTTCCCCGAGTGGGGTTAAACCGACCTGACAGGCGGGTATTTTACCCCTTTCCCATTTACTCCAAGATGCTATCGGCATTTACCACCAAGATTTATAACCCCTTCTAGATAGCCTGCCCGAATATTACACATTCTGTTGTGGAGTGGGTCTGCACCTTGTGAAATATAACATAGCTGCGGCACTGCAGTGTATTTGGTTAACCATGTCTATGACCATGTATATCTCAGTTTCTTAACTGTATAATTTTCTTCTTCTTATATTATCATTTTTATGTCTTCTTTTATATTATTATTATAATTTTATGTCTTTACTATGCTTTAGATAATTTTTGTGTATAATTCATAAAACAACTTAAATAAAAAGTTAAAAAAAAAAAAAAAACTAAATGCGCTAGACCCAAACCACTTCAACCTTGGCACACTGCTCATACTAAAGCACTCCAAAAACACTCACGCGCACTTGAGCGTCGCTGGTGCAAATCCTGCTCAGAATCAGACTTTTGAATCTACAAATCTGCCCTGCGCTCCTATAACACCAGCCTTTCCCAAGCCAAACAAACATACTTTACTTCACTCATTAACTCCCTTTCTACAACTTTTCACCACCTTTAACACTCTCCTTTCCCCTTCTCCACCCCCTCCATGCACATCTGTCTCTGCTCAAGACATTGCTGAGCACTTCAAAAACAAAATTGACACTATCAGAGGGTACAGTACACTACTCAACCCCCCTAGGCTTCCACCACCCTCCCTAGTCTCTCCTGTGCTCTTCACCCCTGTTACTGATCAGGAAGTCTCAAAACTTTTGGCCTCCTCTCACCTTACCACCTACCCACTTGATCCTATTCCTTCAAAACGTCTCCGCAATACCAATCCTTGTCTAATCAAAGCCTTAACTCATCTATTTAATCTCTCGCCCTCAACTGGACTATTCCCGTCTCAACTAAAACATGCTCTTGTCACCCCCATTCTGAAAAAACTCTCTTGACCCCTCCAATCTTGACAACCATCGACCTATCTCTCTGCTACCTTTCATCTACAACCTATTCTATAACCGATTAACCTCATTCCTCTCTGACAATAACCTGCTGGACCCCTTACAATCTGGCTTTAAACCACAACACTCCACTGAAACTGCTCTGACCCATCTAACTAATGACCTTTTAACAGCTAAAACCAAAAAAAATTTCTCACTACTAATACTGCTTGATCTCTCAGTTGCATTTGACACTGTAAATCACCCTCTCCTCCTCCAGTCCCTCCACTCGCTTGGCCTTCGTGACACAGCCCTGTCCTGGTTTTCTTCTTACCTCACCAATCGTTCCTTCAGTGTCTCCTACAACGGAGTACCATCTTCCCCCCTACCTCTCTCTGCCGGGGTTCCTCAAGGCTCTGTCCTGGGACCCTTATTATTTTCTCTATATACTTCCTTCCTCGGTAAATTAATCAGCTCATATGGTTTCCACTACCACCTCTACGCTGACGATACTCAGATCAATCTCTCCTCTCCTGATCTCAACCCAGAACTCCTAACTCGTGTCTCCTCCTGCCTGTCTGCTATCTCTACTTGGATGTCACAACGCTACCTTAATTTAAACCTCTCCAAAATGGAAATGGTTCTTTTCCTCCAACTAACAACAGTAACATCCCAGAAGTATCCATCGTAGTTAACAACTCCATTATCACCCCGTCTCCCCGGGCCCGGTGCCTTGGGGTTATCCTAGATTCTGCCCTGACATTCACTCCTCATATCCAGTCACTTGTTAAGTCATGTCACTTCCACCTAAGGAACATATCCAAAATATGATCATTTATCACCCAAGATGCTGCCGAAATTCTTATTCACTCTCTTGTCATATCGCGTCTAGACTGTTGTAACTCTTTTAATTGGACTTCCTCTCCAGTCCATAATGAACACTGCTTCTAGGCTTATACACCTCAGCAACCGTTCTTCCTCTGCCATGCCATTCTGCCAATCCCTGCACTAGCTTCCACTGCCCTTCAGAATTAAATTCAAATTAATGACCCTGACATTCAAAGCACTTCATAACTCTGCCCCCCCTTACATCTCTGAAATAATCTCCATATACTCACCCAACCGCTTACTAAGCTCCTCTACTGACCTGCTACTCTACTGACCTGCTACTCAACTCTTCTCTCATTACCTCCTCACATGCTCGCATTCAAGACTTTGCAAGGGCTGCCCCCCTCCTCTGGAATTCTCTCCCATGGTCTGTCCGACTTTCTCCCAATCTTTCAGCTTTCAAGAAATCTCTTAAAACCCACTTTTTTAGAGAAGCCTACCCTCACTGTCAACTACCCAATGCAATACTGCTTACAGTACCACATCTCTCACCCACTTTACTCTGATCTTGCCCACTCGCACACCTTGTGTATCATTCCCTTCCCTTAGATTGTAAGCTTTTTCTGTACAGGGCTTTCCTCACCTCTTGTACCTGTTTTTATTGTGATGTATGTAACTCCATATTTATTGTGATGTATGTTACTCCTTATGGTCGATGTATGTTACTCCTTATGGTCTATGTATGTAATTCATGTGATTTAGTTTTATAATCACATTCACTTTACAGAGCTACGCAATAAGTTGGCGCTATAGAAATACATGTTAATAATAATTAATAATAATAATATTTTTGAAGTATAAAGGAAAACTACTTCAACCATAAATCTATCACATTCAGATTCTGTGGCCTAACACTCCAGCCCTAGATCTATATTACAGGGTTTGCAATTCCTGAATTTTGAGGTGGACATGTATTTAGTAAAAAATTTTCAATACAAATATGTATTCTATGCACATGCTTTTTTTAAAAAACAAGTTGATCTAACCTTTCTAGTACTTTATAAGAATTGTATATTGAAGATTTTGAAGTCCTGCTTTTTTTTTATATCCTGTTAAACATAACCCTATTTTGCCCTCTTTAACCAAGTTCTACATATTTGTGCACAAAGAAAAGTTAATATTCCAAAGTAAAATGCACACACTTCTATAGTATTAGTAATTTTCAATTCTTTGTTTAAACAGCTGTTTTGTTGAATTTGGGTTTGAGTGATGGGTTTTTATTCTTCTTGAAAAAAAATACCCAGGACAAACACCAGACAAAGTTTGAATTTTAGAGCTTTGTGAGCTTTAGATCCCAAATGAATTTGAATGGTTTCTAATTTAAGAAATACTTGAATGTAAAAAACTCGATTCATTGTAGTCAGGTTAAAAAATTTGAATACTCGGTTTGATCGAGTTTTCATTAATAAAAAAAATCTTCAATTGCTCGAATTGAGTTTTCAAGCAAACCCCACCAAAAATACTCAAACATCATGAAGGCTATTAACATCTTCAAATGGTTGAAGGAACCTCTGCCATTGACTTCTACATGACCTTGATGGGTTTTAGCTAGTGTATTTTCAGATTTGAGCTATTTCCAGCTTTGGGGTATAATAAACCACAACAAGTTTTTTTTTGTTTGTTTTTTTTAAACTCGAACAATTTGAGTTTTGTTTTAACCCAAAAATTTAAGTTTTGACTGAAAATCTCAAAATTTTCAGGTTAAATACAGGATGACCTTTAATAAATCTGTCCCACTTTCAGTCCTCAGTTAGAGAGATGTAAAAGGAGTTGAAAACCCTGCTTTATATACATGCTGATCATAATGGCATCCTTAAAGATTCAGAGTTTGGTACTTAAAAGTCTTGAACTTGATACCTGTATAGTGTATACTGGATACTTGTTGGCACCAAATTTATATGCAGAATCCAGTTCAAACAGCCCAAGAAGGAATGCATCATACAACTTATAAAGAGAGGCTTAACAAAGTGGAATTACTCTGCTCAGAACAGAGCACTTAGAGTTTTTAAAAAAATGTTTACACCAAATATAGAATACATACTACCGCTAAATAAATTGTTTCCCTAACAGAACATACAATGCATTACATCAATATAAATTAAATGAATTCAAGTTATTAATTATCATATAAATATCATCACAATTTATTTTACATACAGTAAATCAATAAAATATATTAATAATAAAAGGGTGTGATTATATACATAATCAGCTATCCATTATCAGTGCTTCAATATCCACCATGGTATTTAGAACAATCCTAAAAGTCAATAAGTGTTCAGCTTTACAGATACAAATTGAATATAATTAATGCAGCCACCCAACAATGATTATGATGATGGTATAGATGTTAAACTGAAATGTGGTTATATAGATGATAATAATAATGCAATGGGCACTCTCACATGAGGGATGTACCGTGCAGCTCTCATTTAGACCCAAAGCTAATGTAAGGCTGTATAACATAAACACAATGGAAAATTTACAGCATCATGATGAATGGATAACTTTTAGTTTTAAAAATAAATGAAAATGTCACTTACAGATGTGCAAAATGCATATAAAACACAAATATAGTACAGATTCTGATGCAAATTCCCCCATCTGCATTCAGGGTTAACAGATCAATAATATTGGGGCAAGTATAATGCAAGGCTTTTAGTCCTAAATCTGACTGAAATCAGAATTGGACTATAGTTGTGAAGAAACTATTTCATATGACTAATTTATTGTGACTTCTGTATGGGTCATTTAAGTATATCATTTTAATTAAAAATTATAACATCACAATGGAGTGTGCTTTCTTTTTTTGTTTTAAGTTATGGAATACACTAACAGGAGATACTGTGATGAGTCATGTTTTGAGGTTGTTGAAATATATTAAGAGTGAGGTGGGTCCATACTGTCAGGAAGAAACTAGGGGCCACTCCAGACCACCAAGCTGAGCTGAAAAACAGGCAGGTAACAGGTGAAACAGGAAGACTTCATTAAAGCACATGCAGGGCAACAACTTAGAAGGTAGGCACTGGTGCAGGTAGAGTTAAGAAGCAGGCAAGACAAAACAATAAGGTAGGTCCTAATACAAACAAGAAATTGGTCAAAGTCAAAGACACAAAAAGTATTACATACATGAATCCTGTGTTACATACACAAATCCAAATCCAGACCATGGGTAAGGGCAGGCCGAATTCAAATAGAGATACGAACAGATGGAAAGACTTAGAAACCACATGATCACATAATACAAGATTAGCAGGAGCACTTAAAACAGGCAGAGTACCATCTGAGCCTTTATCTGTTAATTATGTGGCACTCTGTGCAGTACACTTGAATCACATACATAAGTATCTAGTGTCTAGTGAGCTTGCCGTTAGAAGAAAGATAGACAACCCTTTTCTTTAGATTTACATATAAAAATACTCTTACTTTACCTTCTTAAAATTCATACTACAAATCAGGTGTTTCATTCATCCATCTTCAATGTCTTTTGATAAAGCTGTGTAGTGAAATGTGTATCAGGGCAGTGTTGGAGCCTAAGGACTCAACAAATATTTTGAATGTTTTTTTAAAAAGAATATTCTAGTTGATTTTTTAGACGCTGAGGTACAACTTCAGGATAAAGTAGGTGTCTTTACAATTTTTTTTAACTTTCTGCAGTGCAATATTCTCCTTGATCTTTATCTTAGAGTTAAGGTTTTCTTAGGGTTTGCAGTTTTGTAGGGTTTATAAGCCTTTTATACCTAGTCAAGGTTATAACTGAGACCACAGCCCCTCAGTTCCAGCCATCTCTTTTACTTTGTCGTATCTAAGGGCATCAGTTAGAAATGAAATCGTAGACAGTAGATTTTTGGATACCTCCACATCCTTATATTTTTACAATTTCATATCTGTTTCATAATCAAGGGGATTTTCTCAACATCAATTAATGAAAATGAATCTAATTAATTAGTTAATTGATTAATTTTATAGCACAAGAACTTTATTAGCCAGACAGTGTGCAAGAAATTGCACATTAACACACGCTTGATTAATTAAACACCTAATTTGTAATATAAATTGTATGAAGGTATAGTAAGAGCAATTTTTCTAAAGAAAAGGTTTGTCTGTCTTTCTGCTAATTTTTCAATGTAATCATACCCTGTGAGCTACACTAATGTTTATTTCTTAAAAGTGATAGGAAATGTTATTTCCCTGTTTTCCTCTTTGATTAGTAGTGGGCTTGCTATGGCACTGACATCACCAAGTTAGGTCAGCTCAGTTGCTTATGGCTGCATTTTATAACAGAGCTAACATTATAAAAAAAACAGGTCAGATTTTTAGGGAACACAGTGCTAGCACTCACTTGTGTCTGATCCCGCCCTAAAAATCTGGTAGTATTGCGCAACTCTGATGAAGTGCCAAAGAGAGGCACGAAACGTATCAGGTAATTAGACACGTCATGGTGTAGCTATAGGTTTCTAACAAGGTACCTGTTCATGTCTTTGAGAATTGAAGGATAAAGTTTTTTTTATCCAAAGTACCCATGGTTAAAAATTCCTGTCGTGCAATACTACCATATTTTTAGGGAAGGCAACTGTTTTCTATCTAATAATTAATATAAATTGATATAAATATACAATTGCCATTCTGGGATCAGAGTGGCATATATATCCATTTTGGGAGGCTGGCGTAGTATTTGTCATGTGTTGCTTTAGCTTTACATAGTGAACTTTATGCAGTCAAGATGATGTGGAGAACATACTGGCAGACAGCCTAAATAATTTCCTTGTCATAATATATCAGTATCTTTTTCTTTGTAATGTACAGTAAATGCAGTAAAGATGGGAAATGCATGAATCTGTGTAAACAGGCACCCAATCAAAATTTTCTGTCTGGGCCGATTGACAAGCCAACCAATATCCAAGTATTCTGCGGATAGCGGTCAGCTGTCATATAAGCAATGAAAATTGTACGAAAATTATTTTTGTATAATATTACCGTTGCGTCTATGGTCACCTTTAATGATATTATCAAGATCAATTTTAATCTCTTATAACAGAAATATCTCTTGTGCAAAATACAATAAAGTTGCCTGCATAAAATTTACATTAGCTTCAACTGGTGTTTAAATGAACTATATATTGTATGTAAAGTTTGTAAAATAGATCAGGATCCAAAGAAGCAGTTACAAATGTATTATTTTGACATTTTACCATATGACTTGTTATTCATCTTGACATATAACTAGAGCTGAGACCATCCACAAGATTTGTGCTGATTTAAAAAACTGATTTGCTATGAAAAAAGTCTGCTTGGAATTAGCATGGAATCATAAACGTGACGCAAATCTGCACAAATATAAAAACAAAATAGTCATAATTGGTCCAGTCAAGATTTCTGTCTATCTTTTTATTTCCTCTGTCAATTCAAAATTCTCATCATTGCTCATTAATTTCTTCTTGTAATTAAACAGGAAATGTAATGCTAAAGCTAACAAAAAGCTATACATGTTATCTTAAAAATAACCATGAAGGGGTTGTAGTACAGTAAGGGGTCAATTTTTCCTGTTTACACAATAAAAAGATATGGGCCATTTAGATTTTCTGAGGAGCATGAAGAAATTAAAACTAGGCATGCATTGTTCTTCTTTATGTGAACAGTAGTCTGTGAATAGTCTGTTTTTCTTCCTACATCAGTTTTCCTATTGTTTTTTGTGTTATGTTTTGTTTCTTCTCTGTGCCATTCTTTTGTTCTAGTCAAGCATATTTGTATCAGAAGAGGTATATCTTTTCTTAAGCATGCAAAATTAATTTGGATTATGGGTTGGCTTCAGGTTGCTCATGTCACCTGTATTTATAACAAAGCTCTATTCCATCTGGTGTATAGCATTCTCTGCATCACACTGCCAAAACGAAACAGTACAAGACATTGTCATCAAGTATTTTAATATAATTTTTCCTTTATTGTCTTCCTACATAAAGAACCATTAAAAACTGGAACACAAAAAGCTCTGTAGAGCAATACTTCCCTCTAGTGAGAGTTCTAAATCAGAGAAAATTTACAGTAATTGTATTTATATATCAGCTATGTCAAATTCTTATTGAAGCCACAAAGCTGTGCAGAAAAATTTATAATTAATATTTTTGAAAATTTAAGAAATAATTCCTTAATTTTACATTGATTGTACATTCCTTTTTGCTTTTCATAGTAATAAAAAATAACACATGTAATTATATAATTAAAAGTATCAGGCAAGCTTATTTTTTAATATTCTTTCTGTACCCTGAGCTGCAGGTATGTTGACTGTATTGGTAGACTTCCCCAAAAATCTAAATATTTACTGCATAATGTAATAAAGTGTGTTTACTTGTCAGTGGCATAGAGGAGTAATGTCAAATTCAATTACTGAAAATGTTACTATAAAGTATTGAAAACAGACCTTTACTTATGTGTGAATTTTTTTTCTGTCAGACTTCGCTCAACTATGTCAGATTTTCTTTAGGGGCACATTTAATAAAGGTCGAAGTGAAAATTCAAATAAAATTCGAATTTTTCAAATTTGAATTTTAAAGTAATTTTGGGATACTTCCACTATTGAATAGCCTAAAATTCGATTTGAATTGAAAAATTTGAAAATTAAAATTTTCGAATTTGAAGTACTTGCCCTTTAAAAATCCTACGACTTCGACTATTCACCAGCTTAAAGCTGCCGAATTGCCATTTTAGCCTATGGGGGACCTCATAGAACCTGTCCTGTCCAAGTTCCAAGAATTCGAAGGATTTTGCGGAGAATCGTTTGAATTGTTTGATCAAATCGAATGATTCGAACGATTTTGTATTCGATCGAAAATGGACCTATTTGATTGAAATACTTACTTTACGATATTCATGTGAATAGATCGAAGTTCGATCAAATTCGATTGAATTCTGATCGTACGATTTTATCGGATATTCAAATATGCAAATTTGGCCACTTCGATCATCGAATAATCGGATATTCGATAATTCGACCCTTCAATGATCGAAGTACTTTAAAATTTTAATTGACTGCCTACTTCGCCAGATTGAACCTACCAAATTGCAATAGAAGCCTATGGGAAGCCCCCATAAGCTTTTTTTTCTATCACATGCTCGAATACCATTCGTACGATCGAACACCTCGATCGTTTGAATCGTACAAATTTTTGGAGCGATCGGAGGAAATTTTATGATTTTTTTCATGAAATCAACTGATCGGTATTCAATCGTAACATTTCATTGAGAAATTGAATATCGAGGTAAAAATAGCCTAAAACTATTCAATAAGCATTCGATAGTCGAATGATTATCGAATTTCGGCTGAAATGGTGAATAATAGTAAATCTGCACCGTAATGTCAAATGTATGAATTTATTAGTGATGTTGTGAAAGTGACCACTTTTTATTAAAAATGTCCAAGAAATGAAGACAGCGATCCTCTATTGTCCTAGGCCATGAGACCAGTTACAACTTGCAAACATAATCCCACTTTAAATATGACAAAACACCAGCATTTTGACTTGCTTATTACTCTTTTAGAAACAGTACTTTCAATGCCCACCTCCAGGTCATTAATAAACAAATAGAAAAGCAAGGAACCTAGTATAGAGCCCTGCTGTACCCCACTAACACTGGTCCAATTAGAAAATGTTCCATGTAACACCACTCTTTTAACCAATTCTCTACCTATGTACAAATACTATGTTCCAGGCCAACATTCGTTAATTTTACCAGTAACCTTCTGTGTGGCACTGTATGAAATGCTTTAGCAAGGTCAGTAAATCACATCCACTGCCATCCCAGAATTAGGGTCCCTGTTTACCTTCTCATAAAAAGAAATTAAGTTAGTCTGGCAAGATCTATTATGCATAAAACCATGCTGGCACAAACTAATAGTATTGTTATTTACTATGAAGTCCAGTATCTTCTCTTTTATTAACCCTTCGAAAAGCTTTCCTACCACCGACGTCAGACTAACTGGCCTATAGTTTTGAGGCTGAGAACGGGATCCCTTTTTGAATAGCGGCACCACATTAGCAATTCGCCAGAATCCAACTTCCTGCTTTTCAGCTCCCTAAATCTGAGTTAGTCAGCGACTTGAAGGGGGGCCACCTGGGCATAGGCGGAGGGTGATTTTTTTTGTTTGGGTAGGCTAAGTCTAAGGGTTCTTACACACAAGGGTTTTTACCTGCACTCCCCTGCTTTTCCGTTATGCTGCGTTCAGCCACAGGGGAGCGCTGGTATAGACGCACTCAATGCTTTTCAATGGGGCTGTACTCACACGAACGCATGTAGGTGCCGAAAGCAGGAAAAATGCAGCATGTTGTGTCTGAACCTGCGTTTGGCACCTACATGTGTTGTGTGAGTACAGCCCCATTGAAAAGCATTGAGTGTGTCTATACCTGCGCTCCCCTGCGGCTGAACACAGCAAAATGGAACACAGGGGAGCGCAGGTAAAAACGCTTGTGTGTGACAGCCCTAATGTTACTTCAACAGTTTTTACAACAGTGATTTTCCACTGGCAGAAACAGCCGATTCAATCCTATATTATAAGCATTGGCAACAGTTGTAATTCACATGACTGAGCACACAGGTAGGATTTTTGTCTAAATATGTACTACAATCTGAAATCTGTCCCATACATGGTCTGACTTAAGAGCTACTAACTCATGGGCCCACAAGCTGCATATGAAGCCCAGACTATTTTGAAAATAATATGCATAGCACTCTCTTATTATCAAAATTATAGAAAAAGTTCAGTTCATCCACATTACTGGAAATCAGGGCTGATGATTGGGTTGTTTAACATTAAAGCATGTTTATTGGTGTACTTTCACATAAAACACAAGGGATATGTTAATTGTCATTTATGGGAGATTGTATACATACAAAGTATAATGCAGATGTATTTTGGTCCCCTCAAAAAACAGAAGCTGCCTTTGTACTGCAGTATCACAATATAATAGTAGATGAGGTTGAGAAAAAACTGGCATTCAACCATCAACACAACATTTATGTGTAAGTGAATGTAGCTGAACTGATCTGTTAGCTGATCCAGAGAAAAGTGAATTGAATTGATACAATAGTTGATAATATTCCTCATATACTGCTGATAAACATTTTAACTAATTGCATCAACTAATTGTAGCAAATTGTTACAGTTCAGATGCTCCTGGATCACTGAGCTGCCTGACTGAAACCCCAGATACAGGAACATTACATTTTGAACTTCAATTTTGGGAAAACAGTAAATAGTAAAAGAAGGAAAGTTGAAAAAAGTCTTGATTTCTGTTTAACATTCTGGAAGGTTAACATCCCCTTTAAAGAAACAGTCACCAATATCACAATGGTTCCATTGAACTATTCAAATAGGTGTTGGATAAAATTCACGGAGGTGTGAAAGTGAGATCTGGTCACAGGGGTAATAAAATGGCTGCATCACACCTTCATACCTTTTCCAGTTTCAGAAAACACCTACCTGAACAGATCAATGGAACTACCATTGACCATTGATGGTATTTATTTTTTGTGTAATGTAAGTATGAAACAATGAAAATCCGCCTATGCACATGGGACATAACTGTTTAGTGAGTTTGCCATCGATCCTCAGCATGCAGCTCAGATTCAAAAGCAACAGTTTTGACCTATGTGGCCCTCCCTCAAGTCACTGATTGGTAACTGCCTGGTAACCAGGGTAACCACTCAATGTAAACCAAGAGAGCTGAAAAGCAAGAAATAGGGGCAAATTTACTATTATTCCCAAAAATTATTTCGACCAAATTCGATATTCGATTAGCTTTCGATCGTCGAATGCTAAACTAATAGTTTTAGGCTACCTTTTATTCGATATTCGATCATTCGGTGATTGAATACTAATTTATTCGATCAGTCGAATAATTTATTCGATCAGTCAAATAAATCATTCGTTCAAATAATTCGTACGATTCGAACGATCGAAATCAGGACTTAGCCTCAGAAGCCTATGGGAGTGCCCTTCCATTGAGGTGCAATCTGTCATGGCTGTATAGGTTGTACCCCAAGAAAAAAATCAGGCCAGTGCTCTAGGAACCTAAAACCTTCCTTCCTATACCAAGACTTGAGCCATGCATTTAGCTCCCTAAGCTCCCGCTGTCTACCTAAACTTGCATGTGGCACAGGCAAAATTTTTCTGAAAAAATTACATTGGAAGATCTTCCCTTAATCTTAGAGCCTAGATCCCTGAACTCACTCTTTAAAGGGCACCTATGTGGCTAAAAAAATTCCCCAAACCGAAGGTGCGGGCTAACTCCGTGTACCACTAACTCCGGTGTTGGTAACTTCACTAATAGATCACCCTCTTAAAATGCAAACACTTAAGAGCAGCTAAGACTAGAGCAAACTCAACTGGAGTCCCAGGGTTTCTATTTATACAGTTTCTTCAGGTGCAATGAATCAAACACCACTGCCTCAAACTGAGAAAACGAACTGCAAAGGTTGTGACAAACTTGTTGTAAGCATAATAGCACACCAAACTTTGCTATTTAGCACCAAGACAGAATAAAATCTATAAATTTAAACCACAGTATTTAAATATACAGCCTTACTATAAAATAACAGTTAATAACAAATACTTATCCTTTCAATTGATTTGTTTGCTTTTAGTTGTTTTTTCCAGTTAACAGCCTGTTTGAAGCAAGATTCTGATTGCACAGGCGAAATGGTAAATTGGAAAACCATTAGCTGCTTAGCGAGATCCTCAAATCTGTCTTTACCAGATAATACACAGTAATGTCCACAGGAAAACATTGTAAATGTCCTAATCCCAAGCACTTTGTTTGATACAAGGCAGGGATAGGTGTATGGGAATTATCTGTAGGAAAACTGGGGTGAGAAATGTTCTCCAATGAACTTTACTGTTTATTGTATGGTAAAGACAGAATTGAGGAGCTTTCTAAGCAGCTAATGGTTTTGCAATTAGCCACACACATTTGTATATTATTTGTGGTGCTATATTGTAAACAAAAAAATAAGATTATCCCATAAAGAATAACATTTACTGATAACCCTATCCTAACTCTTGATACCCTAGAATTATCATTTGCTGGCATACCCTACCTTACTGAAATCCAAGGCTTTATGTTGCCATGAATGAGCATCCTTCATCTGTCCACTGATGTTTTGAATTGGACCTATTCTTGGCCACTTCAGAAGAGTCTAACATTTCCATGGAGCTTTTTGAAGTGAGCTTGTTCAGCTTGAAGACCAATGTCTGTAACTGAGCCCCACATTTTTTTTTGTTCAAGTGTATGAATGATGTACTTTAGTTTCAAGGCTTAATTTCTTTCCCTGTAAACAAAAAGCTCCAATTCCATCTATCAACGAGACATTGTCCCGGAAGCATTTGGCATGTTCAGGTGTGTTTTCGTGAATTCCAGTTGTTCTGTCTGCACTGGGCTTTTTCAAGATCTCATTTGAGTTTGAAAGTGATTATGTGAGTTGAAACTTTTGTACTTTGTGAAGTTTAGCTTGAATCTGTCTGACACATGATCAAGGTTCTTGCACCATAATTCAAACAATCGTCTAAAGTCCTTGAGTAATTCTTCCCTTGTGTCCATGTCCAGGCAGACTGTCTACATTGACATGGGCTTCACTGTGTACAATGGACATTAACAACATTAAAGGACCAGTTCAGTGTAAAAATAAAAACTAGGTAAATAGATAGGCTGTGCAAAATAAAAAATATTTCTAATATTGTTAGTTAGCCAAAAAGGCTGAAGTAAGTAGATGCCACAACACTTCTTCCTGCTTTTCAGCTTTCTAACTCTGAGTTAGTCAGCGACTTGAAGGGGGGCCACATGGGACATAACTGTTCAGTAAGTTTGCAATTGATCCTCAGCATTCAGCTCAGATTCAAAAGCAACGGTTATGACCCATGTGGCACCCCTCAAGTCACTGATTGGTTACTGCCTGGTAACCAATCAGTGGAAACCAATAAAGCTACAAAGCAGGAGGTAGTGTTTCGGCTATTATATTAGACATCGAGTCACTCCAGCTATAGATTGTATTTTTGGCTAACTAACTATATTAGACATACTCTTTATTTTGTAAAGCCTATCTATTTACCCAGTTTTTATGTTTATGCTGAACAATTCATTAAAGATTTCTGGAGATGAGATTATTAATGCTTTCTGTCTCACCTCTTTAAGCAAATGGTGCTAACAGACAATTCAATCTGGGTGACGAGTATTCTTTACAACTTGTAAGCCACTAATTTTGTCCATCAGGGCCCGATTTCCTTGCCAGCCACCCCTAGGTAATGCCCCTTCTGCCCGCTAGTGCAATCGAGTAAGAGGTGGAACTAAGAGGAGCTGCACATTCCCAATGCTTCTGAAAATGCGGCTGGGTGGCATGCCGCCCCTCATATTTTGCCGCCCTAGGCCCGGGCCTATGTGGCCTCACCACAAATCCTGGCCTGTCATCCAGTACATTTTAGGATTTATGTGTGGTATAAGATTTAGTTATTTTCTGTCTGACTTTTCATATATTTAGCATATATTTTAGATATATTCAACATAGGATGCCTTTTTTAGCACAGGAGTAATCATGGAGCTAAAGAAATTAACTTTAGGGCTCTGCTCTGCTTCAAGTTAAATGAATTGCATACAAAATGTGTGATTGTAATATTTTTCTGTCATTTCTAAAACCAGCATCTTGAATATGAAAGAAATGTATTATTTAAGAAGTGCAAAATAATAATAATTGCATGCGACTAATATGCCCAGTGAAATCTGCAGTATTAAATGGTGTTTGTCTATAATTTCCCAAAGAATGACCTTAAAGAAACTCGCTATTTTCATATCATAGCCTTCTGTATTTGATGCTATGGGGATGAGATGTAATCTGTCTTGTTCTTTCAAGAGCTTTTTTTTTTTCTTCTTAATATAAATGGCCACCTCCTGTTCAGTAAACTTACATTTTAGCTTTTATTCCCATCTATTCCTTTGTGGATTGTGTGACACTTCTCTTTGTTGAAGCTGTAGAAGAAATAAATAAAAGACTGTAGGAACAAGCACATGGAATAAACCAAAAGGGTGAATAGGTTTATTTAGAGCTTTACAGCACTCTTTTACTAGCCAAAGAAAGACTAAGAAACTAAATGTGCTTTTTTGATGTGGGAGGATGATATACTTCCTGAACAAAAGAGAATATATATATATAAATTATTTCCCACCCAAAAAAACTGGCCAAGAATGTTTTCAGATATAGCTGACAGCATACAATAACATGAATAATGTATTTCATTACTTGTAGTTTTTTTTTTAAAAAAAGCTAACAAAATAATAAAAGGTATTACATATAATCAAAGAACAAGGTCATAAATTATGAGATATTATTATGGTACCCAACAGGATTGTTGATCAACTTACCTAGTACAAAAATGTAGACACCTGTGGGAGTTTGTAGAAGCTACAAATCTGTAGACAGAGATGTCTTCTGAATAAAAAAAGGTGGTCCACACTCCAATATTTGTGTTTCTTAAAGTGCTTTATTCTTACATTTTTGGTTCCTGCTTGGGACCTTTTTCACAAACATTGGAGTGCAGACCACCTTTATTATATGTAATGCTTTTTGATTCTTTAAATACTGTATGTGTACTTGTGCATACAACACTGTACAATAGAATGGGTTGCTGAGGGAGAAAGGGAGGTCGGTGATATCACTCAAGGAAAGAGCAGTGAGCAGTAAACAGCCATGTATAGCATTGATGTATACAAGCCACTGGCAATTCCATAGCTTCCATTTCATAAAAAAAATGCAAGTACATTACCAAAAAGGAGGCAAGGTAAAATAATCAAAAAAACATGCTTTTAGCATTTGCACTTATTTATAGCTGAATTCACATCTGCCACGCAGTTGAGATATCAATGGGTTTCTTTTCAATTTCTGCTTTTGTTCCTTAAAGGGGAATGAAACCCCCCCCAGCGCTAGCTCAAACCCCCCATCCCCCCGTAGGCCCCCCTGCCTCCTCCACCCCCGCCTACCTCTCCCCCTATTGCCCCTAAGTCCCTACTTACCCCTTCATGCAGGTCCACTCCAGCGATGTTCACAGGGGCCATCTTCTCTTCTAACCGATTCCTCTCTTCTTCTTCTTCCTGGATCCAGATCTGTCGGCGGCGCATGTGCAGTAGAATGCTGGTACTACTGCGCATACGCCAAAAGTTAACGAAGTTCAATTGGTGAAATTTTGGTGCACTTAATAAATGAGCCCTCTAATGTTAATTTATTCTTTCTTATGGGTTCCCTAAAAAACTAAATAAAATTTAGAGGTATTAACCTCCTGAAGGTAATATTGGAATGCAATTAAAGGTGTTATGTTTGCATCATTTGTACGAAGCATCCTATGAGACTTGGAGCAAATTTTGTGGCTATTCCAGTACACTTTTGTCATTCATTTGTGAAGCTCAGTAACATAACTAGTGGGGGGTGGGCCCTGGCACAGGACGTGCAGCCGGGCCTCCCATCCCCCTCCATACGCGATTTTCTGGCCGGAATCAGTGGCCCAATTGCACCCCCTGCTCCCCTGGTATTTACACCACTGGTGAAAATTATGCAACAAGAGGATGAGAAGTTATTCTTTAATAATAAGACAGCCTAGAATTTAATTCCCCCATGATCCATGTGTATGTACCCTTTCCTTTTCATGTTATTTTTACATTGATTTCTTTTCCATATGGATTACAATAGCTCTTTAAAACTGGAAGTAAATATTTAACAAAAGTAGTGTCATTTTACTATATTTCATCAATGTGCCTGGCTTTTTTTAAAGGATGTATCCTGTGATCTGGTGAATTAATGTTATGAGATGTATGCATAAATATTATTTTAACCATAAAAATATTATTTTAACCATAGCAAACAAACATTAACTGCTAAATCATAACTGAAAATATTTCCGGTGGTGCATTTCCAGTGTCTTAAATATACCTTAAGGTAATAATTTATGCATTATATATTCTCTAATGACATTAATTTTTAAATATTGGACAATATTTTTTAATCTTTTTAAAGTCAATCACATTGCTGGAACCTCCAGTGTGATACAGTGTAGGCCATCATGCAATTAATATTATGTTCTGTTTTCTAATTTGCTTTAAATTAAATGTTAATTAAAATGTATTCAAATTCTTAAAAAAATGAAGAATCTATTTTAAATGCTAGGGGAAGACAGACAAAGATATAACACTTGGAATGGCGAATGTAATAGAACTATTGGTCTGTAGTACATATAATAGTTAAACAACTTAATAAAATATTTTTAAGTGAATTTAGAATTTATGCAGGGGCACAGAAGAGACCCTGAGCTGTTTTGAATAACTGTTTGGCCCATTGTAGGCCCAAGCAGACGACTTCAATGACAGCACTGCCTTTAAAGTGGACCTGTCACCCAGACACAAAAATCTGTATAATAAAAGTCCTTTTCAAATTAAACATGAAATCCAATTTCAAATTTTTATTAAAGCATTCATAGCTGTTTTAAGCTCATTTAAAAATCTCAGCTGTCAATCAAATATTGTCTGCCCCTCCTCTATGCCTTAGGCATAGAGGCGGGGCAGATAGTTACTTTCACTTTCCATTCAGCACTTCCTAGATGTCACTATTCCCCACACATTCCCCCAGTTCTCTTAACCATTTAATTGTGTAGCCAGGACATGGGGATAGACATTGGGTCCCCCATTCTGGTGCACAAACAAGATTCTGAAATGATACAAGACTTGCCTTAATAACAGTGTTCACAAAATGGCTCCTGCCTGCTTGCTATAATTCTGAATTCCCAGACTGAAGAAAACAAGATTAAAATAATTTATATAGTGTAATTAATGTTCATTTTGCTTGACTAACGTGATAAAATATGATTTTGAATATTTTTTTGGGGTGACAGGTCCACTTTAACAGAAGTTATTCGAGCGTGATTTGAATGTTTCTGTAGATGAAAAATAATGATTGTGGACCACATTGTACTAGTAAGTCCTGGGAAAATGCTTCTTTTATCCAATAAAATGTCCCTGTAAAGACCAAAAGCAACTAGTTGTTAATTATTGTTGATCAGTCTGCTACGGATATTTATGGAAGTATCTTGGTTCTGTTTTCATATATTGCATATACTCTATGTTCCATTTAATATATAACTAAAATAATAATATTTTCCTCCCCCCTCCAATAATACTGCCATTCTGGACAAAGTTATCTATATTAAATATTTAAAATATAAATAGTGCAATAAGATCTCACTTCCGGTCTGGTTTTGAAGGTTAATGTGGCGACTTACATGCGCAATCTGATGTCCTGCTTTCCGGCTTCTTTTTAAAACCGGAAGTTACTGCTCTGCTTTATGAATGATTTTTTTTTTTTTTTTGTAACTTATTTTTTATTTGTTTTCACAAAAGAAACTGCAACAATTTTTTCTATTTCCATCTGCATTGTACAAACAATATAAGCATTTAGAGTCACATTTTAATAGAAATACAGTAACAAAAATTAAACTAGTTGACCATTTAAGACCTGTAGAATGGCTATATCCTCGGGTCTCATTGGTAGAGATTGTTTATGAATGATTTTTAGCCTGCTTTCTCCCTCTGCGTTCCTGCCACATTTAGGTTTGGGGAGAGGGTGTGTGATCACCTCAGCTTGATTTCTTTCTCTAAGAGCTGCAAGCAATGAAGGCAGTGGACGGTCACCCATAAATCTGTCAGGACCAAAGAAAATCCCAACAAAGTCAGAATGTTCATGCTCTTTCTCCATTACTGCCTGCAGCACTTAATCATGCTAACTAAAAAGAAAAACAAGGCAGGCTGAAAATTATTCAGAAAGCACAGCAAGTCAGGCGCAGATTTGTGGGAAGCTCACAAATGCCTGGGCCTAGGTCAGCAAAATATCAGGGGCAGCAGCTCCCCAGAGATCCAGCATGCATGCGTGCTTGTGCTCTCTTGGACAGAGGTAAGGGTGGTGCACGTCAAAGCAGCTGGTGGCCTAGGGGCCATATGAAGAGACCAGGGCCCTGCCTGTTACTGATAAGTTTCTTGTTCTTTTCAAAGAAGAACAGAGGATGAGAGCTCAATCTGAATAGTAATCAAAGTAGTCTTTGTGAGTTTACAAAAAGCATCTCTTGAGAGAAACAAAAACTTTGGTGCCTGTGCCAAACTATGCATCTGGTGGGGCTATTTTCCATCTTCGCTTTTGAAGCTAATACTAAGCCTCAATAGTCCAGTATTGAAGGTGTTCCACAGAGGATACCAATGGAAACAAATATAAATGCCATGCCTTTTCTTCTTCCAAAACACTTAATGGTCAAAATGTATTTTCTCTTTGAAAATGATGGTGCTGGAACAGTCTCTGCACATGACTTTGTGATTATTGTAAAATTGAAGTTCTTCATAATGCGTCTTATGCAAGAAAAGCTAAGTTGACAGGCCAAGCCAGTAACATAGTAAGTTAAGTTGAAAAAAGACACGTCCATCAAGTTCAACCTTTTAACTATTTTAACTTGCCTAACTGCTACTCAATCCAGAGGAAGGCAAAAAAAAAAACAATTTGCCTCAGAGGGGGGAAAAATGAATTCCTGATTCTAACATGGCAATCGGAGTATCTCTGCACATAACTTTGCCAAAATTTAAAATTGTTCTTCATCAACGATGGAAATAGCTCAAACTTTCCATAAATATTATACATCTCTATATAATTTAAAGAATACACAGGAACAAGTAGACACAGAACTTAAAGAGTATATAAGAAAAACAGGTCTTCCATGACTAAGCCAAGAAGAAATAAACCATCTGGAAACTCCAATCACAGTAGAAGAGCTCAATCAAGCAAATAAAACTATACCTTTAGGGAAGAGCCCAGGGCCAGATGGCTATACAGCACTATTCTACAAAAGCATAATAGATACAAGACCATTTATGTTGCAGGCCTTTAATGAGATAGGTCTAAATACAAACCCCTCAAATGCATTTGTGGAGGCTCATATTAAAGTGCTATCAAAGCCGGGCAAAGATCCAACAATATGTACAAGGCATGGGGAAACATAGCCCTTGCAAGGATATTGTTTTTGTGTAAAAATACATCAGCCAGGCTTAAAATTAATGGGACCCTGTCAGAACCATTCCGAATCAGAAATGGGACAAGACAGGGATGCCCATTATCACCGTTACTATATGTAATGACAATGGAACAT
This sequence comes from Xenopus borealis, assembly GCA_024363595.1. Lineage (NCBI taxonomy): Eukaryota > Metazoa > Chordata > Amphibia > Anura > Pipidae > Xenopus > Xenopus borealis. Next base: position 33,754,345 of record CM044433.1, read on the forward strand.
TTATCCAATGCAATAAGAAAAAATCCCAACATTAGGGGAATATCTCAAAGGGAAGTAGAGTATAAGACAGCAAGTTATGCAGATGACCTGCTACTAAATATAACTAAGCCACTAACCTCATTACCAGAAATAATGATGGAATTGGAAAGATTTGGGGCATAAAGCAACTTCAAGGTAAACATTACAAAATCAGAAGCAATGGCAATAACCATACAACCCAAAACGCTGGCAGAACTAAAAAAGGACTTTCCCTTTATATGGTCGCAAAAATACATCAAGTATTTAGGAGTGTTGGTCCCTAAGAATGTGGGGGATATGTATTCTTTGAAACATAATAAGATATTGCAACAAATAAAAAAAAGACCTGGAAGAGTGTGGAAAACTGCAGCTTTCCTGGTTTGGAAAAGCAAGTGTAATAAAAATGAACATACTGCCCAAGCTCCTATATATAATGCAAATTGCCATGCCAGACCCCAAATTTATTCTACGTGGAAATGCAGATATTAATTATGAAATTTTTGGGAGGAAAAAGATCCTGCAGAGTCTCAAGAACAACGCTGTGAGACCAAAAGCAAGAGCGGGAATAGGACTCCCAGATATTAGAACATACTCTCAAGCCATGTCAGGAAACTGCTTGAGACAGGAGCCTAAGTGCTGGATAACTCAAGTTTTATTGTATCAAAAATAAACAAAAATACACAGACCTTGCTGGATACAATAACCACTTATGCCGATAACCGGAAATCCCCCATTTCTACCTGGCATGATAACCAGAGACTTTCTAAATAGGACAGAAAATAAATGTATAAGAGCTTATGAGGTATTAAATGAGAACGGATTGATACCCCTAAAGGAAATAATACTGGTACATGAGCTAAAGCCTATGCACAGCTTTCAGTATGCCAAACTTAAACATTGGTATGAGAGAACATTGACAGGAAAGGTTCAAATTAAAAATGTTACGCCTTTTGAGAAGCTAGTTCAGGCTACCACTCCGCCAACACATACGGTAGCTTTGGGGGTTAAAATCATAAATGAGATAAGATTTAAAACACGACCAGTATATACCTCAAACTAGGAAAAAAGATGTTGTCTGTTAATGATGCCTTTCCTGTTATTTTCCAAAATAAAGCAGGGGAAGAGATCTCAATCTGAGTGGCGGTTTCTAGTGTTGTTTCTGAAAACAGAAAAAGTTAAGGAAAAGCTAAGTTGACAAGCCAAGCTAGTATTTAAGGAATATTGTACAGGATTCCACTATTGAAAAAATGCAGCCTTTCATAAAAGTTTAATAGACACCATGGCACAAAAGAGTGGTTGCATGTTCACTGAAGAGATGGATGGACAAAATCTTAAAATGGCTCACAATTATAAAGCCTTGTCACCCTATCATTAAACATGGTTTAATAGAAAGTGTGGAAATATTCTATTTTGTCAGAACTGTACTGTCAGGGATAATTGTTATAAGATTTGTAGGGTGAAAGTGTCCAAAGTCACCACAATGATGCATTTGAATGTTTTTTTCTTATTGTGATATATCAGCAGCTTTGCTGCCTGTTACTGATGAGTTCCTTGTTCTTCTTCAAAGAAGAGCAGGGGAAGAGAGCTCAATCTGAGTGGTGGTTTCTAGTTTGTTTGCATAAACAGAGACAGTGTTCCTTGTCTGAGTACTCAGCTTTCAGTAGTCTTTGTGAGTTTATGATATGCATCTCTTCAGAGAAACAAAAACATTTAGAGCCTTTGTCAAGCTATGCGTCTGGTGGGGCTATTTTACGTCTTCCCTTTTGATGATAACACTAAGCCTCAATAGTCCAGTATTTAAACAATTCCACAGAGGATGCCAATGGAAACTAATGTAAAAGCCATGCCTTTTCTTCTTCCCAAGAGTGACACTTCATGGTTAAAATGCATTTTCACTTTGAATATGAAGGTGCTGGAACTTGAATGACCTCTTCCCAGTCTTCCATTTTTCACTGAAAATCCCACATTTTGAAACAATCTCTGCACATGACTTTGTGAATATTGCAAAATGTAAGTTCTACAAATGCATCTGATACAAGGGAAACTAAACTGACAAGCCAAGTAAATATTTAAGGAATGTTGTACATGATTCCAATATTGAAAAAAATGCAGCATTTCCTAAAAGTCTAACAGAGATGATGGAGCAAAAGAGTGGTTGCACGTTCACGGAAGAGATGGACAGACAAAATCCTAAATGTAGATTTCCTTCATTTTCATCACTGTTAGATGGTGCTTTAAGCTTCTCATGTTAGCAAAGTTTGCTTTGCACTTGATTGGCATTTCCATGTTTCATTACCATAGAATGTAGGTACTAATAAGTATGGTTTGAAGGGTTAAAAAACAAAAAAAAATACAATTGGACTTTTATCCTTGGCTTACAACCAGAAATTCTTGTCACCCTATCTTTAAGCATGGGAAAATAGAAAGTGCAGGAATGTCGACCCAGCATTTTCTCAGGACTTTCAGGGAAATTTTCTATAGGATGTGTAGGGTGCAATGTGCTTGAAAGTGTCCAAACTCACTCACCATTATGATGTGGTTGAGTGTTCTATTCTTATTGTGATATGTACTGGCAGCTCTGCTTTGTGGCAGATGTCTGTTACCAATGATTTTCCAGTTCTTTTTCCAAAGAAGGGGAAGCAGGGGAAGAGAGCTCATTCTGAGAAACAAAAAAACAATTGGACGTTTACCCTTGGCTTACAACCAGAAAGTCTTTTCACCCTATCTTTTTTCGGGGATACAGTCGAAACGTTATGATTTCATAATAAAGATTATGTATGTTTATAAGACCTGTGAGATTGTGGCATGCACCCAGGCATAATGAATTACTTTATCGAGAGTGCTGATTACCTGGGATTATATATATATACAGTATATATATATATATATATATATACATACATATATAAACAGGGTCAGAGGGACAGACTGGACCACTTGGGGCCCACCAGGTTACTAACCTCCGGGACCCCAGTGGCACAGGTGATGCGTTTGTGCGCATGAGTGGACACTACCGTGCTGGCCTACAATTTGTTTTATTTTCAATGTGCTAGTCAAACGCGGAGCGGGTCTGGGACTGCGAGGGCCCCTGAGGGCTGGGGCCCACCGGGTCTTTTCCTGGTGTTCAACTGCTCCAGTCTGACCCTGTATTTACAGTATATATACAATGTATATATATTTATATATATATATATATATATATATATATATATATACACATAAATATATATATATACACACATAAATATATATATGCCCCTAAGTGAATTCGTTTTGTATTGCTTTAAATGAGGACCCTGTTTGTTTTGGAATACAGTTCCTCATCAGTGTGATGAACTTTAAACCCCATCTGTTTTACATGATAGCAGAAATCACCTGAGAGTTCTTCGTAAAGTAAATATCTAAAGTACCTTTAACATTAACATATTGAAATGTCTTGCTTAAGTTTTAAACAGAAACATTTTATGCTTGAGTACAGACTAGAAATGTATTAGTTATACATTTGCAGAGACCTGATTGTGCAGAGCTATGCATCTTATTAAATGGTAAATTACATAAATGAGAAAATTGTCTTTCAATAAAAGCATGTAATAATGTATGATCAAGATGTCTGGGACAGGATTAGTTCTCAGGCAATACGCTGATTCTATTCCTGATATGTCCTTGATGGAGAAAAATAACCATCATTAAGCTTCTCAGCATAAATTTGTCATGCCCTTCTTATTTTTCTTGAATTTCTGGTTTGACTCCTGCTCTGGCAGTTGGACTTGCTCTTGGTTTACCTTGTGCTTGTTTACCAACTTGTTTGCTGCCTGCCTCAACTACATACCTGATATAAGCAATTATTTTCACTGTATATATTCAAGGGTATAGTTCCCCTTTAAGAAAATATGTCAATTTCAATGTAGTTTTTTTAGACTTACCTGGCGTTTTATGCAACATTATACAAGCAGTTTTATAGCTGATACAGTGTATATCAAATATACAAGGGCTCTTTAATTACTGCACTTGCAGGCCAGCACATTTCACTTTGTCGGTTGTATAAAAAATCCTTACTTCAGCTTGTGCTCTTTACACATCTATAGTTGTGCTTGGTACAGATGTCTTCCTTCTTTGTTCTGTTCTGAATCAAGCTCTGCTGTGTCTATTGAAGCAGGGGAACCATTGAGATACCTCCACCTACATACTAGTCAGTAGCTCCAGGGTTTCCACAGTGGCCTACAGCAATAGGCTTAGTATAGATGCATCAAAAGAATAGTCAACCACTTTTATTGGCCCATGTATGACCCCCTTAAGGTTTTGATTGGTTGGGAAGTGGAATGCATTAAGTCAGTGATGATGTTTGTGTAAATTGTGAAACCAGAATGTAAGCTCAGAAGAAAAAGGCTATCATTAGGAGCATGCACATAAATCGACCACAACCAATGCTCCTTTTAGCAAATGATCTTCCTTATTAAATTCTATCTATGGCATTATATTGGAAAAACTGCCAAGCATACATCTATCTAATTACATTTCTATATAAAGGTGACTAAGCCCCCATCATGCATATTAAAAACCTAATTGTTTAGCGAGTTCATAAAGTGACAAATGCCATTCAATAACTGCTGTTTACATCTCTTCAAGAAAAAAAGAAATCAATTGAAAAAATCCAGCTACTAGAAAGTTGATAATCCAGAAAGGAACTGGCACACAGAAAGAGTACATTGTTTGCCCTGGCAGTCAAAGTACATAAAATAAACGAAGCACTTAGAGTGCATTAGAGGCTTAACCATTAAAGGGCATAAATATAATTAGGGTTACTGTGTGATTAATACATTAGAATTTCTTCTTCGCAAATGAATGCAAAAGAACATATTTCATATCCAAAAATATAGCAGCAATGTAATACGTTCTAACAGAAACGACTCCGTAAGAGATTCCAGTTCTTTGTATTACCCAACCTTAAACCTCTGAACTTGAAGCAAATGTTTTCCACTGTTCAAAATATAAATCTACAGCAGTGTTAATTGCATCGCAAATTACCTAGTGAAACATTTTTAGCAATTTGTAGTAATTGGCCTTAAACCTTTGCATTTCTTTAGATATGAACTTGTGGAATGTAATCTAATCAATGACTACATTAAGGAAAGGCAAAGTAATAGTAAAACAGGTTACTTGGCTGCCTTCATTTCAAAGTTCACCTCTAAGAACTGTCAGGACAGATTTAGAAAGGCTGGTATTTTCATTTGCACAGCCGTTCATCTTCATTAAGGGGACATCCAGCAATATTATACATTAATGGCTAACAAGGGCTTAAAGGTTAATATATGGCAGCAGCACATAGGAAGAACGATTTATCAAGTTCTCTCGAATACAGAAACATATTAAATCTGTATCATTAAACTGGTAAATATATAAATATATATATAGCATTCAAAAAAGACCAGCAACGCTGGGATATTTAGTGAAACAGAAGAAAAAGGTGACGTTTCGGTCCCCTCTGGGACCTTTCTCAAGGCAACCACACCCATATTGCAGCAACGTTAAACAGGGAATGGTGTTCAATCAATTAAGGGAATGACATAACCTCATTAAAGTGCATATCCATAAAAACAAATTCATTACTGTATCCCAAAATACATACATATTGTCATTAGTGATTAAAAGGTGATTAAGATACAATGTAATAATTTACTGATTTACTAAAATTCATATGTACTATTATATAAAGTGCAACGTGCCATAAGTTAATATAATAAAAAGATAAATCGTTACATTTGTATCTTGACTGTCTAACCAAATACTCAAGGTCAATCCTACAGGCTATGTCACTAATAGGTTTACAGTAAAATGCAAAAAAGGGGCATTTTTTTACCCCATACTTCAAATTCGCTCCACAAAATGGTCATGTCAGTATAGTGTACATCACCATATACATAAATTGCATCATCTATCCTGTAAAAAACAATTCAATTACAATGCCCCATTTAGGGCTCTGGGGGCCACACAATCCAATTCAAAGATCCAAAATGCTTCTCCCCTCTTGGGTTCCCTAGAATGCAATCGATAGGCATGCATTAGTGATGGGCGAATAAATTCGCGAAATGCCAGCGAAATTTCGCCTGGCGAAAATTCACCGAAAAGAACGAGTCACGCGTCGTTTTTGACGAGACGCGACGAAAACGACGCGCGTCAAAAGCGTGCCATGACTCGTTTCGCAAATTTTTCACCAATTTGCAAAATTTCTCTGGAAATTCATGAAACCGGGGAGATTCACCCATCACTAGCATGCATTTAAATGATGAAGCCGAATGTTTAGCTTGTAACCAATGTTGGGCTACTGGTTGTTTAGATATGTCCTGTTTCGTGTTCTGTTTGGGTTTGGGGTCAAGAGCTGCCTGGATTGTAGAACGGTGCATACTTATTCTCTCCCGAAGTTGTCTGTTTGTCTTCCCACAATAAAGGAGCCTGCATGGGCACTTAATAATATAGACCACTTTTTGGGACGTGCATGTAAGCCTGTGTTTTCTATAGTATGATTTGCCTGTATGCGGGTGGAAGAATTTTACCCCAGTGATAAGGGTATTGCATATCACGCAGTTGCCACACTTAAATGAACCCAATTTCTGTATCCCCCACTGATGTATTTGCTTACCGGGTCAGCGGAGGATAGTAATTCCTTAAGGTTCTTGTTACTTCTGTGTCCAAAAAGAATTCTGCTTGTGTTAACCACAGTTAATTCTTTATCCGTACTCACAATAGGCCAACGCTGCAAAACAGAATTTTTCATCAAGGGAGTGTGTGCATTATATGTTGTGGTATAATATAACACATTCTCATTACTCTTTCCCAAATCTCTCGGGTTCACTTTATTCTTTAGCAACTCGCTTCTGTCCTGTGACAAAGCCCATTGTTTAGCCTCCTCAATTAGGGGTATGGGATAACCCCTCTCTAAGAACTGATTAGCCATGTTAGCCAAGGCCATCCGTTTCTCCTGGTCATTACTCGTAATCCGTATGACCCGCAACATTTGTGATTTTAGGAGTGAATGTAAAAGGTGCTTAGGGGGACTGCTACTATAGTGGAGTAATATGTTCCTGTCGGTGGGCTTCTGGTAAAGTGTGGTCTGTAGTCGATTCAATTCCCAATCCTTATAAACCAATAAGTCCAAAAACTGAATGGATTCTCTATCATAATGTACTGTAAATCGTATAGTGGTGGGTAAGTTATTCAAATCGTCAACCAGGGTTAACAGGTCCTTCTCATACCCAAACCATAGGAAAAACAAATCATCAATATACCGTCTATAGTAGCCCCCATTTTTGCAAAACAAATGGTGGCCTAATATGTATTGTGTCTCATATTTATGCATACATGCATTATCGTATAAGGGGGCTACGTTAGAGCCCATATCTGTACCAAGAAGTTGCAGGTAAAAATTGGTAATACATTTTTCTTTAATATGAACTACATAGTGTTAACACAAGTCCCACTGGTGGGCCTTCATACAATACATTGTTGCTCATCAGTTCCCTTGTGACTTCAATTCCAGCACTGTGTGGTACTGTATGCAAGTATACAAGCTATGAACAACCATGGTTACTAATATAAATGATAAATCATTGCCAGTAATACTCTCAATCACATACAGAAAATCCGTGGTATCTTGTACGTAGGACCTGTTATATATTCAACGTCACGTTGGCTGTAAATGCACTGAATATCATATAAAATCTTTTTCTTCTGTTTCACTAAAAAACCCAGTGTTGCTGGTCTTTTCTGAATGCTACATATATACATTTACCGTGCACCTGGGTAGTAACTTATTAAAGCGGTGTGCCACCCTACGGACTATACATAATTTTATTGGTGTGCATTTTTGCTACAATTTGTTGTTTTCAAGTTCCTAAATAAACCCTAGGATTCAATGTTGGTCATTGTTATTGCTGACCCAGCCCCTTAAAAATGTTAGCCTTAGCTTTTTTTTACTGGTTAATTTGCCAGATTAAGTGTTTCCTGCTCTTAAAGTAACTACATTATTGCTGCTTTGCTGGCATCTGTCTGCATCTACTTTGCTGCTTGTCAAACACCCTCCATGTATTGTTTAAACCGTGCCAACCATTTCCTTTCTTACACGTCAATGTTTTGTAGAAATTCAGGTGCTTGCATTTTCATCCATGAGGGAAATGGTATTAGATGCCAGAAATTACCTTTTAATTTGAAGTCATCCCTCCCAGTAATTGGCAGTAGTCCTGACCTGACTCCCCTCTCATGTCAACACTTTTAAATCACGAAAGGGAAGGGGCCCTGCTTCACATTTGAACCACCACCTGCCTGATCCTGCATACAGAGCTCACCTATTTGGCTTTTGGGTTCCTTGGGTTTCAGGTCAATTGCTCATCACTGATTGGCAGGTTGCACATGTAGCACTATAGTAAACTGAGTGTACTTTTCTCTGACAATAAGCTCCACTCCCAATATGTTGCTCCGGATGAGACCTTAAATCTTAGGGAGTAAGCCCTTGCAACGATGTGGAGGCAGGGTGCAGTGCAGCTGTAACTGTATTCAGGGTGCAAATAATTGGGTGCCAGTGGTTCTTATAACTTAACCATTAACAGATTTTTTTGAACAGATACAATCCTAACTGGAGTGTACAATGAGCACATACAGTATCAACAATGGATAGGCAATACTCACAGCACCTTTGGTCCCCTTCACACATGAGAGACAAAGTATATGCAGCTTTGAGGAGGTACACCCAATTTTCAGCTTTTTCCCTAAGTGGAACCTGAGGAGACACTTTTAATCCTAGGTCTGTACACTTGGGGGCAGATTTACTAAATTCACATGAAGGATTCGAAGTTTTATTGAATTTTCAAAAAGATTTGAATTAAAAAAAATTTATGTTTTTGAAGACCACTTCGACCAGCGAATTTTGAAAATTCGATCGAATCGAATGATTCGAATAAAAGTCTATCCAAGCTATTTTGGTCAACTCTATGATATTCATATTCATTAATATGTACTATAAATGTGCACTAAAAACTTGTCTCATCCTGGTGTGTTTGCCTAGCATATTCTGCAGGATATTTATCAGGCGGTCTTAGTTTGGTAATAGCATAATTATCGTAGATTCAGCACTAATGCAGCTCAGACCCACACACATTAATGATTTGTGCCACCTAAAAAAGAATATATGTCTTCTTCAGTGATGGTTTATTTAATACTTAATGACTATGAAATTACCTTTGTATGGTGTGTGGCTTGTTATGGTCAATATAATCAGCAAATTAGTGTTTCCCTGCACAATGGTACAGCAAATTTATAACAGTAATATAAATAAATTAATTTAATCAATAAACTACATTTGAAATGATGCAGGCAAATAAGGCATTTCAAAAAGCATGTTTAATGTTTATGCATCTAAGTACAGCTTCTTATTTAGGATGAAAATGTATCACTTTATTAAATTCAACCTTTTACTGGGTTTATTTGGAAGAGCAATAATAAGAATTCACAAAACCAAGTTACCCTGATAATTTAGGCAACTGAGACATAACAGTTCAAGCTCTGAAATACAGGAAGGCCACCCCATAGACTCCATGTTAAGCAAATAATCATCATTTTCTCTGTAATAATAAAACAGTACCTTGTACAGGTTGCTGCAAATTTTTATTTTGGTGAAAATATGTTCACCAAGTAAATATGCCCCATTTAGAGAATTTTTAGTGCCAAATTTGTTCTGCTTTTGCTAAATCTGTGGATATTTATTTAGCACTGGAAAAATATAGAATGGCAAAAAAAAAAAAATGTGAGTGTCTGCCAGTGCCAGGCAAGCTGCTGCAAAGTAACCAAAATAAATATGCCCCATTTAGAGACAATTAACTTTGTTACAATGTTCTTACATCCCAAAAATGTTGGAATTAGATTTTGGTTAAGGTTTAGTTGTGTGTATTTTTAACTAAAAACTCTGTAAGCTTCTGATGTATATCAGATAGTTTGTAGTCCCATTACCCAAAAAAAAATTGTGAAATATAAGAAAAATAGACAACGACAAAATGCAAGGTATGTAGTGTAAAAGCCTGTTAAAGGCTTTTGGGGTCCTTTTGGCCCATTTCACCCTAACCAGGTTGGTTTCCCTGCTTCTCTAATCTACAAGTCCTTCCCATTCAGAAGCCATGTTCCAATATCTTGCACTGATAAGAACTAACAAGGGTGAAACAGCCTGTGTGCAAATTTGAATACATGACACTGAACTATTAGGCTATATCTGTGCTGTAAACCATTGGTTTTGAATGCATAGTTGGCCACAGGGACATAAAGGAGTGATTTTCATGTCTCCACTAGTGATGGGCGAATCTGGGAAAAATTTGCGAAAATGGCGAAATCGCAAAGTTCACGAAAAATTCATGAAATTTTACAGTTTTCACGAAAAATTCGTGAAATTTTACCGTTTCGTGAAATTTGAACTACTTCACTATAAATTAGTGAATTTCAAATAAATTTGTGAATTTTGAACTATTTCACAAAATTCATGAAATTCAAACATTTTCACAATAAATTTGTGAATTTTGAATGTTTCACTATAAATTTGTGAATTTCGAACGTTTTCACAAAAAATTTGTGAATTTTGAACATTTTCACGAAATTTCATGATTTGCACGAAAAATTCGTGAAAATCAGAAATTGATGCCGGCGAATTTTCTCTGGCGAATTTTCACGGCCATTTTGCGAATTTATTCGCCTGGAATTTGCCGCGAATAGAGCTAGGCGAATAAATTCGCCCATCACTAGTCTCCACTTATAATGCCTTTGTGAATGTTAAAATCTCATTTTTAGTATGAAGGAAGTGCTGTGTGAATAGCATGAGGCATGTAAATACCTTCTGATTTTAGGAGGATGTACACTGCATGTCTTCAGTAATAAAGACAGAGCAAACTGACTACATGGTGTAGCATGGTTGGGAAAATCATAGAGGGAAAATATATTCCTCCCAGAATCCTCTACGAAGCAGCACAGAGGGCTGTGAAAATGAGGCTCTGAGCAGCAGTGAGGAATGATTAGCCTCACCTGGAGAAAAAAGGATTAAGAAGTGAAGTCTGCCCTGGAGAGGAGAGAGAAAGGAAGGAGAGCTACGGGGGCTGTGTTAAAAGTTCAGTGTAAAACTGCATGTGACCTGTGTGGTTGAACATAAGGACTGCGCTTTGGGTCCTACGGGAGAAAAGCGCTTTACAAATGTTGTTTGTTGTTGTTGTTTGTTGACTGTATTGCTGGGCACAAGTTTCACAAGGAGACAAGGTCTCTGGTAGCAAGGATTGGCTACCCACTACTTCCCTTAAGTGATTGGGAAGTGAGCTGCTTCCAGGAGGAAAAAAGAGTGAATCTCCAAAGAACTGTGAGTTAACAGTATATTTTTGTTTGCTGGACTTATCTTTCCCAAGTGGGGCTGTGGGTTATTTGGCAAAAGGACATTTTCTTTAACAGCACAGCTGGAACTATTTTGTTTTCTGCCTCCACAAAGACTATGAACCTTTATGTTTATGTGTAAGCTGGTGTGTGGAATAAAACACATACAAAGATCAGCTAAAGACCCAGTGTACTGTCTCTTGTCTGTGGGAATGGAGCTGCCGCTGCTACTACCTAAAGAGTGACCCTCCCACAATGGTTACCCAGAGAGAACAAATTAACTAAAGGCTTAAACAGACAGAGCAAACTGACTATGTGATTAAACTAGTTATTCACCTTTAGATTAACTTTTAGCATGAAGTAGAGAGTGATATGCTGAGACAATTTGCAAATGCTTGGCATTGTTTTATTATTTGTGGTATTTGAGTTATTTAGCTTTTTACTTAGCAGCCATTTCAGCAATCTGATTGAAAGGTTCCAAATTACATGAAATAATTTGAATCAAAGTAAAGAATGTGAATAGTAGAGGACATGAATAGAATGATAAGTAACACGGGGTAGGTAGAATTTCCAGTTCCCATGAACTCGAAATGCAAACAAATCAAAAGTTTATTATTAAATTCGAATCAACTCAGGTGGATAGCATCGACCCAAAAATCTGAATTGAATTTTAATCAAATTCAATTTGAGTTTTAAAACTGAATTCAAGTGTTTTTCTCCAAAAAACCTGAATGTCAGGAAGGCTGCAGATAACTCCAAATTGATTCCAGGATGCCTGCCATAGGCTAAAACAGCAATTGAGCAGGTTTTAGATAGTGAATAGTTGAATTCCAATTCTTATAGGGCCAGTGTATGATAAGTTTCGAAAATCAAAAAACTAGAATTGAATTTTAACAATTCCCTAGTTGAAACTATGAAATTTTGAAATTATAATTTGCACTTCAACCCTTGATAAAGCTGCGCCTAAATGTGTAGCCTTAAAGTGGACCTGTCACCCCAAAAAAATATTCAAAATCCTATTTGATCACATTAGTCAAGAAAAATGAACATTAATTACACTATATAAATTATTTTGATCTTGTTTCCTTCAGTCTGGGAATTCATAATTATAGCAAGCAGGCAGGAGCCATTTTGTGGACACTGTTATTCAGGCAAGCCTTGTATCATCTCAGAATCTTGTTTGTGCATCAGAATGAGGGACCCGATGTCTATCCCCATGTCCTGGCTACACAATTAAATGGTTAAGAGAACTGGGGGAATGTGTGGGGAGCAGTGGCATCTAGGAAATGCTGAATGGAAAGTAAAAGTAATTATCTGCCCCGCCTCTATGCCTAAGGCATAGAGGAGTGGCAGACAATATTTGATTGACAGCTGAGATCTTTAAATGATCTTAAAACAGCTATGAATGCTTTAAGAAAAATTTGAAATTGGTTTTCATGTTTAGTTTGAAAAGGACTTTTATTATACAGATTTTTGTGTCTGGGTGACGGGTCCACTTTTAAGGAGCAATTGTTTTTTAGATGGGATCAGTGACCCCCATTTGAAAACTGGAAAGAAGGAGGCAAATAATTCAACTATAAAAAGGGAATAATTAAGACTATTTGAAAAGTTGCTTAGAATTAGCCATTCTATAACATACTAAATGTTAACTTAAAGGTGAACCACCTCTTTAAACTAACTATAACTGAACAAACGGACTAAAGGGTTATATAGACAGAGCATGCTAAGTACAACTGGCATTGCATTTTTGTATTTTTTTTTTGTTTTTGCAGTGCAATAACATAATAGTGAGATTTTCTTCCATATTTACAAACAATGCTATCAGCTTTTATAGACTGGGCTAAAAATGTTCTTCATAATCAAGAACTGGTTATGAACTGCTCCAGAAAACATTTCCCAGTATTTAAAATGAGGAGGTAAAGCCACAAACTTTGTGACAGGTCAAAGTAGCCAACAATATTGAAACTTTTAATAAGATGCTCTTAATAATGAGGCCAGTTAATGCTACTAAACACTTGGCTCAGATGGTTTACTAGGACTAGGTGCAAATATTTCTACTTTTATTAAATTATCTAAAAGTATGGCTTTTATAAATGGCTAAGCAATGCCCTGACTTAAATAGCTTATTATCTTGCAGTAAATAGTTCCTGCATATCAGAAATATGATTTGCTAGTTCTGTAAAGTTTTAAATTGTTTTTCATTTCCTACCAACTATTTACCTTAGTCCCCTACCAGGCGGAATTCATAAATCACACAGTGTGGTAACATCAAATGAAAAATGTGCTGTTAAGTAACATAAATTATGGCTGCAAACACAACTATTCATGTCAGAAATTGCTCCCTTGCGGATGTATAAACTACAGTAACTCCCAGCAGTTAACCATAGAAACATTCTTAATTAATATGAAATAATGTTACATGTCAACAAAAATGGTACTGTCAAATTACGCTAAAATGCTCAAAATGTCAAAGAAGTATTGCATACGAGAGAGAATCAACATTAATTGCATGCTTACATTTTGTCAGCAGGATACTCTTACAGTGTAATAAAAGCTATTCTGAAATACAGTTGTAATATTTATTATGAATCGGGTTCCATCTAGGACCTACTGTGCATGCAATTCTTTAACAATTCTGCAGATTATTTAAGATGATAAATAAACCCTTCAATATCAGTTTCTAATTGTCTCCAAAACGATCCCATCGCTGCACAGCAACTAGTATGAATTGCAAATATATATATTCAGTATATATCAACTAAAATGATGTTGTTAAGCATAAATTAAAAGGAAGGTTAAGTATTACATAAAATATTCAACAAGGTAGCTAAATGGGATATATCAGCAAAAGGGTGTTATATCTATCTATGTGTGTAATCCTTTTGTGACACCTCTTGTAGAATTGAATTACACTCACATAAATAATGGTTAACTATTTGCAATACAGCCGTCCTGCATTCGCTTTGCATTAAGAGAACTGGGATTTGCAGCTCATGCGTATACTGAAGAAGTACACCTCAGACGAGTTCCACCTGGAAAATAAAACACACACATTGCAGCAAACAAATATGAACTTTATATAGCAGGAAAAAGAAAGAAACGATAAATGAAGCTTCAACAATATAAACCCTGCACTGGGGAACCCATGTAGTCAACCACACACTGACCAGGTCTTTTAATGCCACACTCACACTCCACTCATGGTGGGCAAATGTAATTTGCACAGCTTAGTTCATGGCAATGTGTCCCTTCCCCAAGAGATCTTAATACACCACAGTTACTGCTACCTGCCCCAAAGTATTTCTCTCTTGGACAAGGCAGTTGCTCCTACATGGCAGGCTCAAAATAAGCATCTGTCCTCACAATAGGGACTTACACATGGCAGAAAAGCAGATACAGGACTTTGTCTTTATGGCTAGAGCTCAAATGTTTATCAAAGCAGCGCACACCGCAGCCCTCTCCAAGCTCTCCCTGGTTAGTCTTACCAAGTAGCACTTTCACCATGTCTATTGTCTATGGGCTCCAAACCTCTCCCCAGCCAAACTCGATACTGGTTTTAGTTGGATGCTACACCAGGGGTTCCTTTATAGGCCAACATACCCTGTGAATTTGGCTCTAAATCCAGTGTCTTCCTGGATCCTCCTCTTTTCTCAGATGTCCTCAGAGCCATCCAGCCAACTGGGTCACTCCCCTGCCTATAACAGGGGGAAGAGGTGTCTGATCCCCTACACACACATATATGTGTCAAACTTAAAGGAACTCTTCAGTGTAAAAATAAGAACTGGGTAAATAGATATTAGCCAAGAGTTAGAGTTAGCCAAAAATGTAATGTATAAGGCTGGAGTGACTGGGTGTATAACATAATAGCCAGAATACTACTTACTGCTTCTCAGCTCTCTTGGTTTCTACTGATTGGTTACTAGGCAGTAACCAATCAGTGATTAGGGTCATAACTGGTGCTTTTGAATCTGAGCTGAATGCTAATGATCAATTGCAAACTCACTGAACAGTTATGACCCATGTGATCCCCCTTTAAGTTGTTGACTAACTCAGAGTAAGAGAGCTGAAAAGCAGGAAGTAGTGTTCTGTTAGACATCTAGTCACTCCAGCCTTTATGCGTTACATTTTTGGATAACTAACTATATTAGAACCATTTTTTATTTTGCACAGTCTATCTGTTTACCCCACAGAACTGTTCCTTTAAGTCCAGAATAGGTATGTGTAAAAGCATTTGTGTATCACACTGGAAAACTGATTTCATTTGAGCCTTTGAACCTTTATCTCTGAGACCCATAAGCGAGTGTGGGAGCTCCTAAGCGAGTGTTGCATGTGATCTAAGTGTTGCATGTGAATTAAGTGTTAAGCAGCATTAAAAACCTTAAGGTGTTGGTGTTTGCTGTGCATGCTGGGTGCTGGGTGCAAATAACTGACTACTGTGTGCTCTGATTGTATCTGACTGCAAACATTTTTCTTTTCTCTGTTTGGGGTAAACTGTAGATACATTTAGTGCATTTATTTTCTTTTTGTGCTAAATCCTGAAAGAAAGGAGAAGATTTTTTAAAAAGAAAAGTTAATAAGGGGTTGTTTTACTGCTGGTAGCAAACAACATTTTTTCTCTCTCTTTCCCACCGCTAATTAAGGGAGAAAGGTTAATCAGGTTCTGTGTTGTGGTTTGTAGTGATGGCGCGAACCCCGAAAAAAAAGTTCGCGAACATGTTCGCGAACTTCCGGAAA
>CM044433.1:33780093-33796625 GCA_024363595.1 Xenopus borealis
AGAAAGGTGGATAGGGTAATCTGCCATAAGGCCCCTACATGCCAAACAGTCTGCTGCCTGGTGCTAGGGTTCAGCATGTGGTGGAGCGAGTGGACAGATTATTGGGAGGGGCTGGGGAAGACTCAGCGATCTTGGTACACATAGGCACCAATGACAAATTTAGAGGCGGCAGGAAAGTCCTCAAGAATGATTTTAGAAAACTAGGTGTAAAGTTTAGGGTGAGGACTTCCAAGGTAAGAAGACAGTGGGAGCTTAAGGAGATTAATGCATGGCTGAGAGATTGGTGTAGGGAGGACGGTTTTGGGTTTTTCGAGAACTGGGCTGATTTCTTAGTTGGCTACAGGCTTTTTCTAGGGATGGGCTGCACCTCAATGATGATGGTGCAGCTGTTTTGGGGGAGAAGATGGCTAGATGGTTGGAGGAGATTTTAAACTAGGCGTGGGTGGAGGGTTAAGTAAAAGATTTAGGGGAAGACAGGTTAGATGATATATTGGGCAAAAGAAGGGAAAATGGGGGAGGAGATTTGGTTGGGGGTACTGTTAAGGATGTCATTTGTTGTATTAAATGTATGTTTGCAAATGCAAGGAGTCTGACTGGTAAAATTGGAGAGCTAGAGGTGCTGGTGCTGGAGGGAAAATATGATGTGAATGGTGTGGCTGAAACATGGCTGAATGAGTCACATAACTAGGCAGTAAATATCAGCGGCTATACTTTGTTTCGGAGGGACAGAGGCAGTAGAAAAGGAGGAGGGGTATGTCTGTTCGACTTTAATAACCTTGATATTGACTGGACCAACAGTACTGCCAGATCAGTTAATGGGAATAAGTTTATAAACTTGTTGCATGACAATTTTATGGCACATGTTGTTGAGGAGCGTTCCAGAAAAAATGCTATTCTGGATCTAGTGATCTCAACTGACCCAGAACTTATAGGAAATGTGCAAGTCATTGAACCCATGGGTAACAGTGACTATACTGTTATATCATCATGTATGTAGCAAAAAACAAATAAATACTGTGGCAACAAAAACCATGAATTGTGTAAAAGCTAATTTTTGTGCCTTGAGGGCTGCCCTTCAGAGTATTGATTGGGGCACTATGTTTTCAGCTAAAACCACAGAATAGAAATGGTTGTTATTTAAAATGATATTAAATCATTACTGTTCTCAATTTATTCCCTTAAGGAGTAAATGTAGAAGCTCTAAGAATCATCCTATGTGGCTTAATACAGATGTAAAGAGGTTAATAGGAAAGAAGAGAAAGGCATTTAAAAAATACAAATCTGTTGGGACATAATCTGTATTTAATGAATATAAACACTGTAATAAATGTTGTAAATCAGCAATCCAGAAGGCAAAGAAAGGAAATTAAGAGTTAATTGCGGTGCAGGCGATAAGTAATCCTAAAAAGTTTTCTAAATATTAATAGTAAAAAGATGCAGGTTGAGAGTGTTGCTCCATTAAATAATGGTAACAGTATGGTTGTAACAGATAAAGAAAAGGCAAATTCAGGAAAATCAGTTCTTGCAGTGTATACAACAGAGAAGTCTGAGTTCCCACGCTTACTTCATAGCTGTACTAATGACTCCTCTCAATCTAGTCAGTGGCTGACTCAGGATATGATTCATAAATCTTTAATAAAAATTAATGTAAACAAGGCTCCAGGGACTGAGGGCATACATCCACGGGTTCTAAGAGAGCTTAGTTCAGTTATAGACCATCCCCTATTTCTGCTTTAAAGCTTTAATAAAAATTAATGTAAACAAGGCTCCAGGGCCTGATGGCATACACCCACGGGCTCTAAGAGAGCTTAGTTCAGTTTTAGACCAGCACCTATTTCTAATTTTCTCAAATTCGCTTTCATCTGGTATAGTGCCTATGGATTGGAAGAAAGCTGATGCCATCCCAATATTTAAAAAGGGATTACAATCTCAGCCTGGCAAGTATAAACCAGTAACTTTGACATCAGCAGTGGGCAAATTATTTGAAGGCTTGTAAAGTCTGTTAAGTCATGCACCTGGGATGTAAAAATATTCAGGCCACTTATACCCTCAATGGGACTGCACTAGGCAAATCCATTATGGAAAATGACTTTGCAGTCCTTGTAAATGATAAACTTGGCTGTAGCAAGCAATGACAGTCAGCAGCATGAAGGGCAAAAAAGGTATTGAGCTGTATTAAAAGGGGCATAGGGTCATGGGAGGAGGGGGACATTCTTCCACTCTATAGAGCACTTCTAAGGCCACATCTAGAATGTGCATTTAATGAATATAAACACTATAATAAATGTTGTAAATCTGGAAGGCAAAGAAAGGAAATGAAGAGTTAATTGTGAAAGCTACTCCTAAAAAGTTAAAGTAAAATATATTAATAATAAAAAGATGCAGATTGAGAGTGTTGCTCCATTAAATAATGGTACCAGTATGGTTGTAACAGATACAGAAAAGTCAAATGTGCTAAATCAGTTCTTTTCTTCAGTGTACAATAGAGGAGTCTGAGTTCCCACTCACTTCATAGCTGCACTGATGTCTCCACTCAATCTAGTGAGTGGCTGACTCAGGATACGACTCATAAAGCTTTAATAAAAATGAATGTAAAAAAGGCTCCAGGGCCTGATGGCATACACCCCATGGTTCTAAAAGAGCTTAGTTCAGTTTTAGACCAGCACCTATTTCTGATTTTCTTAGATTCGCTTTCATCTGGTATGGTGCCTATGGATTGGAGAAAAACTGATGTAATTCCAATATTTAAAAAGGGATTATGATCTCAGCCTGGCAAGTATAAGACGGTAAATTTGACATCAGCAGTGGGCAAATTATTTTATGATGAGGTAAGTAAGATGCTAGACAGTGGGGGCGGGGCAGTAGATGTGATCTTTTTGGATTTTGCCAAAGCCTTTGTTACTGTGCCCCACAAATGACTGCTTTCTAAACTAAGGTCTGTTAGGTGGTGAAGTTGTTTGCACATGGATAGGAAACTGGCTACAGGATCGGGTACAGAGGGTGGTACCACTTTTATTTAACTTGTTCATTAATGACTTAGGGGAGGGTATAGTAAGTAATGTATCAGTGTTTGCAGATGACACATCTAGAATATAACAGGATATTATTGTATTAGAGAGGGCACAGAAAAGGGCAAGAAAGCTGGTAAAAGGTATGGGAAATCTTAGCTATGAGGAAAGACTGGCCAAAGTTTAGCAAGTAAGGGTATACAGGGCTTGGGTATACAAGTTGATCCAGGGACTAGTATAATTGCCATTTTGGAGCCAGGAAGGTATTTTTTCCCCATCTGAAGCAAATTGGAGAAGTTTCAGATGGGTTTTTTTTATTTCCTCTGGATCAACTAGCAGTTAGGCAGGTTAAAAAAAGATACCTTTAGTTTAGAGATTTCTCTCTATAAGGCAAAAGAGGTGAATCAGACAATAAATACAACACATATACAGAGTAAACAGAGTTCATATAAGGACACAGAGCTTAAATGCTATGTGGTTAGAAGGAAAGTCCTGCCTGTGGAGCTTACAGTCTAAGTGGGTGGGTGAAATGAGCTTCACAGTTGAAGCTCATTTCCCAGCTTGCTGCCCCATTCTTCAGTTAAAGGAACAGTAACACAAAAAATAAAAGTGTTTTAAAGTAAAGAAAATATCATGTAGAGTTGCCCTGCACTGTTAAAACTGATCTGTTTGCTTCAGAAACACTACTATAGTTCATATAAACATGTTCATATAAAAGTAGCAATGGCGGAAATTAAAAAACAGCTATATGGCACAGGATAAATAATGGATAACAGATAACATTATGTTCTACAGAGCTTATCTGCTATCTGCTGTGTAACTTGAGCCTTTTCTCATTTGCATGGCTGAACCCATGGCTACAAAACAGCTTATTTATATAAACAATAATAGTGCTTCTGAAGCAAACACTGCAGTTTTACCAGTGCAGGGCAACACTGCATTATATTTTTATTACTTGAAAACAATTTCATTTTTTGATGTTACAGGTCCTTTAAGTGCAAACACTTAACAGAAGTAACACAATTCTCTTACTTCACTTGGTGCATGTTTCCATTTACTTCCTTCTGATGCCAAGGGTAGTTTGGGATTTGTTTACATCTTCATAGTAAGACCAATATACAGAGAGGTTTATATGTTCAGTAGCATTTTAACGACATTGTATTTGTATTGTTAATATCTTCCAAAGTTTCTTATACTTTTGAAAGTTTGCATGTCTAAAATGTAGGGTCTTCCTTATCAAAGACTGAGCTGGTGAATCCAGATTGAGTACCAGCAAGTTTTAAGATTTATTAATTAGCTCAGTTCCAAAATAGTTTTCCCATTAGGTTCCTGACTACTATTTTTTCCTTTATTATTAGTAGCTGGGCCACATTTTCTTCACTTCTACTGTGAGGTTTGTAGCAAACACCAATAATAATTTAATTTACTACTGAAATTACTACCCAAAGGACCTTCACACAGGTTCCACTGCTATTCTGGAAATTCTTTTGTTCATGGGTTTAAGATATCAACCACTTTTAATTCCTATATCCCTGCAAAAGGCATAGTTATCTAAATGTACAACCCAGTCAGGAGTATCATATTAATCATATTTATGCTTACATTTACTTTTAGACAGATGTATTTGTAGCAGTGGATCTTCTTAGCAGGTATACAGTTTCATCCCCTTATTCCTTATGGGGAATCTTCTTCCCCATAATGTGCTAATTCACTTGCTTAGTTTAAGCACTCACCCAACCTCTTTACTATGAAATCCATCACACCTATGCCATCATCATGATTATTATTTAGCAGTATAGTGCCAGCAAGTTAAGCATGCTTAGGTGTCTTACAATAATGTGACAAGCAAGGGTTACAGAATACAAATAGGATCAGAGGCCCCTGCTCACAAGACCTTACAATCTATAGGATATATTGTTTGAACCAGAAAAATCAGCAGTTGATAAATATTCAAACCCTTCTGTTTTACACCAAGATTTTTTCAAAACCATTAACGTCTGAAGCTGCAGATGATCTCTATCTCTAACACTATTTGTCCAAGCTAGGATAGAAAGTAGCTTAGAAAGTATATCTAAATGAAAAACATAAATGCAACATGCAATTCAGGAATGTCCAACTTACAAACATCCAGCTGTTGATAAATTACAATTCTAAGCCTTCTCCAACAACCAAAGGACAGGAGCTAAGTTTAACAACAGATGGAGGTCGGACACAACTGATGTATTCATCTATAACAACTATAATATATATTATTATTATAACGCCAAACGCTTAAGTAGCTGCCTTAGGCAGAACACCTATAGGTCTGTATGTTTTTTATACAATTGTAATGAATAAACATTAAAAAATGTTAATAATGGAATTTGATGTCTTCAGAGTACTAATTTTTGGAAATTTTTATAATATATATTAGTTGTTAAACAGTATACGTATTTCACTGATTGTATGACCATAACCAGGCCATAAATAAAAATGTGATGCCTTTGTTTATTGTATATATTTCCAGTTAGACTAAAAGCTTGCATAGACAAAATAGTCCAGGATATAACTTTCAAATGCTAATAATTCTACCTTAATTTTACAGTTAGATAATGGGAAAAATGCATTTAAAGGGACAATTTGCTTTCATCATGTAATAAAGACCTTTAATCTTTAAAGGTTTTTGTGTTTTGATACAGAAACGAAAAGCAAAAGTATTCTTAAGAGAGATAGTAAAATATCCCATAGAAGTACAGAAGGATCATAGTTTCCTTCTCATGCATTATTGTGTTGCTCTAGCAACGGCTTTTGGCTTTCACAGTATTACTGAATAAATTAGCACTCTGGAGAACTATAACTGTTGTTGAGCAGATTAGTCTTTGTGTGTTCAAAAGAGAGCATTTCTTTGCCCTTCCACTTAATGTGGCTTCAAAATACAATACTTGAGATTATAACACAAATATAATGTTTGATCATTTTACTTCTGAGTGGGGTATTGATATTGGCAAGAGAAAATTGTGAAGAAAACATATAAACACATTCACATTCTTGAGCATATTTCCAATACACTCATGTTACCATAAATAAAGATGAAATATATTAATCTAATAAACTAAATAGGAGTCATTTATTTATTCAGCACAACCATATGCACCCTAATGGCTGTCAATCACATTTGCTGGCACAATTATCTTAGCAAAGAAGTCATGTACTTAATACCTGCAATAATCAGGTGACAAGTACAGGGTTCTATGCACTTACATATGCTCCTTCTAATGTATTATGAACGGCATACTAATACTGGGGTGCAAGTGGATGCCCTAGGCCAGTGTTGTCCAACTTCAGTGATACCGAGGATAAACACAGGAAGCATAAGGCAAGTAGAGTATGGCTCACACAAAGAGCATGGGGCAGGTAGAGTATGGCACACATTGGTAGCATAGAGCAGATAGAGTATGATACACCCAGGGAGCATAGGGCAGTAGAGTATGGCACACACACATAGCATAGGACAGGCAGAGCATGGCACACACAGGGCACACAGGGCAGTCAGAGTATGGCACACAAGTAGCATAGAGCAGTCAGAATATGGCACACAATGAGCATGGGGCAGGCAGAGTATGACACATACAGGTAGTGTAGAGCAGGAAGAGTATGGCACACACAAGTAGCACAGGACAGGCAGAGTATGGAACACACAGGGAGCATAGGGTATGCAGAGTATGGTACACAAAAGAAGCATACCGCATGCAGAGTATAGCACACACAAGGAGCATAGAAGAAAGGAAGAATACAGCAGGAGGCAGTGAATATTATCAGGAACAATGCAGGAACCAGTTAATCTCAGTACTGATAAATTTTAAAGCTTACACAAGGTAAGCACTCACAGCAGGGAGACTTTCATGTGGTGGCCACACAAGGGCTTATATATTGTATAGAGCACAGCATTGCTGTTTCAAAATGTCAGACACACCCATGTTCATTCAGTTCTTTTCGGCAAACTGCAGCCAGTACTACAAATAATTTTTAACATATTTATTTAGACTCCACTAAATGTCTAGTGTCTCTTGGTCTATTCTTCAGTGCAGGTAAGACTTTATGAGGAAACAGGGAGCAGGTTGCCTGCCATCAGCAATTCCAGGGGTATACTATTAATTAATATAAAATAGTGTATGCCACAAAAGCATAAACATTGGTGTAAAAAAAGCTCAATAAGGGACCTATTTAAGATCGCTCAAGCAATCATTCTGGCAGAACAATTTTTTTTTTAACTCTCACAGAAACAAAGGTTATCAGACCCAAAATCCAGCATTAGCTGATTATGGGGTTTCCTTAATGATTGCTAAAAGCTCAAGCAATTCTCAAGAGGTTCCTAGGGGGGTATATTTATCAAAATTTATGTTGGTGTTTTTCTTGATTCTAGAAAAAACGTGGACATGAAAAAACTAACACCTTGATAGTCTGAAAAAGAAATGTGAAATGTTGCCAGACAATAAAAAATATGTGTTCTTGTATAGTTAAGCTATAAGTATTTTCATATTTCATTTTAAACCAAAGGTTCTGATTAAAAAATAAAAAAGAAGAAAGATAACAAGAAAAAGCCAGTCCCTTTTGTTGAGAGCATACTAGTGTAATTAGTAAGTATGTTTCTTTGCAGGTGGGAACATGCACAAACTGGAGTGTAACAAGTGAACAGTCTGTGAAGAATCCAACAATAACTGAATAATTGTTAAATAAACCAATAGTTTCCTTGTTTAGAAATTTGCAGTTGACAATAGCAGGAAGGAAAAAGGAGAAGTGAAGAACTGGAGATAGCGACTGGTTACACAGGGAATAAAAGACAGTTTTTGAATTTTGTAGTTCAACTCAAGGGCAGCTACTTAGACTGTAGACCAACAACAGTTGCAGAGAGAATAGGAGAGGACCAAGCATTTTACAACTCAGCAGCTAGATATGGCTGCTAAATCATTATGGCCAGGGGTCATAATGGAAGCATATTAGCATATAAATATCTTTGGGTGACTTGACTCAAAGCTCTGCTATGCGTATATTGGGCAGATTAAACTAACAAAAACACAGACTTTAAAAGTATGTGTAACTATTGATTAGTTTAATAGCATAATAGCCATATATTGCTTATATAAAGTGTTGTTACCTCTGGCACAGCTGGGTCCATTATGTATACTAGATAATTGAGATGATTCTCAATATTAAGGGGCAGATTTGCTAAATTTGTGTGAAGGATTCTAACTCTAGTCAATTCTCTAGCATTACTGCCCACAGGGACATTGCCAATTTACTACAGGAGCAGGAGCCAATTGACTAGTGAAATCGATAGACGCTAGTGGTCATTCGCACTCTATCGCCAGGTGACATTTCGCTTTGGCGAATGGACGTTACTCTACAAATTCCCTAAAATGCGGATTTTACTGAACAATAACTTTTTCACCTCAGAGCAGGCGGAGTGCAATGGAGTGCATAGAACATCCTCAATCTTCTGACACATCATATTCTGTGAGTGGAAAAAGCATCAAAGTTCAAAAACCGCTGACATCTTTTCCATTTTTTGTAGCCTTCAAAAGTCCCTTTTGGGTAACCGGTTTCTCCCATACATTTTCTAACATATAGAACATTGACTGTAAAATGGGCTCATGTGTAGGGCATTATAACAACTCTTTTGTCTTTATTAAGGTTCCCTGGACATGTGTAATTAACAGTGGAAATGTAATTTGCTGCAACATATAACATAAAGACGTCCATTCAACTTAAAATTTCCCGCCATATGCAAATTAACCTGAGTGCAAGACCTCTAGCGAATTTGCACTAGGCAGAAATAAAAGCTGGCGCATTCACCAGCATCCAGCGCCCAGGACGAAACTCCACATTTTAGTAAATGAGCTTTGTCTGAGTGAATTTTTGCCTGGCGAAGTGTTTTGGATGGGTGCGAAGCAGATGCTGCTGAATTTTCGCCGGTTACTAAATCTGCCCCTTAGACTCTGTTTTAATAATACAAATGAAAATGTTATAACATATTCTGTTTTTCTCTGTAACAATAAAACAGTACCTTGTACTTGATCCCAACTAAGATATAGTTCTCATTGTTGGAAACAACCCTATTTGATCTATGTAATCTTTTTTGAATAGATACATTTTTAATTATTTTCAGTTAACAAAGGTAGGATACAGAACAAAAAAGGGGGGTACAGTGATATCCTGATAACACATAAAATTCCATGTTCGGTCAAGCAATAACAACATTATAATCTGTAGCAAGGCAAAGTTAACAAATGTACATCCAGCCAGAGATTGCAAAATGTGTCCGGGGATTTATTTAATGTTTAAATTAATAGACTTATGGTATGAAGATGCAAAATTATGAAAAGATCCTATATTCAGAAAACTCCAGGGTTCCAAGCATTCTCGATAAATAGTGATGGGCAAATCTGTCCCGTTTGGCTTCACCGAGAAAAATTGCAAAGTGGTAAAATATTTGCGAAACGCAAGAAAAATTTTTACGTGCAACAATTTTGACGCCCAACAATTATGACGTGAGCAAAAATTTTAATAGTAGAGGCTATTTTGCCCAAATGCATTGAAGACAACAGGCATCCGAATAATTTTGACATGTACCAATTTTGACCATTTTCTAAAATTTTCACCACAGTTTCGCAAAAACATTTGCAGCAGAAATTCGCCCATCACTGTTGATAACAGATCCCATACTTGTACTGTAAATACAAGTTGCCTTTTAATGCAGTTAAAGCATTGTCATTGAACCACTCCAAATTACGGTCAACTGCTTCTTCATATACCCCATTTGTTTATACATATCAGGGGGGATTCACTAAGATGCGAAAATTCGCTAGCGTTGGCTTCGACGCACTTCGCCAGATGAATTTTCGCCAGCACTACACAAATTCACTAAGATGCGAATTTGCGCTCAAGGCGGCGAACGTTAGCGAAGTAGCGCTACCGTTCATTCGCCAGGCAAGGCAGTTATGCTAGCGATGCCGAACTTAAGCGTATAATATATGCCGAACTTAAGCGTATAATATACGTATATAGTATTATACTACATTACACTACACAAGCCCAGGAAACCTTTAATAAATAAAATAAAGTTATCCTATTGCCCTACATGTGCCCCCTGTATAGTTGTGTTGCCATATGTTAGGAAATGTAGGGGTGAAGGAGGGTAACCCCCCCCCAAAAAAAAACTTTCAGACTATCACCCTAGAAAAAAAAAAATTTTGGGACTTAGAAAAATTTTCCAATTTTTTTTTCAAACTCCTATCTATTGTATTGAACTTCGCCAGGTCTGACCAGGCAAAGTAAAGTCTAGCGTAAGTGGTAACGTTCAGGAAAATTTTGATCTTAGTGAATTTACGTAATTACGATCCTTCGTCAGTGCACAACTTCGCCTGGCGTAAGGGTGCGAAGTTGCGCAAGTCTATCTACTACCCTACAGAAAATTCGCCAGAGTCGGTATTAGTGAATTTGCAAAGTTGTGAAATAACGTCGCGCTGGCAAATTAGCGCTAGCGTTAGGCGCTTCGCGCTTTAGTGAATTTTCCCCCTTCATCTTTTTGTTATAAAAGTTTTCAGATATCAAAGAAACAGCAATCCTTACTGACCAATGTACATCTAAAAATATTAGCTTTTTCAGCCACCAATATCAGCCTACCGGCATCCATTAATTTTTTGTCCAGTACAGAGAGAGAGAGGGATTAGTAAATGACCCACTACATCTAGTAGCAGCCAAATGAATGTTATGGAGTGAGCAATTATTGCTATGTATGAGTTACACCATGCCTTTGAGCACTTACAGTTTGGAACCCATCTATTGGTTGCAACTTTTTGTCCTTCCTATCAATTTGTAGTAGACAGTCATGGTTTTAGTGCCAATGAAACTATATCAGCAAACTATTGCAGATGCATTTGATAATGAGATAGGAGTCATTAAAAGTTATTTTGTCTGCTCTGCAATTTTTACAATATAATCATTTGGAAGGGATAGTATTATAAATTATATGTAGACATACATTTTTATTTGCCCAATCTAATTATATTATGACTTATAAAAACAGTGTTTAAGTCATTTTCTTTTATTTATTTTTTAAGTGCAGTGATGAAATGATTTAAAACCATTTTGCAAATACCAGAGCAGATGGGGAGTTTTAAAAAAGAAAAAAGATGCAACAAACAACAGCAATCAAAGAAAAATGGTGCTATAATCCAGCATATTTTTGTTTTGGCTGTTTTTCTTGTGTTTATAATATAAGATTCAGAAAAAAAGTTTCATTACCATAAGATGTTATTCAGAACTCTTGCTTATTACAACACATGGGCCTTTACATTTTGTTTCTTCCTTTTTTTTTGGTTCATGAATCTTCTTGATAAGTAGCTAATTATGCATGAAATTCTAAATGGCACCCAGATTCATAATATGATATTATGCTGCAATCGCCGTGTGGCATTCAAATTTGCATCCAGAATATGGATGACTGTTTCAAAATGTTCACTTTTGTATTTAGTTGTGATGATTTTTAATTAGCAAACTTTATGCCTAGCATGTGTCATTGTCATATGAATATCAAGCATGCAACTTAGCCAAGCTAAGAAAGTTGGTAATTAAAAAGCCATTTTAAATGCTATTTTTAACATGAAAAAAGAAGTCCAGCAAATTACAAAATATAAGAATAGAACACAGAGGACTCTCTGTAGGTCATGGAGAAAAATAGTCTAAAAAATAATGTAGAGGAAAGAAATCAGTGTATTGAAACCAAAATGACTTTGCTTCCCTCTTGTGGAAGAAAAAAAAAGAAAAATAATATGGTTATGGAGAGCTTTGTGGTTTTTTTCTATTCATTTATTTTTCATTAATTTATTTTTCATTCAACATTTACATTACACAATGTGTTTTAACAGGGTTAAAAAGAAATAATCAACAAGTATATAATAAAAAGGTTTAGTAGAATCACAGTGTGGGTGGTGTGCATTTGAATTAGCTCCAGCTCAAGGGAACTTTTTGGTCTGTATTATCACAAATGAAATAAAAATGCAGAGTTTTCAATCTTTGAACAGCTTCTTGGGTGCAAAGGTCCATTAGATTAAAAAACAAGCCAGATAAGGAGCCAGATTTTAATATGAGGAGAATTTGGATTATCATGAGAAAACTTATTTGACGTCCATGGGCATATCTTGCATTTAATTAAGAGATAAGTCCTTCTCATCAAAATGAATCTGGCCCAAGATAGAGGCTTTGATTATAATAATTTTTTGAATATTTATCTGATAGCTTTAGCAATTTGTTCACCTTTGAGATAACTTTTTGTTTGACGTAGAGGGTGATTTTCTGAGACAATTTGCTATTGGTTTTCATTTTTTATTATTTGGGGTTTTTGAGTTATTTAGCTTTTTATTCAGCAGCTCTTCAATTTGTATTTTAAGCAATCTGGTTGCTAGGGTGCAAATTCCCCTCGCAACCATGCACTAATTTGAATAAGAGACTGGAATATGATCAGGAGAGGACCTGAATAGAAAGATCAGGAATACCAAGTAGCAATAGTAATACATTTGTAGCCTTACAGTTTTATAAAACTATAAAAAAAAAATAATGAAAACTAATTGAAAAGTTGCTTAACATTGGTGATTCTATAACATACTTTAAGAAGGAAAATAAAATCCTGATATTTAAGCACAATATTTGAATACGCAATACTACTCCTTATTTTCAGACCTCTATATACAGTAGTTGTGTTATCTATTGGATGCAATTAAAAGTAATATGTATTTGTTGCAATTAAAAAGTGAAAAACTTCATAACACCCAAGGTAAAAAAACATGTTAAAGGGGTTCATCAACTTTTTGTTATCTTTTAGTATGATGTAAAGTGTTATATGCTGAAACAACTTAAATTTGTTGTTATTTGTGTTTTTTAATTATTTAGCTTTATATTCAGCAGCTCTCCCATTTGCAATTTCAGCAATCTGGTTGGTAGGGTACTAATTACCCTAGTAATTAGAACTATAGCTCTGTAGCAGTGATGAGCGAATTTGTCCTGTTTTGCCAAATATTTTGTGAATTTCGTGAAACGGCGAAAAAATTCATGAAATGGGACTTTTGACGCTGGCAACAATTTATGGCACTTAAGTCAATGGGCGCGTGGTAAATTGTCGCCGGTGTCAGAATGGTTGCCTGTGGGTGGCATGAAACTCTGCACGGAGTGTGTATGTGGTCTGCATGGGTTTCCTCCTACACCCGTAGGTACCTTGGATTGTAAACACCACAGGGGCAGGGAATGATGAACATATAAATAACAGATAATTATATATTTTCTATCAGTGTACTCTAGGGGGCATAGTTGTGTAAAATGAAATTTGCTGAAAAACAAAAGCTATGTAAAATAAATGGCAAGTTTATCAAGGTGTGTACAATTTTGCGCCATTTGAACATCAGATTTGCCGCCGTTATTTTATAATATAGCGGAAGTCACTCTAAGAAAAAAAATTACACCATTTTTTACACAGCAAATCCTGAGTAGGGTTGCCACCTGGGCGGTATTTTACCTGACTGCCCGGTAAAAGTGATGTTTGATCCCAATGTTATTAATAGGGAATTTTTTATTAATAGGTATTTTTTTCTAGAAAAGGTGGCAACCTTAGCAATATTTACTGTATTATCCCACTGTTTTTTCCACATCATAATACATACAGTATGCTCCTGGGAGTAAATTCTTGTTAATGACAGCATGGTGGTGGTTAGATCATACACTACATGAATACAAGACTTCGAATCAGTATGACCGAATCCATTGCTGTTTATCAAAACAACAAACATTTGCAAAACACTAAGGTGTTTTTATTTTGTGTATGTGCGTGTGTTACTGTATGTGTATTAGCAAGCCTATGTGTTTAATGTCCAAGTCATAAAATGAACTGTGCAAATTACATTCTCCCACCAGTTGCTTTATACAAAAACAAAAAAGTGTTACATTTATTTTAACCTATTTAACCTTTTTTACACTATTTGGAAAACAAATATTAGAAAAACAACATATGACCTAAAATATAAAACCATATTTTCAATAAAAGTGTTTGTAATGTAAATGACTGCACAATATATACATAATACATAAATACGGGAGACCTTAATAGTCATTTATGTTACCCATCACAAGCAAATTAAGTTTTGTGAACTTGCAAGTCGTGTTCTAAAAAAATTGTATATGAATAATTTATTTGCAAAAAAAGTTTGCTGGCTTGTGCTTCTTTATTATATATATTATATATATATTTTTTTTTTTTTTTTGGAGTATCCACACTATGTTATATTCTGAAGCAACGCAGAGACAAAAACATTAACTGACAATAATCCTCTTACTACCCAGGAGAGGGCAGCAACAGTCAAACTGCAGTTCCAACAAAGTGACTACATTAGTGATGCTGTGTTACAACAAAAAGCATATTTATAATATGAGGTATGCAAAAATAGCATAAAGTGCATGAAATATTTAGAAAGATGGGCTGTTCTAATAATAGTGGAAGTAATATATTACACAAAGCCTGCATATACAGTCAGGGAAGTTGTCCCAAATGTTCCTTTCTTTCTCAAAAATAATTAAAGGGATACTGTCATGGGAAAACATGTTTTTTTTTTTTTTTTTTAAATGCATCGGTTGATAGTGTTGCTCCAGTAGACTTCTGCACTGAAATCCATTTCTCAAAAGAACAAACAGATTTTTTTGTATTCAGTTTTGAAATCTGACATGGGGCTAGACATTTTGTCAATTTCTCAGCTGCCCCTGGTCATGTGACTTGTGCCAGCACTTTAGGAGGGAACTGCTTTCTGGCAGGCTGTTGTTTTTCCTTCTCAATGTAACTGAATAGTACGCAGTGGGACATGGGTTTTACTATTGAGTGCTGTTCTTAGATCTACCAGACAGCTGTTTTCTTGTATTAGGGAGCTAAATTGGTTAATTATAAAGAAGTACTGAAACCCCTGAACACTTACTGTAATGAATTATTGGTTGTACATCACAACTTAAACTCAGATTGCAGGAAAATTCATTAACTAGTTCATTGAATATAAATAATATAAATTCATTAAATACAAGTCCAATAAATTCTTATAAGTGATTATCCCCAATAAAATTAAATGGACCATGTCTCAAATACAGAGTTATCTTAAAGTGCTAGTGCTTAATACCATAAACTGTATACAAAAATTCATTAAACATTTAAATGGTAACCACAGTCACACATTGATTTAGAGACTAAATATCAATCAATTTAAAACAGTTTATGTAAAGTGATTAAATTAATAAAGTGACTAGAAAAAAATATAAATTAATTTAAACAACCATAGGGTATTGATTAATTGATTATTGCTAAAAAACAATGAATTTATAATAACCAATTCATATAAATATGATTACTTTAAAAAGATCTATATGGATCTTAAAATGGATATATATTAATCCGAAATTAATTCAGCTATATTCAATGTGAAAAGAGGATGTATTTAAATTAGTTTCTAATACTGCAAAAACTGGTTCAGGTGTTACTCAACAAAAATGTTATTCTCAACCTGCATTGGAAAAACAGTCGGAGAAGGAAAAAATGATAGGGTGGAGAAGTCCCGGAGACAACTGCTGCCTAAGGTGAATTCTAGGCCCTGGGACCCCACAGTGGGAGCACCGCCAGCAGTGTGGACTGTGGTCTCGGGACTCAATCTGGCTGTCTCTATGAAGGGCTAAGCTTACCTATAAAACCAACAAATCACACAAAGCCTTGTAAAAAAGAAAGGTTAAACAATAAGGAAATGTCGTTGAGTTTCAAAGAAATAAAGATTGTATAACGTTTTTTAAAAAAGGTGAAAAAAGGATTAAAAACAAGTACAAAAGTTTCGAAGTATAAATACTCGCCAACTCGTTTCGCCACGGCTTTATCAAGGCAGTAAAAATATCGAGTCATAGGGAGCTGTTATCTGTTTACCTTCTGATTGTTCTGTTGTTAGGCTGCTGGGTGGGGGAAAGGGAGGGGGTGATATCACTCCAATTGCAGTACAGCAGTAAAGAGTGTTTGACGTTTATCAGAGCACAAGTCACATGACTTGGGGCAGCTGGGAAATCGACATAATGTCTAGCCCCATGTCAGATTTCAAAATGAAATATATAAAAATCTGTTTGCTCTTTTGAGACATGAATTTCAATGCAGAATTCTGCTGGAGCAGCTTATTAACTGATGCATTTAAAAAAAAATTCCCATGACAGTATCCCTTTAATTAAAAACTGCATAGGGCTGGGGAAAACATTCTATGCATAGCCAAATTAAAGGAGCAGGTAAGTTAAACTAAAGAAGTAGCTAGAAATGTTGTACATTATGTTTTGTGCTTCTGTACCAGCCCAAGGCAACCACACATCTTAAGCAGTAAAGATCTGTGTCTCCCCAGTAGATCCCCAAGTAGCTCCCCATCTTCTTTTCTGCTGATTCACTGATTCACATGCTCTGTGCTAGAGTCCTGCGCGGGTCCATTTTTTGGGACC
>CM044433.1:33798452-33816591 GCA_024363595.1 Xenopus borealis
GATGCCTAGGTGCTGGAACAAAAATTCATATCTATAAAGCAAAAAAACATCCGCACACATGGGTCTTGATAAGTGAAAAAAAGGCTGGTAGATTTATTTCAACATTTCGGCTTAACAGTCATACTTATGAACAGCAGGTGGGGCCCAAGCCTTACTTCCCAGCCATGCAGAACTCCAGCAGCTTGCAGTCAGTAACTGTGTAGAGATTTGTATTGGATTTTATTTTTGCCTTTATATCCCCTTTAATGTTTCCAACTCCAGGGACAAAGATCATGGAGCCAGATTTAAACAGATAAACTGGTATTCTATTTGGAGGATTATTTTGCTGCAGCCACTGGTTCTGCAGAGTTGGAGAAAGTTTGTATTAAACAATACAAAAACTATAAAATCCACATTAGATTACATGACAAGACATGGCCCAGTTCAGTCTGTATATTCTGATTATTAATCAGTCTTGCTGTATCAGCTTCTGGCAGATATTATTTGACTTGTTCTGTTTTGATCATTTATGACGATCCCTAAGCAGCGCAGATCACACTGAGCATGTGCACAGTCTTAGTCTTCCAAATATGTCTAACAAAGTTACAAGATGAAAGCCCCCTGTGGCCAACTTTGAAAGCATAAATCATTTGTTTGATTAGGCTTGTGGTGCAGTAAATTAAAATTTATGTTAATATACTAAATACAGCATTTCCAGCCTTAATCTATTTGAGACTTTCCTTGTCCTTTAATTGTTACAGTTTCAGGTAGACTACCAACTCATCCCAGAAAAGATGGTTGTAGTAAAGTTGAATGAAATCCAGGAAGAATCTTGTACGGAGGCAATTCCAATTTAATAGCAACATTATTATTTTTTTAAATAAATTGGAATCAAATTTGATTTGAGTTTTAAAACTCAATTCAAGCTTTTTCTCTGAAAAAAACTCAAATGTCAGGAAGGCTGCAAACAACTCCAAGTTGATCCCAGGACATCTTCCATAGCCTGAAACAGCAGTTCAGGAGGATTAAAGTGGCGAATAGTTGAATTTGAATTATTAAAGGGCCAGTGTATGATAAATTTCAAAAATCAAATTAGAATTTTTTTTAAAAAAAAGTCAAATTGAATTTTAACAATTCCCTAGTCGAATCTGACAAAAAACTAAAAAAAATTTATTCTAATATTAAAAGTTCAAATTCAAAATTTGAATTTTCACTTAAATCTGCCCGTATGGGTAGGTTTCTGAAAAACCACATGGCACCACTGTTCATAAAATTTTATATATACCATTTTTGAATGAGACCAGTTCTTTGTGCCTAAACCTACCAGAGACAACAATAAAGGAGTGTTTGTGGCTACATACACCTTTCTGAATCATTCCAATTAAATTTTAGTTTCCAGTTTAGCACTTTCTACTTGCGCTTTCAATAGTAAATAATGTAGGGGCACCTTTACGAAGTGAATATTCAAATAATATTCTAATTAAAATTTTTCTAATTTCTAAGAAATTTTGGGCTACTTCGACTTTCAAATTTTGACAAGTCAAATTTGATTCAAACTATTTTTATTAGATCGAAAATGGACCTATTCGATGGTTCAATTGATGGTTCAATTTCTAAGTTTTTTCACGTCGAAATTTGACCATTAGTAAATCTGCCCCTAAGTGTGCATTTAAGATTAATATAACTAGAAGGTGGTGGTAGTTTGAGATTTGAATAGGAAGTGGCATGGACATCTACAGGGAAAAGCAAGGAGCAAATACCTTAATGAATGGAGTCAATGTGTACAATGACTGCATCCATTTTTGAAAAACTGCAACTTGCTGTTGTAAGTAAGCCGTATAATGCAATATGTCTAGACTCATTCTTTGTTGAGTTTTTGTATTCTTTTAAACTTCAGTTGTATTGCAGTACAAAGAAGTGGTAGATTTGTTTTAGAAGTAAGGAACCTTGACAATGACCTAGCAAACAAATCTGTAAACATATACAAATGGTAAAAATTGATTAAACCAGAGCCTAATACATTTTCCAAGCTGATTTGGAGTTCTAAGCAAGTTGTATAATTAATTCTCCAGTGATAGTTGCTCCTGTTAACAAGGGACAATGTAGCAATGCCATGTGATAGGAACAGCTCACACACCGATTCCCAATAGTGATTGCATTCAAAATTAAGCAGCTATCAAAACAAGCTTTACGTTGAAATAGTTTATAATGCAGAAATTCTCCTAATCAAATGTTTTTTTAAAAAAGTAATACAGCTGAATAAAAATTATTATTTGCATATATCATGTACACTAGACTGATTTCATGATACATACATACATTAGTTTGCATTGTTTTACATTACAGGTATACGATTCATTATATAGCAACTTGTCATCGTGAAACTCTAAATTATGGGAAGGCTGTCTCTGATAGACTCTGTTTTATCCAAATATTACAAATTTTTCTAAATTATTTCCTCTTTCTCTGTTATAATGCAACAGTACTTTGTACTTGATCCAAGCTAATATACACTATAAGTAATTCTTATTGGAAGCAAAACCAGCCTTTGATTTATTTTATGTTTTTAGCACACTAAGTGGCACAGTTACATAGTAATTTAGGTTGAAAAAAGACATATGTCCATCAAGTTCACCCTTTTAAAAACCATAAAAAAGTAACCTGCCTAACTGCTAGATGATCCAGAGGAAGGCAAAACATCCCATCTGAAGCCTCTCCAATTTGCCAAGGGGGAAAAAATTCCTTCCTGATTTGACTCCAAAATGGCAATCAGACTAGTCTAGTGATCCCCAACCAGTAGCTCGCGGGCAACATGTTGCTCTCCAAACCCTTGGATGTTGCTCCCAGTTGCCTCAAAGCAGGAGCTTATTTTGGAATTACTGTCTTAGAGGCAAGTTTTGGTTGTATAAAAAACAGATGTCCTGCCAAACATTCTCTCCTGTAGGCTGCCAGTCCATATAGGGGTTACCAATCAGAGCTCTTATTTGACATCCACATGGACTTTTTCATGCTTGTGTTGCTCTCCAACTGTTTCTTAAATTTAAATGTGGCTCACGAGCAAAAAAGGTTGGGGACCCCTGGACTAGTCCATGGATCAACTTGTACTATGAGCTATCTTCCATAACCCTGTATTCCCTCACTTGTTAAAAATCCATCCAACCCCTTCTTAAAGCTATCTAATGTATCAGCCTGTACAACTGATTCAGGGAGAGAATTCCACATCTTCAATGTTCTCACTGTAAAAAAAAACCCTTCCGAATATTTAGGCGGAACTTCTTTTCTTCTAATCAGAACGGATGACCTCATGTCAGCTGGAAAGACCTACTGGTGTGAATAAAGCATTAGAGAGATTATTATATGATCCCCTTATATATTTATACATAGTTATCATATCTCCCCTTAAGTGCCTCTTCTCCAGTGTGAACATCCCCAATTTGGCCAGTCTTTCCTCATAGCTAAGATTTTCCATACCTTTTACCAGCTTGGTTTCCCTTCTCTGTACCCTCTTTAATACAATAATGTCCTGTTTGAGTGATGGAGACCAAAACTGTACGGCATGTTCTAGATAGGGCATTACCAGTGTTCTATAAAGTGGAAGAATGAACCCCTCCTCCTGTGACTCTATGCCCTTTTTAATACAGCTCAAGGCCTTATTTGCCCTTGATGCTGCTGACTGGCACTGCTAGCTACAGCCAAGTTTATTATCTACAAGGACTCCAAGGTTTTTTTCCATTACAGATTTGCCTAGTGCCGTCCCATTAAGGGTATAAGTGGCTTGGATATTTTGATATTCCAGGTACATGACTTTACATTTATCAATATTGAATTGCCAGTTTGTCAAGATCCTGTTGCAAGGATGCCACATCCTGGATGGAATTAATTGGGCTGGATAGTTTTGTGTCATCTGCAAACATGGATACACTACTTACTATACCCTCCCCTAAGTAATTAATAAACAAGTTAAATAAAAGTGGACCCAAAACCGAGCCCTAAGGGACCCCACTAAGAACCTTAATCCAAGCAGAGAATGTAGCATCAACAAACACTCTCTGTACCCTATCCTGAAGCCAGTTTCCTATCCATGTGCAAATGACTTCATTAAGCGCAACAGACCTTAGTTTAGAAAGCAGTCATCAATCAAACTCAATTCAAGTTTTTTCTCCAAAAAAAAACTTGAATGTCAGGAAGGCTGCAAACATCTCCAAAATGATCCCTGGACCTCTCCCATTGACTTATATGGTAGGTTTTAGGTGGCAATCTGCCAAAGTATGATAAATCTCAAAAATCAAATTCTATTTTTTTTTTTAAATACTCTTATCGAGCTTGGATAATTCCCTAGTTGAATTTGACAGTGTTGACCATAGCAAAATTTTGAAATGTCAAATTCAATTTTTCAAATCTGTCTCTTATGGTATGGACATCCAAATTATGGAAAGACCCATTATTTGGAAAAGCCTAGGTCCCAAGCATTCTGGATAACAGGTCCCATACCTGTTTTTGTCACAATTCTTAGCACAGTACAGTGCAGCCTACATACTCAGTATTACAAAACATAATATGTATTATTTATTTATATATATTTTTTTTTCTGCATTTTTGCCCTGTTAAAAAAAATCCCACAGGTCTCTGCACTCTTACGCAGTTCCCCAATGAACATGATGCTACCTGCTTTTGGGACTCCAGCAGATTAACTGCAAGGTACACTTGATAATGTGTATTGGCCTAAAACGTATTGTCAAACCACTACCTGGTAGTGTTGTGAAGTGTTGTGCGCCGTGTTAGCCAGTTAGAGGGTAAAAGATTTTCATATAGGGAATAGCAAAAGTAGTGAAAAGGTGAGACCTCTATTGGCTAACTAAGACGACAGTCATGGAAAGCTTTCAGAGCATTTCAGTTCCTTCTTCAAAGTTGATTTCCAGTAAAAAGGCACTTTTTGCCCCAAATTACTACCATAACTCATTTCTAAGTTGACTGACTATGGAGCTTTTTGGGAAGTTACCCCACTGCATGTTGCCATAGAAAGAGGCAGGCAGCATCCAGAATTCCAAAAGTTTGGGGAGGGGGGTCTGCATCCCACCACTGTCTGCCTGCTGCCCCACATTTGGCAAGCATAGCCATCTTTACATTTTTGTTGGAGATTCAGCTAAGCAGAGGGAGGCAAAGTCAAACAAGCAGCATGGGAGCACTGTAAGAAAAGAAAAAGATTGTCTTATTTAGGGTGGGGTAATGTTTTTAATCTATCCATTGTCTGAAGTGATCTTTTGGGCATAATTGTGGTTAATGTAGAGCTCTTTAGCCATTGTATGCAGTAATCTTATTAGCACGTATGGAATTAATGTGCTCATAATCCATTTTCATAGTGATCTCACTAGAATGTCTAGAATTTACAGGCTCATAATCCATTTTTTGAATTGATTTTACTGGCATGTCTGGGTAACTAGTTGGGATTGGAAAAAGTACCACACTATGCAT
This sequence comes from Xenopus borealis, assembly GCA_024363595.1. Lineage (NCBI taxonomy): Eukaryota > Metazoa > Chordata > Amphibia > Anura > Pipidae > Xenopus > Xenopus borealis. The sequence goes on from CM044433.1 coordinate 33,803,904, forward strand.
CAGCAGTGGGTACATGTATGTGTTTGGTGACGCCCCTGAGGTGAGCTTCTCTAGTGGGCCCCAGGTGCCCCAGTCTAACACTGGCTGAAGGCCTGGATATAACAGCAGTCTTTTATAATGCGTGTGGAAAAGACAATTATGTGCAAAGTTACATAGCATTCAGCTTATTGTCTCCCAATTACAGTGGGCAATTGTAGCCAACACAATTGTGGCCATTGCATCAAATGGTAGATCCAGGGTTCCACAGTGTTAAGATGAACTTGTGCTTGGTTTAACAGAGGAGGTTATAATGGACACGTTGGTGCCGAACACAACTTTAGTTAAACACAACTATAAAGAAGTTCTAGATTAGTACAAAGAGCATGTTTAGATGCAAGTAACTTATTGAATTGCGCCAATTCAAGCAGCAACTTGCATCCACTGGCATCTTGTTTTGGATGCGGGCATCCGTTATTCCAACGCGGGCCAATTTTCGCCAGCGTTTCGTGAATTTATTTGCTGGCGGTGAATTCGCCCATCACTAACCAATTGTCAGGCTCGGCTGGGATTCAAGCCAGGGACCTTTGGGTTTCTGGCTCGATGCTCTCTCCATTAGGCCAGGAGAGCAGCCTGTAGGGCTGCTCACTATAGATTTCCTGGCCTCTGCAGCCCTAGCCCAGCAGCAGCCTGATTGGTTGCAGTCAGCCAATGAGGGCTGACAGCCCTATTTAAGGCCAGCCCTCCGTGCACACCTTGCCGGAGCATTTTCAGGCCTCTAGTACTGTGGCATTTTCCCTGACTAGTTCCCTTAGCTCTTGCCTTGCTCTTCCTTTCATCCTTGCCTTGCCCTTCCTTTCATCCTTGCCTTGCCCTTCCTTTCATCCTTGTTCTGCCTTGCCTTGTCCCCGCTGCCTTGTCCCCCCTGCCTTAACCTTGTACTGACCTCGCCTTTTCCTGATTCTTTGTAAATTGTTTGTAGTAAGCTCTAGTCCTTTTTAGTGAATGGACCGCAGGTATGGCTCCCCGTCCTTAACCTACGGTGCTCACCCTTAATTTAAGTGGGCCCGGGTGCACATGCCCCGGACCTATCGCTTCCAAAAATCTTCTTCCAAAGAAAACATGTAATGGCAGGCTACTCACCGCTCCTACAGTCTGGTCCGGGTGCTCTGCCCCGAACCCGCAGCTTGAGGGAGACAATATTTGACAAAACTTCCACTTGGCACGCACACCACGACTCAGGAAGATGCGGTGAATTAAAAGGCTTTTTATTTCCCAAATTCCAGCTGGAATTTGGGAAATAAAAAGCCTTTTAATTCACCGCAGGAAGTTTTTTCCGGATTCTTGCTTCCTGACACTGCTCCTTGTATCCCCTCATCTTGCTCTGTCTCCTGCCCTTGCTATCCACTCCTCCTGCTCTCGCCCTTGCTATCCACTCCTCCTGCTCTTGCCCTTGCTATCCACTCCTCCTGCTCTCGCCCTTGCTATCCACTCCTCCTGCTCTCGCCCTTGCTATCCACTCCTCCTGCTCTCGCCCTTGCTATCCACTCCTCCTGCTCTCGCCCTTGCTATCCACTCCAGATCTACACCCGCACCGTCCTGTCCCATCAGTCTGTCTACACCTTCATCTCCCTGTTCCAGCCTAATACTTACCAGATCTACGCCCGCACTGTCCTGTCTGTTCCTGTCCCGATCCAGTCTGTCTACGCCCTCATCTCCCTGTTCCAGCCTACTTCCCAGATCTATGCCCGCACCGTCCTGTCCCATCAGTCTGTTCCTGTCCCGATCCAGTCTGTCTATGCCCTCATCTCCCTGTTCCAGCCTAATCCTTACCAGTTTCCTGGGCACAAGACACCCTTGCCTTAAGGACTCACACCTTCCCCTTCAGACTCTACAGCGTCCCCTACCCAATCCTTGACACCAATATTGTTACATCACAGAATGACACAACAAATTGTGTTCAGTGACTACTAATGCCTTGCAACATTATCTTAATATAGCAAAAATGTTCAGAAGAGCCCACTGATGAATGCAGTGAAGCTATAGCAGTTATCTGACATCAAGGGATGCATGCTACATCTACAAAGATTCATTTACTTGCCTCAGGAAGAATTTCCCTTGACTTTCTACAAAATACAGAGCACTTAAAAAGAGAAATGCCTTAAAGAATAAAAGAACAAATAGTATATCTTGGATTTTCAGTTTTTTTTTCTTTTTTTACTAGAGGTTCACGGTCTTGTGTCTCTCAAATAAGTGTTATGATTGGATTTGTCTTTATAGTATGCATTGCCTGAAAATGCATATATAAAAAAGAAGTCAGTTATTTTTATTGCAGTCTTCTTTCATAAGAATAAGTAATGTGATTTATTTTTGTTATTTTTTCTGCCCGCCTTTTAGCAATAGCAAATATATAGGCCTTCTGTTCCAATTGGCCTCAATTTTTTATTGGAAAAAAAAATTGCAGCAAATATTACCTGCTGGCAGGGCTGCCATCGGAAATCACAGAAAGTACAGCAAAATGTTCTGGGCCCTCTTGCCACCCCACCCCTCACCCATCAGTATGAAGGCCATACAAGACACAAGCGTTAAAACATTAAAGGAATTGTCTAGTATAACGATAAAAAACTGGGTAAATAGGCACTGCAAAATAAAAAATGTTTCTAATATTGTTAGTTAGCCAAAAATATAATGTATAAAGGCTGGAGTGACTGGATGTCTAACATAATAGCTAGAACACTACTTCCTGCTTTGCAGCTCTCTTGTTTTCCACTGACTGGTTACCTTGGTGACCAGGCATTAACCAATCAGTGACTTGATGGGGGCACACGGGTCATAACTGTTGCTTTTGAATCAGAGCTGAATGCTGAGGATCAATAGCAAACTCACTGAGCTTTTATGTCCGATGTGGACCCCCTTCAAGTCGCTGACTAACTCAAAGTTAAAGAGCTGAAAACCAGGAAGCTGGATTCTGGCTATTATATTAGACACTCCAGCCTTTATACATTACATTTTTGGCTAACTAACTATGTGGAAACATTTTTTATTTTGCACAGCCTATCTATTTACCCAGTTTTCATTTTTACACTGAACTGTTCCTTTAAGTGTCCCCCTATAAGCTAAAAAAAAGAACTCTGGTGCCCAGGGCCCTACTACAAGTTTTGGTGGTCAGGGCCCCTTCAAGTTGTTTAAAAAACATATGTGGCCAGGGCCCCTACAAGTTATTTTTTTAAAAGGGCATTAGTGGCCAAGGCCCCTACAAGTTATTTAAAAAAACATTTGGCCAGGTCCCCTATGAGTTATTAAAAAAACATTTGGCCAGGGCCCATATGATTTATTAAAAAAACATTTGGCCAGGGCCCCTACAAGTTATAAATAAAATATTTGGCTTGGGCCCTTACAAGTTATTTAAAACAAAATTTGGCCAGGACCCCTACAAGTTATTTAAAACAACATTTGGCCAGGACCCCTACAAGTTAAAAGAAAATGGAAAACTGCACTTAGCCAGGGAGCTCAAGTGTCTGCATCTTCAGTTTCTTGTACTCTGATTCGCCAATGAAAGGTAAGTCCCGGTAAAGTCACATGACCATTGGATAAAGTAGATGGGTGAATAAATTCTGGTGAACCACTTGCAATTTATTATGTTTTCCTGACAAAGGTCATTGTGCAGGACCCAAAACATTGTATCAGACTTCTAAAAAAAGGTGCATATTTATTATGTTGTGTAAAATAAAATTAGCTAAAGAAATGGTGTAAAATAAATGGCAGATTTATCAAGGTGTGGGTCATTTTTTGCCATGCAAATGCAGATTTGCCGCAGTTATTTTACATTGTTTCTGTCAGATGTCACTCTAGAGGGCGTATACACATCGCCAGGCTTTGCTATGTAAAATAGCTTGTAAAATTTTGACTTGTTTTTTCGTAGAGTGACTTCCACCAGAAGCAATGTAAAATAATGGAGGCATTTGCATGGCATAAAATTACCCACACTTTGATACACTTGCCATGTATTTTACACAGCATTTTATATTTTAGTTATGACAAATTTAGTTTTACATAGTATCGTAAATATGCCCCCTCAAGAAAAAATTTTTAAAATTTTGATGCAGTTTTTTTACACAGTGAAGCCTGGTGATGTGTGGTGTATTTTCCCGTTGTTTTTTTTCACATCAGAATAAACATGCCCCTAAGTAGTATAAATTGTATGAATGAATGAGTTGTGAACAGATTAAAGGAATTTTCAGTATAAAAATAAAAATGGGATAAATAGATAGGCTGTGCAAAATAAAACATGTTTCTAATATAGTTAGTTAGCAAACAATGTAATGTATAAAGGCTGTAGTGATTGGATTTTTAACATAATAGCCAGAACACTACTTCCTGCTTTTCAGCTCTCTTGGTTTCCACTGAATGGTTACCAGGCAGTAACCAATCAGTGACTTGAGAGGGGGGGCATATGGGCCATAACTGGCACTTTTGAATATGAGCTGGATGCTGAGGATTAATTGCAAACTCAGTGAACAGTTATGTCCTATGTGGCCCCCCTTCAAGTCGCTGACTAACTCAGGATTAGAGAGCTGAAAAGCAGGAAGTAGTGTTCTGTTATGTCACACATCCGCTCACTCCAGCCTTTATACATTACATTTTGGCTAACTAACTATATTAGAAACATTTTTTTATTTTGAACAATCTATCTATTTACCCAATTTTTGTTTAACACTGAACTTTTCCTTTAAGCTCAGATGCAGAGTAACAGGGGTGCTGGATTCCATACATACACACCTAATAGTAGACCAGAAAGCAGATGTACAAGAGAGCACACATTGAACGAGATTTGCGCATGCAGCAAAACATGTCTACAGAGAACATGGTGAAGAGAAATGGCACACATGCTGTATAAATCTTTAGTGTATTTGTAAAAATTTGCTGAAATGTATTTTAGGATAAAACAAGGAGGGAAGTTTCACTATTGTAAATGCGTTTAAATATTTAATATGTGTCAAGGTTAAAGAATAATTGGTATCAATATGAGCACATATATGGCCAACTTTACTATTGAAGGGTTCAATTTACATCTGTTTTGTAAACCCTCATTAGAATTCCAAAACACCTGCTTTGCTACTTCTAAGAATGAATTCATATGCATATTCATTATATGCAATCCCTTAATGATCTAGTTACTGTACAAATAACCATGTATCCATTTTCCACTATTTTAAAAGTGGTTTATCAAGTATCATATAATCAGTTTTACTGAATAAAGAAGATTTTTGAAAATTAAAGAAAAAAATTTTTTTGAATGCTAACACCACTTTTGAGTAACGCTACTTCCTTCATAATATATTTTGAATTTTTCTGTTATCCTGATTTCACCCTGTCCAGGCTCCCCGCCCTCCAGCTGTTATGCTTCTCTTGTTTCCATCTAGTGTAAGTCATCAATATCCCAAAACACTTTTGCAGCTGATATACTTTTATATTTAGTTGCATAAAAAAAAAACCTATAGAAAACACACAGCTGGTGGTTTTCAGACTCTTGGTAATTCACATCCGAGCACATTCAGATTATAAAACAAATGACTCCCATTGTGATGAATAAACAAACTGCGAGACCATGATAAATAGTTTGGCTCATTAATTACTACTATTTACTTAAGCCAGCATCTTCTATAGTAACACATGTTTCTGTCTCTTCCACTGCATCATCATTTGTAGCGCGACTGCAAAAATTCAGAATGAAGTTAATGTAAATATGCCCAGGATAACACTGCTTATTTTTTTCACTGATACAATGTGACTAATAATGTTTACTTATAGCAGCAACCAAGATCTGTTGATCCTTGATGCTACACTCCAATTTTAAAATGGTAACTACTGATGATTCAATCTGCCCCGAAAAAATATGAAAAATTTGCAAAAGCATTGAGGTCAATGGGCATCATGTGCGTGACAAGTTTTCTGGCTCCAAATACATTAAAGTTAATGGGTGTTTTCTCTTATGGCTGTTTTTCTTTATGGCAACTTTCTGTTGCTGCAGATTTTTACAGCAGTTTCACTAAAAAAAAAATTCACAGATGTCGCAATATGGAATTTTGCTGCAAATCCATGGCTGCAGAAAAATTTTGCACATCACTAATCGTAACACGTCCAGATATGGTTGCCCAATATAATCAACCATACTCTAGTGTCTGGGCATGTATGTCACCTCCTGATCAATCACATTTGGTTTGTCCAGATTGAAAAGTTATTATGTCAGTGCCCCTACTTGGTGGGTGCATTGTTCACTGGAAAAGTTGCTACAGCTTCTCCCCATTTTTTTGTCATATCTTATTGTTTGACCATCATCCCCTGATGAAAGTTCAAACAAAAATTTGAGGCATAAGTTCTCTATTTGTTTTGTACGTTGTTCCACAAGTTGCAACTACAAATGATATATAATAGATTTTATTACTATGTAGTCATTACATTATAAATGTACAACTAACAAGCCTGTTTACAACTGAGCTACTACTTTTTTTATCCAAAACAAAAGAAAAAAAGTAATCATTATTCTTCTACTTTAGGTTGCCTGAAGAAACACCATGTCAACCAAAGTTCAGACCAGACCTGATGTTAAAACTGGCAGCTTAAAAAGACTGCAAAATAAAGATTTGCCAATTAGCCAACTATATGGCCAACGTCCTAATTCAAATAGCCCAAGACAGGAAGTGCATGGTCAAAGATGACCGATAGAAGAATTTAGCTGAAAGCCTTTCAAAGGGGATAATAAATTTTTGTTTCTAATAGTGGAAGATTATTATCTTACAGTAGATCTGGTTGAATTAATATGCCTTTACATTTAAACATATTACTAAACATTTAACATTGTATTTTCGTGATTTCTGTGTAACTGATTAGCATTAACCCATTTATGCCAGCTGAAAAATCTACAACATATTATAAATGGTTAGTGGATAGTTATTTACTAATCGAGTATCTCATTAAAAAAAGTTGTTATAAAAGCACTTTTATCATGGCACTACTTATTTCTGATATAACAGTGTTGTTATCCCTTGTTGTTGCATTCCTTTCTTTAGAGTGTTTGTAGAGAAATGCATTATGTTCTTTTGTTTTCATGAACATTAGTACTACATTAGCGTATTGTGTTAGCTCAGATCCATTAACTCACTTAGAAAGCTCTGTTCTTAATTATATGCTTTCAGATGTCTGTTTTAGATGGCTAGAAATAAAGATAGATACATAGATGATAGATAGATAGATAGATCGATAAGATAGATAGATAGATAGATAGATAGATAGATAGATAGATAGATAGATAGATAGATAGATAGATAGATAGATCGATAAGATAGATAGAATATTTCCATTTACCTTATGTATAACAAACTAGACAGATTGTACTGCAACCATACATGGCTTCAGTGATGATATTTAGAATGATTTTTATATTTGCTGTTTATGGGTAGCATTGTATACTTGACTCCTTTGACCCCAAAACAGAGTAAATTGGTGAGACTAAAATGCTTCTTCTTTATTTCCATATTATTAAGATCGGGGGTCCCTATGCTTTTTACCCATTAGCCACATTCAAATGTTAAAAACAGTCATGGAGTAACACAAGCATGAAAATAGTTCCGGGGGGGTGCCAAATAATGGCTGTGATCGGTAGCCTCTATGTGGCTGGCAGCCTACAGAAGGCTCTGTTTGGCAGTGCACCTGTTTTTTTATGCAACCAAAACTTGCCTCCAAGCCAAGAAATGAAAATTAAGCACCTACTTTGAGTCCACTGGGAGCAACATCCAATGGGTTGGTGAGCAACTTGTGGCTCAAAAGCCTTTGGTTTGGGTACACTGGTTTAGAGAATATTCTAGCAGACTATCCTTCTATTTCCAGTAGCTATTTAGTGCTGTTGCTGGGAGGTCAATGAAATACAATTCCATCATTACTTCATAACAATGCAAGACGTTGGGGTAAGAGAAAACTATTTGCCCCCACCTCCCACACATACAACTCATTGCTGTCTCCTGGAATGGGCTGTGAAATTGTCTAATAACTGTAGTTACCTTTAGTTATTATGTAGGTGTCCCTGAAAAGAGAAATTCATAGAGGTAATAAAGGTCATATATTCCTGGAAAAATTCAGAAATATTGTATTGTATTGAAATAATGTTTTTAAATATATGTTGTTTTTATATAGTCATTTTTAGTCTAGGTGGCATGAAAAACACTATAGCAAGTATACAGCGGTATTGAAAATATATTTTCTTGACTTGACTTTATAACACTGGCAACATGCAGCATTACATTAATTGATATCACAGAAGTTTCAAACAGTTGCCTGTTAATAGATTCCAAAGTAAAAACATAACTGAAGTTTCTAGAACTAACGTAAAGGCACCATTTATAATAGGCAGATTAGCCATTAAAAGGATACTTTGTTGACGCATGTATCTAATGGTTCAATACAGTACATTGATCATCATTTTCTGTTTGCAGTGCTTTGCCTTAAGCACAAAGCGAAGGGAACATTTTCTGTAATGGTATTGAATGGTTGCATTGTATCCAAATGCATTCCCTTGCACAGCACTGGGGATTGGGGAGTAGACAAACACATACAGCAAAAACAGCACCAGCAGGAGTTTATCTAATAACACAAATGCATCATCATAATAGGAATGCAATTTTAATGTGGTTACATCCACCTGTTTTATTTTTACTAATGAATTATTTCACGGTGTCTTAATTGGTCTTAAACATTAGAATCTTATAGGAAAATTGATACTGTTTAAAATTCAGATGAAGAATTAGCTAACCTGCAAATTAAATGTAAAAATACAGTGACCATATTGGGGGAGGCAGATTATACAGTTAAAAAGTACTGCACAGCCTTTAAAGCATACATACTGTCATAGCTCATGTCTGTGTGCAAATGTTTTGCTGTTAGTCACGCAGCTTTACCCTGAAATTCTGTAGATCATCATGACTGGGTTTCTACGTTTAAAACATAGAAAGCCCCTCACAAGACTCCTGGCATGATTACTGATCCTTTATCTGAATAACAGGCTTTCTGTTCTACATTTACACCACTGTAGCAAGATGAAGACTTAAGAAAATTAAAGGGGTATTGCCAACCCATGGTTAAACCTCCTGTTGTTATAGTTCCATTTCATTTCTACATAACCTTTAATAATAATCTACTATTTTATGTCACTTGATATTAAAGGGGGACCATGGCTGTTATTCAACATCAACTAAAAGGGCACCAATCACAGCCAAAATCAAACACATATTAATAATCTGACCATTACAACTTAAACATGTTTAATCAAACTACATATATAGTTTTTTTTTTAAAAAAAACAGCAGTTTCTAAAAAATCCTTTAATTTGTCAAATGGGTTCTTTCACTGAGGGAATCCATAGTGGGACTATAACATGCGAATGAGTTCACGAGCATGCTCAGATTCTAGCACTGCCCTGAGTATTCTACCCAGAATGCCTAGCTTTAGTAAAATCTTCCACTAGAAGTATCACAAGATTTCCCTATCTTATCCCCTGCTGGTGATGTCATTATGCAAATGAAGGGCACAGAAGTTTGGAAGGTTTGAAAATAGCTTAGAAGGTTTGTTAGGCAACCATGGAATTTTAACGGAGCATGTGCGAGACTGCAGAGCTGCAGTTGGCTGTGCAGATATTGTTAGGAGGAGCCAGTGAAATCCAAGATGCTTGCCTCAACTATAACTGCAGTGGAGATTTTGCAGAAAGTATAGTGAGCTGATGATTTACTTTATACAGACAATTCTAACTGTTTTAAAAATCCGATTTCTTGAAATTTCACAGTGTATTTACTTAGTAAATGATTTTAATTATGATTGGTGCCCTTTAACAGCTTTATATCAACGTAGTAGCTGTATACTAAATCTATTTTATGAATAATATTTTTTTTACATTTTATTATATATATTTAATTATGTGGTTGTAGGTTTCTGAATCTGACTTTTTTCTTTCACCTACTTTATCTGGCTGATTGCTGCATGGGTTACTGCTGATAGCATAGTTAAGCATGGTCAAAGGACCAATAACTATAGTAGTGTTTCTGAAGCAAACAGGGGCAACACTACATGATATTTTGAATACAGTACTTTAAAGGAATTGTTCAGTATAAAAGTAAAAACTTGAGGGAGGGCCACATGGGTCATAACTGTTGCTTTTGAATGTGAGCTGAATGCTGAAGATCAATGGCAAACTCACTGAACAGTTATGCCCCATGTGGCCCCCCTTCAAGTCGCTGACTAACTCAGAGTTAGGGAGCTGAAAAGCAGGAAGTTGGATTCTGTCTACTATATTGGACATCCAGTCACTCCAACTTTTATAGTTTGCATTTTTCCCTGACTAACTATATTAGAAACATTTTTTATTTTGCACAGCCTATCTATTTACCCAGTTTTTAATTTTACCCTGAACTGTTCCTTTAAAACACTTAAATGTTTTGGTGTTACTGGTCATTTAATCTGACAAGATGTTGGGTTAAGGAATAAAACTCATGACCCTTTAATATGTCCAAACAGTTCTTATCCAATGTGCGTATATATACATGTAGACTTAGGGTAGAACTCTCCAATCTTTTTTGATCGAATCAACACCCAGCAACAAAACGTGTGTGACAAGTCGGATAGAGACACAGGCGACAAAATTGCAAAATGTGGAGCAGGGTGCACGTTTGTATATTGTAAAGTTGTACAGAGCTGTGTATACTCCTAGAGTTTTATAAATAAAGTTATATATACACTGTGTGCAAAAACACTGTCATTTGATTTTCAATTTTGCACACTGCATCACTTTCGTAAATGAACCTTGCAGGGCAGTTAAGGCAGCAACTTTTTAGCTGGAAAAACTAGAAAAGTAAGTAAACCTATAAGGAATGTTAATTGGCTTAAAATGAGCAAAGCCACTTAACAGGTATAGTGTCTATTATTCTGAATGCTTTGGACCTGGGATTTGTGGGCTTCTTCCATAATTTGTAATATAAATTCTAATATCTTCTAAAATGCATAAGAACATTAAAATGTCAAGCGCTTTTCATGTTTCCATCAACAATCTGGCAATTTAGTTAAATGAACAGTAACACAAAAAAAATGAAAGTATTTTAAAGTAATTAACATATAATATACTGCTAGCTTGCACTGGTAAGAGCTGTGTGTTCGTGTCCGAAACACTGATATAGTTTATATAGACAAGCTGCTGTGTAGCCATGGGGACAGCCATTCAAGCTGGAATAAAAGAAAAAAAACAGGTTACATAGTACATAACAGATAAGCTATGTCCAATACAGTGGGGTTTGATCTGTTATCTGCTATTTACACTGTGCCATTTTCTCCTTTTTCTAGCTTGAATGGCTGTCCCTATGGCTACATGGTAGCCTGTTTAGATAAACTATAGTATTCTTTCTGAAACAAACACACAACTTTTAGTTGTGCATGCTAACAGTACTTATATTGTAATTACTTTGATACACTTTCTGTTTTTGGTGTTACTGACCTTTAACATCTACTACAGTGCATTACCCTATTATTACCACAGAACAGAGGGTTATTCATTCACAAAGAGCTGTTTAGTTAAACAAACCATTGTAAATTATGGCATTGCTAGTTTTCTTAGCATTCTGCTAATCAGAATCAATGACTGAATGCTTTCATAAGAACAATAATCAATAGCATAATACCTTTTTGTGCACTTTGATCTGTAGGGGGAAAATGGACCAATAAATAACACAGACTATTTTTGAACTAAGCATTTACTTCTGTGAACATGTGTTCATTTGTGTCTATAAATGGGCACAGTGTAGCCAACATCAGCTGTCTGTGCCTGATTCTTTCACATTTGGAGTATAGTGAACTTGTATACCAAATAACATTGTGCTTGTATATTGCTTTTATTTCCAAAAACTAGGAATGCATGCAAAATGCAGTAGGATTTATTTAATGTTTAGTTAAAAATGTGTTTATTATCTAAACAAAGCAACAACAACAAAAAAAAATAGAAAAATCTGGCAACGAAATACCCAAATGACCCATAAAAACTGTGTAGAAGGAAAACAATTATTCTAACTGTCTTCAGCATACTATTTTATATAATGGTCAAGATTTGATGGAAAAAAATTAAATTCCATATTTCACAAAAAAAAACAGTTTATAGGATAAACCAAGTTTTCCTTCTTTATTCTTCTTCTTTAAGCCGAGAAGTGAACATTTGTTACAGTGAGTTATTGAAAAGCAGATTTGGACTGGGTGTCATTCTGCTCTACTGGAATAATGGAACTTAACGTATCTTGTTAGGCATAAACTATAAAAATCATTAGGGTTGAAGTCCAAAACCAGGTGCAACACTTTCCATGCTGCCTTACTACTCTAAAAAATTCGCAGAATTCTATTTCGGATGATTATATGGTTGTATGCATTAAGCAGTGCTGTATTTATGAGGGGTGGATGGAGGGGGGGTTGTTGGCATCACCCCTTCTGTCCCTTACTAGTCCCCTAACTAGTCACAGGCTGCAATCACCTGCCGCAAGGTTGATGTACGCAACCAAAACTGTAATGTGCACCTTGCAACGGCTTTTTATCTGGTGAAAGGGGCATAATACAGTTATTCTGCTTTAAATAGTTAAAGGGGTGGTTCACCTTCAAGTTAACTTTTAGTATATTTTAGAAGGGCCTATTCTAA
>CM044433.1:33827456-33871393 GCA_024363595.1 Xenopus borealis
ATTAATTAGTTATTTGTTAAATTCTTAACTAATTAGTTAAGAAGTTAATTAATTTTAATTGGTGCTAGGCAGTTATGTTTCTTTTTATAATCTTTGCAAGTACATCCAGTTGTCATATTTGTTATATAAATTTTGAATATTTTATAACCGTGTTGGAATAATGTCCATTGCCTTGCTAAGATATCTTATCTGTGTCACATGCTAATTAATCCAATTAATTAAAGTACTGTAAACAATTGGATGTACAGTAGATGGAACTGCATCCTGATTTTACATAATAAAGATCACTAGAATGGCAGCCATAATGCACAGCTGGCCATAAATAAGGATTCCAAATAAGTTGATTTTGACCCAGTTTTGACATCCATTGGAGAAGATGACATTAATGCACTAATATGGTTCTCAAGTGCAATGTGCAAAGTGTTAAAAGGTGAGCTTTTACTTCCTGCAAAAAAAATATAATGGAAAAACTCCAACTCAGAAAAAGAAAAAGTAATTAATATCAGAAAAAACGAGTATTTACCTTCAAAAGTTATTTGATGGATGTCCAATTCTGGAAGATCCATTTGCCGGTAGCTTAACATATTTCAAAGAGCTGTTAGAATCTATTTGAAGTAGATCCAAAAATGGACAAAGGTCAGTATATCACAAATATTAGTGCATTGCACTTGTTTTTTTTCTTTTTCAAGCCTTCTAAACTCTTCTTTCTTAGAGCTAGATGTCAGCCTGCTGTTGACAGCTCAAAGGGTAATTTGGACCCTAGAAACCAGATTGCTGAAACTGCAAACTAGAGAGCTGCTGAATAAAATGCAAAATACCAATTCAAAGGTAAACAACCTCTTTAACACTCTATGGGGCAAATTCACTAAGCGGTGAAAATGCGCTAGAGTTGCCTTCGCTAACGTTCACCGCACTTCGCCAGGCAAATTTTCACCAGTGCTACACAAATTCACTGTGCGAAGTTAGGTCGGCAAATGGTAGCATAGTTGCGCTAGTGTTGCTTCGCCAGGCAAAGTGCATTTACGCTAGTGATGCCTAATTTGCATACAGCGCGAATTTCAAAGAATAATAGAAGTATATATTACAGCCACTACATTACACTACACAAGCCCAGGAAACCTTTAATACATAAAATAAAGTTGTCCTATTGCCCTAAACATGTGCCCACTGTATAGTTGAGTTGCCATAAGTTAGGAAATGTAGGGGGGGAAGGTGGGTAACCCACCAAAAAAATGTTGCTCTTTTTCAGACTATCACCCTACAAATGGTAAAACATGCCAACTTTTTTTGGGACTTAGGATCTATCTATTGTACCTGGCGAAGTAACGTCTAGCGTAAGTAGTAACGTTCAGTAAAATGAACATTTTCTTGCGCTAGTCTATCTACTTCGCTCGGTGTTAGTGAACTTGCGAAGTTACCAATTGACGTCACACTGGGGAATTAGTGCTAGCGTTAGATGCTTCGCACTTTAGTAAATTTGCTCCCATGGGTTTACCCCGGGCCAGTGCGTTTTTATGATAGGAGCACTGGCCCGGGATGTCAGGTAAGTAAAAGTAATCACTTGGGGGTGCCTTACTTTTGGCGCCCCAAGTGTAATATGGTATTCCTTTTCTTTTAATCGGTTTTAGCAAAAACCTGATAAAATCATGCAAAAACCCAAATGTTTTGATTTTTTAGGGGTTTTTTTTCCAGAAAAGCCTGCATTTTTTAAATTTTTGCCAAAAAAGCCCAAAATGGTTGTATTTTTAAAAAAAGAAAAGTTTGGGTTTTGCCCCAAAAAGCCAGATGAGATACATTTGTATTTGTACTTGCTGTTTCAGTACTGTACAGTTGCCGAAAAGTACAAAGCACATAGTTACATCTTTCTTTGTTACAGACTTATAGACTCGGTGTTGGCATTTGCTTAGCTTGAGACTTCCCATTTATTTGCTCTTTTCCATTATGAACTGTCCTATTTATAGCAAAGACATCTCTTAATCCAAATATATTAACTTATAGAGTGTGTGCCATCAGCAAACAATAAGACACTTATTTCTAAACTGGCCATGTGGACAATAAGGTAAACAGAATAGAGGTTGCTTTATTCTAGAACTTTGGCTTTGTGCCTCACTACTGCAGAAGATTAAAAATAGTGGCTTGGCAGTCGCTAAACAAAATTCACTAAATAATTATGGCTGTGTGCCATTTCCTATCCTGCTGACATTAGCTTATGCCTGCCAGTGTCAAACCTTAAGTATTTTTTGATGTGATTTATGCATAAACTTTCTGATATCATGCATTTTATAGTTACAGGTATGATACATTATAAATTGATCTGGTGAACCTTAAACTGCAGGGTTTTGCCAGCTTGTTACATTGTGGCAGGTTCACCAGATCATTGGTATTCACAAATGCACTTTTAAATTCCTTACTGTAAATGGGCGATCTGGTCAGATTGTCATAGAAAACAAGTTAAATGAAAACACTTTTCCTTGTTTCTGAAAGGGTAACATCTTCTCCTTTTTTATATTAGCCTAATGTATGTATAAAGAGCTATCATGTCACTTCACAAGTGTTTCTTCCTTAGAGAAAACGTGCAACTTTGACAGCCTTTCCTAAAAACTTAAAGTTTCCATTCTTTTTAATGTATTTGTATCTGCCAAATTCTTCTAGTTCAGGGATGTACAAGTGACGGCCCACTGGCCGCACAACTCCATGTGTGGCCCTCCACATGAAAGTCTTTCTGCTGTATCTGCTTACCATGTGTAAGCTTTAAAAGGTATCACTACAGAGATTAACTTGCCCCTGCATTGTTTAAACCCCAAATTCAGACTGTAATCCCCTGTACAGATGCAGTCACTTGGATTTGTAAGATAAATGCGTTGTGACTCAGGGCTAATTAAAGAAACTGTGTTATCCCAAGTTATCTTAACTCATTTAATGCATTTAACCTTTTCATTAGCATACCAAAGCACCATTGTTTTCAATGGTGAACTCTTTAATTGGATGGGATGCTGTGACACAATATTCTGTGCTAAGTGGGATAAATGGGTTAGATGAGTTAAATCACGACTTACAAATCCAAGTGACTGCATCTGTATTGTTGACACATATGACACCTCTATTGTTCACACCCTAAAAGCCTGTACGGTTCACACCTGAGACCCAGACTGAAACTGCCCTTATTGTTCACCTGTTCACACTAATGGGGCACCAGCACTGTGTATGTAGAACATATTAGAGTGGTCCTGATAGGTTTCCATGTCTCCTGCTCTGTTCTGCCTTCCCTATGTTCCCTGTGTGTGCCATACTCTGCATGCACTATGCTCCATGTGTGTGCCCTGCTTTGCCTGCTCTATGCTCTGGTGTGCAATACTTTGTCAGCATTTGAAAATTATTGTTAGGGGTCCCTAAGGTGTTTAATCATATACTGGGGGTACTGCATTATCCACAGAGGAGGAGGAGGCATATTAGTTTAAGGGTATGTCTTAATATGACTTAACTTTTATACATGGTTGATATCCCTGCAGTGAGCACCAACCATTTAGTTTTTTGGTGTGCTATTAATGTGGACATTGTCTTGTGGTAACATGGGTGTGGTTTAAAGTGGGTGTGGTCTAAAAACAGGGCGTCAAAAAGCAAAGTACGCTGAAAACGACACGATGCGCACCGAAAATGACGCAACGTAACAAAAATTACATGACGCAACTCGTTTCACAAATTTTTCGCCAATTCGTGAATTTCCGGCGAAGCAAAACGGGATTGCCCATCACTACTGGCCTGTAGACAAAACTCCAACATGCTCAACACTACACTCAATTCTGCATCTGGATGTAGGTATGGGATCAGTTATCTGGAAATCTGTTATAGACTCCATTTAATCCAAATGTTTTAAAAACTATTTCCTTTTTAATAATAAAACAGTACCTTGTACTTGATCCAAACTAAGATATAATTAATCCCCATTGGAAGCAAAACCAGCCGACTGGGTTTCTTTAATGTTTACATAATTTCCTAGTATGAATACCTGTATATCAAATAGGTGAAGGTAGAGTCCTGTGCAGAACCAATTTCTAAGACCCAGACCCACAAACCGAGCCGTGACCCACATATTTACCCACTTTGATCCACTACCCGACCTGGACCTACAACTGCCTTAACCGTGACCCGACCCACCGACCACCATCAAACCAGAAGTGGTGTTGCTGCATACCGGAAGTAACCTCATTAAAAGTGCCTGATGAAGTGCCGAGAGGGAGAGGGACAGAAGTGTGCCGTGTGATGTAAGTGAGCTGTGCCTGAAGTCAGATGGGAGGGGAGACAAGAGGAGGCAAAGCAGCAGGGAGAGAGCTACACCAGGAAGAGACCTGCAACCCGACCCACACACCCGCATCTATACCCGCACCTGAAAAGCCTACCATCATTCCACAGGGTACCCTCTTTTTTTGCGGGTAACCCAGGGGTCCCTGTCCCGCTGCAGGACTCTAGGGGGCCCATTTACTAAATTCGTGTGAAGGATTCGAAATTCTATCGAATTATGATCATACAATTTTATTGAATATTTGAATATGCACATTTAGCCTCTGCGATCATCGAATATGCAAAATTCGATTGTATCGAATATATTGAATGATCGAATATTCGATCATTCGATGATCGAAGTACTTCCCCTTTAAAATTTTCTTCGACTGCCTACTTCGCCAGATTGAACCTACCGAATTGCAATGGAAGCCTATGAGAACCCAATCGTATAGAATACCAATCGTACGATTTTTCAATTCTACGATTTTTTTAACAATTGAACGTTTTTTATGATTTTTCCATAAAATCGTTCGATCGTATGATTTTATCGAGAAATTGAAAAGCGGCCAAAAACCATCGAATTTTACTACGCTTTTATCGAATTTTCATTCAAAAATCGTAGAAGGGTCAAATACGGCCCTTAGTAAATCTGCTCCTAGGTGAGGGCACCCATTAGTCCTTGGTTTAAAGTCCCTGACATTGGAGTGGAGTAACTAATCAAGCTCTAATTAAGCTGCAGAACTCTATCTGTTAAATCAAAAAGACCTCTGATAATGGAAGCAGTAACTTGGTATATTGACAGTTAGAATGAGAATGACCAAAATATTAAAACCGATGCTACATAATGTATGACAATGGCCATTCAAGTAAATGGGAGCATCAGTGCCGGTTTCTATGCAATGTGTGCAATCAGCCGTAGCTTTATAAGCCTGAAGCATACTTTTCGTTTGTATGCTTACGGCTTACTTAAAAGAAAATATTTTTTGTTTGTTACGTAAACTATGCATCTATTATTTTAGGCTTTTCAAAGAAGATGTTGCAAGTGTTTACATATTACTTGTTTCTATAAATGACAGTGGAATGCCTGTAATTATGCTAGTTTCTACTGTGCAGTGCTAACAAAGCCATAAATATTTTTACTTTCAACAGTATTCAAACTCACAGTCCTTGTAGAATGTATGGTGACTTAGGAAGAAGGTCACAAGGTACAGGTATGGGGCATGTAATCCAGAATTCTAAGAACATCGGTTTTCAGGGTAATGAAATTTAGATCTTCATACTTTAAGTCTACTAGAAAATCATGTAAATATTAAATAAATCCAATAGGCCCGTTTTGCTTTCAATAACTATCTTCGTTTGGATCAAGTACAAATTACTGTTTTATTATTACAGAGAAAAATTATTATTTTTTTTTAAAATTGGATAATATGGGTAAAATTGAGTCTATGGTAGATGGCTTTACTGTAATTCGGAGCTGGATTACTGGTTTTGGATAACGGATCCCATACCGGTACAATCCTTTTTGTCTAGCTTATTTTTAAGATGCAACTGCAAAAAAAGCTACTCTTAGGGGCATATTGACTAAGGGTCGAAGTGAATATTCAAATTAAATTTGATTTAGAAGTAATTTTGGGCTACTTTGATTATCGAATAGCCCAAAATTCGATCTGAATTCAAAAAATTTGAAAATTCGAATTTCAAAGTACTGTCTCTTTAAAAGCCATCAAATTCCCCACTTTGCCACCTTTAAAGCTGCTGAATTCCCATTTTAGCCTATGGGGGGCCTCTTAGAACCTTTACTGAATCAACGATTTTTTTTAAATTTTATTTTCTTTTGAATAAGAACGATTTTTATTCAATCGAAAAAGGACCGATTTGGTTAATTTTTGATCGAAAATGGACTTTTAAAAAAATTAGTTGGTCGAATTTCGAAGTTTTTTGACTTCCTTAGTAAACCTGCCCCTAAATGATACATTTTGGTCTAATTTTTTATCTCCATGTTAATGTTTAAATTAAACTGGCAACTTTTTTCTGTCTGAAACTATGGTCATGGATCAGGTCAGAAAAACAAATCACCAATGTGACTGTTTAGACACAAAAGCCCAGAGAAACAGGTGGAAGCCCAGAAAGAGAGTACTCCATAATAGGCCAAAAGATTATGGCAGACAGCAAAGTCTTATTGGGAACCAGGCAAAAAGTCAGGACTAGAGGCAAACCTAGTCAGTCAAAATTTAGGCACAGGGTCATACACAGCAATGTCAAATAAGATAACAAGGCTTAGGCAGTTTCTTGAACAGCTGCAAACTTGGACAGTGAGAAAGCTAAGTTAAACAGCTACATTGACATGATCCCTAAAACAAGTAGGACATAGTGGCAGTTTAGTGAACACAAGATAAGTTCTTTAGCAGACGACTTACACAATATTTGTTTAGAAACACAGCAGTTGTCTTAAGTGTTTTGCTTCTGTTATGTTATATAGCCCACCTGTTACCCAAACTGGCGATATGTTTTCTGGCAGGCCCTCACCAGCTGCCCAACTCTTGCACGTACTCTACTAAAGTGTCGTTTGCTGGAAAACCCCATCAAGTTAACATTAAACTTGGTCATAGTAGGATACTAATTGTGTGATGGCCTTAGCTTAATACACGTGCCTTTTTGCCTGCATATATGCTAGGTAACAACATAGGAAGGGAAAGAAAATAATAATATTCATTTAGCAAAGTATATGGGAAATCATATGGGACACATCTGCATATTCTGCTGAGTACAATATTCACAGATGGAAGACAAGCTTTATTGATAGAACACCATACATTCTCAATAGAACATAGAAGTTAATAGCGGAAACCCAGCTACAACTATATTTAGAATTATCTAAACATTATCCAAACTAAAAATAAAACAGGTGTAAAAAACTGGCATGGTAAGAAAACTGTAGGATTATATGCATGGCAGAGGTATTTAAAAGATTTTTGAATATTTAACTCACTGCTAGTTTAATATACAGTCTAAACAAATAAAGGCACAATAAATGCTATTTCTGCAGTAAAATAACATGGTAGATGCTTAAAGTATTAGTATTCTAAACCTGCCTGCAGGGTTTTCAAAATTATGTGTGGTCAGGATATCCTCACATAATAGAAAGATGAAAGTAAAAGATCTGTCAATGCTACCTGCTGTTGCATATGCGTTATTCAAGCCACGTCCACTTGTACAAGCACCATGCAAGCAACTGTACACCCAACCAGACCAGCATAATAAACAGTCCAGGCCAGCAGTAAGCCCCACAGATGAATACATTAAAAAGACAAGTTTTGGTAATTAAACTTTAAAAAGGGAGAGTATTAATGAACAATAGGATGCATAACTTCTATAAATATACAGGCCTGACTTCAATCTGCAAAATGTTGCCCTGTAAAAGTATAAATGTATACATTTATTAGAGAGTTTTAATTTTGTCCACTAACATCTAAAATCAGCCTGCAACCAACTATATCTCTTTGCAAGTTGTTTTTATGTTATTTATTCTCAGTGATAATTTTAATAACTCTGAGTATTTCTCTGCTCACTTGTTATTTTAGAACAGTGATCTCCAGCCAATGGCTTTTGAACAACATGTTGTTCCTAATGGCCTCAATGCAGGTACTTGTTTTTTAAATTTTTTTGCTTAATTTCTGGTTTGGAGGAAAGTTTTGATTGCATAAAAACCAGACGTAAAGACAGATAGAGCCTCCTGTAAGTTGCCAAGGCAGATAGAGCAACCAGTTGCCAATCATAATTGACATCATCAGGAACTTTTTGCATGCTTGCGTTGCTCCCAAGCTTTTTTTTTTACATTTGATTGTGGCTCATGGGTAAAAAATGTTGGGGGACCAGAGGGTGCATTAATATAGCTGCTGAAAAATATAGTTGATATTTTTCCAGGATCTTAATATTTATGTCCAAAGCTTCTTTAGAGCTTACACCATTCCTCCCATCCATCTAAAGGAAGAGTACTGTGTGTCG
Source organism: Xenopus borealis (assembly GCA_024363595.1). Lineage (NCBI taxonomy): Eukaryota > Metazoa > Chordata > Amphibia > Anura > Pipidae > Xenopus > Xenopus borealis. Next base: position 33,835,743 of record CM044433.1, read on the forward strand.
TGATTGCTGTAAGAAATCACACTGATTGTTTTCCATGATTACAGATTGTATCAGTAGGTTATATGCCAGATGAATGAAAAATTGGAGGTCCCAGAACATATTCTGAGACTTGAGAAAGAGGTTAATAAAGATCTTTTAATGACAGTTGGCAACTGATTTAAATACTGCAAAAGAATGTATCAGTCTGAAAAATAAGTTGAATGTTCATCTATCAGCCAAACTAACACTGGGGCAGCTCAAGAACAGCTCAGGTCCTACAAGGATCCATTCAAAGCCCTGATTTCAATCCGATGGAGAACCCATAGCACTTTTTCAGTGATTCTCCAACCAGTGGCTCTCCAACCCATTGGATTTTGCTTCCAGTTGACTTAAAGCAGGATCTTATGTCCTGCCAAACAGAGCCTTTTGAGATTGCCAGTCCACATAGAAGCAACCAAATAGTCAATAACAGCCCTTATTTGCCCCCCTCCCCAGAATGATGTTCATGCTTGTATTGCTCCACAACTTCCCAAACTGGGGTGCACAAGCCCCATCTAACTAGCCTAAACAACCTGTAATTAATCTTCCTGGGAGAATGGGTCAAATGAATCACAAATTAAGTGCAGAGTAGGTATGTAGATACCCCACTTATAACTGTTATTGGAGCAAAACATGGCTCTACAAAACCATAAATCATTTGACTACAGTGAATAATTATGCAAACAGCTTTTTTTTTCTTCAGCTATTTTCCCTATCATAAATAACGTCATTTTCAAAACCTAATTGTCAGAACTTTGAAATAAAAATATGCACCATTTCAGTGTAGCATTTCTAATTTAGTAAAATGACATTTAGTAAAATTTAAATATTTGTGCAAGGCAATGTATTCATAATGCTGATTTTGTTTTGCAATATATCTTCATAGGGTTTCTATTAGTACACCACCGGATATCTTGAATGTATGAACAGGAGCACAAATGACTTGTTTCCTTCTATTAATTTTGTGGCAAAATATATCATCACTGTGTAATGAAACATATCAAGATACATAAACCACTTGCTCGTGAAATGGCATTAGCGAGAAAACACAGGTTTCCATATCAGCTACTCCGGAACTCAGCCACTACCACTATTTTTCACAATTTAATGGAATTCCTTAACATAGCATATGATCTAGAGCAACATCAATTTACTTAGGTCATGCCTGAAAAACAGGGCAGTTCCAGAGCAGAACGAATGGCTATTGGCTGCAAGAACAAATAAAAAAACTGATCGAAAAACTGTGCAGAATTCAAAAAGTTTAGTGGGTTAAATTGCTTAAATACAATAGTTTGCTTAGACATAGATGTCCTTCCTCTATTGTATGGCATGCTTGTCTTTAAGTAAACTTAGTGATTCTATGGGGGATAGAGAGCAAGTGCGCAGAAATCCGAGCAGGGCCGGTGAACAAATCCGCAGGTGGAGCAAAATATTAAAACGAAAAAATCTTTATTGCTTCACATTAAAAAGTTAGCGTGCAGGGAGACACGGCTTGATGCGTTTCGTCAAAGCTTCTGATGAAGTGACGAATGAGGTCACGAAACGCGTCAAGCCGCGTCTCCCTGTACGCTAACTTTTTAATGTGAAGCAATAAAGATTTTTTCGTTTTAATATTTTGCTCCACCTGCGGATTTGTTCACCGGCCCTGCTCGGATTTCTGCGCACTTGCTCTCTATCCCTGATGGTACGCCGCGGCCAGAGCGGCTTTACAGAATCGGGCCGAGTGACAAACGGACAGCAAACTCTTTCCTCCACGCTGACGGTCTCTCCTCCCTCTCTTAGTGATTCTATGGGAAGGATAAAGCAAAAACAGCCAGAAGCAGATTCCTTTATACTTTGTGTGTTTACCAAACAGTGTTAATCAAATTCCAATTTGCATTTGCCAAACAAATCTAACACTTGCATTGACCAGAGGGTTCCCTTTTCAAGTTGCACCTACAGGCACTTTATCTTCCACCATAAGTGTTGCAAAGGTAAGTATACAAGCATGTCCCTGATGCATGCTTCTCCTTCCATTGCGCATTTGCAAGCAGTGATGCAAATATTTGCACCTCCAGTATATAATGTGCAGGAAATACCTTTATCACAGGAAAAGACAACAACACCCTGGGGCAGATTTATCAAGGCTCGAATTTTCCCAAAAAAAAACCTTCGACTGACTCCATATAGGTTTTAGGAGGTCCCCCATAGGCTAAAACAGCAATTTCGCAGGTATTAGATGACAAATGATCAAATTTAAATTTTGATAGAGACAGTACAGGGCAGATTTATCAAGGCTCGAATTTCGAAGTGCACTCCAAATTCAAAAAGATCAACTGAAATTCATTCCAAATTCTTTTTTTGATCGAATAGATCCGTTTTTGATCGAATAGGTCCGTACTCGATAAATTTCTAATCGACTGATTCAAATTTTCAAAATTCCCTAGTCGTAGTACACAAAAATACATCGAAATTTTTTTATTCGAATTTTCACTTCGACCCTTGATAAATCTGCCCTCAGTGTCATTTTAAGCAGGTCTCTGTCTGTATTTTATTTATAGCAGTGTTTTCCACAAAACAGGGCACCTAATTCCCATTTCATACTGCATACGCAAACAAACAAACTAAAGCTTGTTTTTCTGAAAAGACCAGTCCAGTGGCAGAATGAATCTGAATATTTAAAAAAAGTCTCTAAAATATTTGTGTTTACTATATTACAAGTACATAATATTTTTATTTGTTCTACAAACCTTTGAGATTTACAATGCTGGGCAAAGGATTTGCGTAAAATTTTGCATCTTTTTCATTAATTAATGGAAATGTTTTGCCTATGAAACTCCCTGTTTAGCCTGATAAGTGTTAGATGAACCATCTCTAAGTGGTGCAAATGTAAAAGTGCTTTATTAGATTTAATAACACTCGAATGTTTACAGTTTGGCATTAACTATGTTTCTTTATAATGCTGAAGTGTGTCTACTAATGCCATGGCATTAACTGCTAGGTCATGGTTGTGGGTACACTATTAATAAAAAAGCGTGTGTTGGAATGTACACCAAACTAATACATGGCAACAGGCTTGGCAATGTCCATTGAAGCATATGGGTAGAAACTGACATATTTAGTACAACATGTTAAATGTCTAAGCATGTATCTTATTCAAACTGTACTAGACTGTTTATTACAAAAGCTTTCTAGACTTGTCTTGGTTTCTGTGCAAAATTCTTACTCTTTGACTTTGCAGGTGCTTCTCACCTTTTGAATGCATTAGATTAACACACCTTCGAAGGTGGCTATAGACACACCGATAACTTACTAAACAAATTTTTGAACGCTATGCGGTGCGTGTATGGTGGGAGATTAAAAAACTTGGATATTGCTTGGCTTGTGTATCAGCCCAACAAAAAAGATACCAATGACACACAGGATCAATGCAAGCAAGTGCTTTGCGTGTTTATTGCAGATATTGAATGCTTGAGAAAGGGGCGTGACCCCGAAACGTTGTATCTGCAATAAACACACAAAGCACTTGCTTGCATTGATCCTGTGTGCCATTGGTATCTTTTTTGTTGGACTTTATGAGAGGTGGCCGAGCCTCTGCCTTTTGTGCACAGGTAATATCTTTTGTACTTTTAAAAACAAGGGTGTGCGGGAACCTGTATTGATCTACCTTGTGTATCAGCCCAGCCATAAAATTTTGATTGGATGCCTTTGAAAGCATAAAAACATTGGCCATTGTTAGTGCTGAATCATCAGATACAGGTAGAATTCTATTGTTTCTACCTGTATATCTGATGGTTCAGCTCTACACGTGTAAAAAAACGAGCAATCTTTCTAGGAAAGATCTTTTCCACAAAATATCCTAATTCTAACATCTATGGACACTTTTAGAGCATTTGCCAATGCATCATTCTCACCTCATTGCCCCCTCTTCCCATGAGACATTTTCTCCTCATTGCCCTGTTTTATTTCTAATTTTCTAAGGGCAGATTCAGGAATATTAGTCGCTCAAGGACAAATCTCCTCTTCTTTGGGGTGACTAATCTCCCCGAACTACCGCCCCACCGGATAAAATGTAAATCGCTAGTGGGATGACACTCAGAATGATTCATTTTCTGAAGTTGCCCGAAGTTGCCTCATGAGCTAACTTCAGGTGAATTTGGAAAACAAATAGTGCCATCCCACTGGCAATTTATATTTTAGATGGAGGGAAGGCAGGAGAGGCAGATTGGGGAGAGTGATTTTCAACCTTGTGCCTCCAGCTGTTAAGGAACTACAAGTCCCACAATGCAATGAAGGAGTCTGACAACCACAGTCAGGCAAATGCATTGTGGGACTTGTAGTTTCTTAACAGCTGGAGGCACAAGGTTGAAAATCACTGGATTAGTCGATCCGAAGAAGAGAAGATTTGTCACAGGTCGACTAATCTCCCCGAATCTGCTTGTGTTTCTCTGCCCTAATGCATGTACAATTCTTTCCTCATCCAGTATATGTACAAATACAGCTCTAAGAACTATGTTGACACTATATAAATACATGTTAATAATAAAATAATAATAATATTGTATTCTGGCCCAAGCAGTAAGTGGTTGCACCAAATTGGCAGGGTCCTTGGAAATTTTTACTGTAGGTGTGTACTTTATTTCTATTTCTGTTGGTTTAATGCATCTCAAATTGAATATCATCCATCACCTTTCATGTGATAAGCCTTTTCCTCATTGAATTGAATCTGGTCTGGAATGAGCAATTGAGGCTATAGTAGAGAGAATGTCTGTACGCGTGTTGTTAGAAATTGCAGACTCAACAGCTGAACATAATGGTTGTCTAATATATCCTTCCTGTGTATATGTATATATATATATATGTATATATATATATATATGTATATATATATATGTATATATATATATATATATATATATATATATATATATATATATATATATATATATAGGGTCATTAAAGGGGAACTAAAGACTAAAATAGAATAATGCTAGAAATGCTGCTAAATATAAACATGAACTTACTGCACCAGAAGCCCAATTAAACAAATGATTTATGTTTTCAAATGTGGCCTTTAACTTTGTTAAACATCTTTGCAAGACCCTGCACATGCTCAGTGTGGTCTGGGCTTCAGTTGGGAGGCTTAGCTTAGGGGTCGTTATAAATGATCAAAACAGCACAAGTCAAATGATTTCTCCTATAGAAGCTGATACAGTCCTGATTTTGACAGAACAGCCCGCAGATTGTTACTTCTCCAATATACTTTTTGTCAATTTCCCAGCTGCCCCAAGTCATGTGACTTGTGCTCTGATAAACTTCAATCACTCTTTACTGCTGTACTGCAAGTTGGAGTGATATCACCCCCTCACTTTCCCCCACCCAGCAGCCTAACAACAGAACAATGGGAAGGTAACCAGATAACAGCTCCCTTACACAAGATAACAGCTGCCTGGTAGATCTAAGAACAGCACTCAATAGTAAAACCCATGTCCCACTGCGTACTATTCAGTTACATTGAGAAGGAAAAACAACAGCCTGCCAGAAAGCAGTTCCCTCCTAAAGTGCTGGCACAAGTCACATGACCAGGGGCAGCTGGGAAATTGACAAAATGGCTAGCCCTATGCCAGATTTCAAAATGAAATATAAAAAAATCTATTTGCTCTTTTGAGAAATGGATTTCAGTGCAGAAGTCTACTGGAGCAGCACTATTCACTGATGCGTTTCCCTTTAATCAGTCTTGCTGTATCGCCTTCTGGCAGATATTACTTGACTTGTGCAGTTTTGATCATTTATGACAATCCCTAAGCAGCCCAGATCACACTGAGCATGTGCACAGTCTTGGTCTTGCAAAGATGTTTAACAAAGTTACAAGATGACAGTCCCTGTGGCCAACTTTGAAAGCATAAATCATTTGTTTGATTAGGCTTGTGGTGCAGTTCAGTTTGTATTTATGTTTAATATACAAAATACAACATTTCTAGCCTTATTCTATTTTAGACTTTCCTTGTCCTTTAAGTACACTTCTGACTGCATTTCTTTATGCAGAGAGCCTAGAATATGTGGCAGGTGCACTTAGATACACTTGTAACAATTTCAGATAAACAGGTATCTTGGGGAAACTGTGAGTTGCAGCTTAAAGGGCACTTCGCCTTCATTAGCAAAAACTGTAATAACACACAAAACCTTAACTCTAAAACCATCCAGAAATGTTTTCAAACTTTCCATAACCTGCCAAATTTTGTAAAAAGGAGGTGGTATTTAGGGGGTGTGGCCATAAAATTGGCATGGTCCCAAAAAATGTTGCCAGCTCTTCCAGCAGTAAATGCTTTTGTTCCTCTTTCTATTTTAAAAATGTAGGGACGTATGTTTACTGTTCAACCATACCTCCAACTGTCTATTTTTAGGAGGGACACTCCCTCTTTTGAGAGCTCAACCCGCAGTCCCTCATTTGTACTGGAAAGTCCCTCTTTTCTCTGCACTGAACAGCCAGAAAAAGAAACAAAGTTTCTAACTTAATTGGCTTTTGGCAGAGAGCCCAGAACAGCTAACAGGTGCAAATAAGACACTTTGTAACAATTTTGAGATAAGAAAATAAGTAATTGTAACAGTTTACATAAGGAGAAATATTTTCAAACTTTCATAACCTGCCAAATTTTGTAAAATGAACATGGTAATTAGAGGGGGGGGGGGCCACAAAAATGGGCATGGTCAAAAAAAATGTAGCCACGCTACAAGACAAACAATTTTTGTCCTTCTACTTCCAAAATGTTGGGAGGTATGGTTCAACTACAACATACCCCCCAACATTCTAGAAGTAAAAAGGACAAAAAAAACACAGCACTATGAAATTTTTTGACCATGCACATTTTTTATGGCTGCACCCCCTAATTACCATGTTCACTTTACAAAATTTGGCAGGCTATGAAAGTTTGAAAATATTTCTCCTTATCTAAACTTTTACAATTACATATTTTCTTATCTCAAAATTGTTACAACGTGTCTTATTTGCACCTGTTAGCCATTGTGGGCTCTCTGCCAAAAGCAAATTAAGTTAGAAACTTTGTTTCTTTTTCTGGCTGTTCAGTGCAGAGAAAAGATGGACTTTCCAGTACAAATGAGGGACTGCAGCCAGGTTGTGCTGTCTAAAGTGGGACTGTCCTGAAAAAAGAACAGTCGGGAGGTATGCTACAAATCCAACTTTACAGCTTAACGCCAAGGCATTCGTGTCTTTTAAAGGGTATATTTATATAATAGTAATAATGACAGTAATGTGAATTGATAAGCGCAAAATACATAGAGAATTATTTAATATTGATGTATTCTTTCCCCTGTAGCTCTTTTAAGTAAGAGAAAAGCGATAACTCGGAAGAAATCTGCAACAAGGGAAAAGCACACAAAGCGAGAGGCAGCGCCTAGAATTTATTGGAATGGGAGGAGTCATTATGATACAGAGGAACCGCCCCTTTCGGCTTCTTTTTTTGTCTGACTGAACTGCAGTTTGAATGTGCGGGGAGGGGGGAAGGTGGCGAAACGGGCAGAGAAAGTAACCTGGCAGCCAGGCTCCGTAGAACAAAGGCTTTCCTTGTTGGAGTCTCCCAGGCGATTTTCAGACGGTCTGAAGCAGCAGCAGGTGAAGAGACCAAACGCCACTGACCCACGCGGCAGACAAGTCCGGCTGAAATGAGAAGAGCGAGTTTCCTTCCCCATTCCTTTCTTTAGTTTCACGTCATCCTCCCAAAGTCTCGCAGCCTATCAGGCAGCGGCTAGGGGCCGGTCGTAGTAGGCGATTGGTCAGTTCGTTCTGCCGTGGGGAGGACTGGGCACGAAGTGGAACGTGGGTGCTGCTGTTTCTCTTGCCGTACTATAGGTGATCAGTGGCACGCTGGGCGCCGGGCGCCTCTCTTTACCCTGCCGCTGGCTGTGGTGCTGTGATACGCGGCCGGGCGCCTGAGGACGAGTGAGAAGCTTGCGTACCAAGGTGAGGCGCACTCTCCTGCCAGCTGCTTCACATTTTACACACGCAATGACGGCTGCCAGTCGTAGAGAGCTCTCTGCTGCCAGTGCCATCTGGGCGCACCCTGGGCTTTCAAAGCAGCAATAAGTTTTCCGTAGGATTTCACCTTCATTTTCCTGATGCCACTTTGTCCAACTACTTGTGCTTGCCCTCCAGGCTTTGCTGCCAGGCTACATTAGCAACTCATCTGAAAGGTGGCCTCTCCTCCCTTCTTGCTCTCCTCGTCCTTTATTCTATGCAGACATTGTAGCAGTGGAGCACAAGTTGGTTCCTGATGGAGCAGGCAGCGGCTGTGACAGTGAAACCCAGGTCTGGCTCCAGAAGTGCAGCTGGCAAGGGCAGCTGTGATGGGGGGGTTGCTAGCCCCAGCTCTGGTTGCCTTGGACTTTCTGGATGTGGCCACCCTTCCCCGCCTCCCTGCCCTGAGCTGCAGCCGCAGTATAAACTCGACGACTTTGATACTGTGGCTACGGTCGGTAAGTCTCTAGTTTTTGGTATCTGTTAGAAATGATGTCTCTCGGCTGGTAAGGGCTTATTTGCCAAGTTTGCCCCAGCCACTCCAGTGCTGGTGAAAGATCAGCAGTTATTTCATTTCTTACATTGAATTGCTAGCAGTTTGTTTCCCTTTGGGTCTTGAGTTCCTTTACAACAGGAGCCCCCAAACTTTTTGTTTTTACCCGTGAGCCACGTTCAAATGTAAAAAGAGTCGGGGCACAACCAAAGCATGATAATAGTCCCTGGGGATGTCAAATAAGGGCAGCCCTTAAGTGGACTGGCAGACTACAGTAGGCTCTATTTAAAGGGCACCTGTTGGGTAAAAATGTTATCCCCAATCAAAGGTATGGGCTAACTAAAACAATAGTTTAAAAAAAAAAAAAGCCAACACTAGACTATCCACACCAGGCGGGGGCTCCCATTGCAAGCAGCCATGTCTGCTCACTCGCATGTGACGTCATGCGCATAATGACCATTTCGGGGCAGCTTTTCATTATTCGCATGGAAGTGACCGGATATGGCTGCTCCTGTTGCGAAAAACCCCCCCACTGTTATCCCCAACCGGAATGCGGGCTCCATTAGCCAGCGCCTTAGATTGGGGATAACATTTTTACTGAACAGGTGCCGTTTAAAGGAACAGTAACACCAAAAAAACTGAAAGTGTTTATAAAGTAATGAAGATATCATGTACTGTGGTCACTCCGATACTAAAAGGTACATACATGGGACCTTACACTGAATTTGCCAACATTGCATTCCCATTGGGTCTTGAGTTCCTTTTATAATGGTAGTCCCCAACTTTTTTTACCCACGAGTCCCATTCAAATTTAAAAAGTGTTGAGGCGCAACAGAAGCATGATAAAATTCTTTGGGGATGCCAAATAAGCTCTTTTTGGTAGCCCCATGTGGATTGACAGACTACAAGAGCCTCTATTTAACATTACACCTGGATTTGTGCAGCCAAAACTTGCCTCCAACCCTGGAATTCAAAATAATTCAAAACTAAGAGCAAAATCCAAGGGTTTGGCGAGTGACTATTTTATCATCTGTGAACATTTACTCATGTTTTTTACCTTCTTTCTTAGAAAGGTGTTAGACCTCATTCACAGTGCCCCCTCCCCCCTTTTTTTTTAATTATCCTGACTGATCTCACAGTTTGATCAGTTGGACATTCTCAATCCTCAAGAAGTCCCATGGGTTCACACACCCCCTGTGACTGGACAACCAGTGTTATGAAGAATGTGTATTTGCTTAAAATAAACTACTCACATAAAGAATTCTCATAGACATCCTTCCAGGGCTAAAAGTTTTCACTCTGATACTAAAAGGCACATACAGGTATTGGACCTCTTATCTAGAATGCTTGGGACTTGGGTTTTCCAGATAATGGATCTTGCTGTAATTTGGATAATCCTTTCTACTAGAAAATATTGTAAACATTACATAAACCCAATAGCTGGTTGGTTTTTTTTTCCATTAAAGAGGTTGTTCACCTTTGAGGTAACTTTTAGTATAATGTAGAGAGTGATATTCTGAGACAATTTGCAGTTGGTTTTCATTTTTTATTGTTTGCGGTTTTATAGTTATTTAGCTTTTCATTCAGCAGCTCTCTAGTTTGCAGTGTCAGCCATTTGGTTTCTAGGGTACAAATTACCATAGCAACCCTGCATTAATTTAAATAAGAGACTGGAATATGAATAGGAGAGGGACTGAATAGAATGATAAATAATAAAAAGTGGCAGTAACAATACATTTGTAGCCTTACAGACCATTTGTTTTTAGATGGTGTCAGTGACCCCCATTTGAAAGTTGCAAAGAAACAGAAGAAAATTGCAGATCATTAAAAAACTATGAAAAATAAATAATGAAGACCAATTTAAAAGTTTCTTAGAATTGGCCCTTCTACAATATACTAAAAGTTAACTTGAAGGTGAACCACCCCTTTAAGGATTAATTATATCTTAGTTGGGATCAACTACAGGGTACTGTTTTATTTTTAAAGAGAAAAAGGAAACCATTGGATTATCTGAATATGGGCAATGGGAGACTGCCTTTGCATAATTCCGAGCTTTATGCATAATGGGTTTACAGATAACGGATCCTATACCTGTACTATTCTTGGGGTGTTTTGCTCAATATAACAGATCCGAGCCATGGCTTGCAGTAATTCCATTTGCCATCATCTGAAAGCTACAGAGATGATTGTCACGTTTTTGCTACTGGGTAGTGATGGTCAAAATACCTTGTGCATACGTAAACACTAGGGCTTAGGCACAATGTTTTGCATTTGCAGATAAGTTCTTAGCGTGCACAGAAATGCAAAACTGCCATGGAGAACTTGCTGGTATCTTCCAAATGCATTTCTTTGGAAGTATATAAAGTAATCGTAACCTCCTGTCTGTTAATCTGATGTTCTAGTTATCAGAGATTCTTTTCAAAAGATCGCCAAGAAGGTGAATCTCCACTCAGAAAAGTTTTCTGTCCTTATTCCAAGTGAAGAAAATGTTATTCTAAATAACTTTCCTATATGTACTACAGTGCTACCATTTTGCAGTGATTGCAGCGTTATTTGTAATGATGTAGCAGACATCTGATCTTCTCCAGGTCCATTAATCTGCTTCTAAAGGCTTCTGCTACTTTGTTTCAGGAGTCTGCACCAGTAGTGCAGAGAATATGAATAGCCAGATAACATTCAGCAGTTATTAAGGGGCAGATTTATTAAGGGTCGAAGTGTGTGAAAAAAGAAAAACATACAGTTTTCAAGTGGAGATTCCTGGCTTTAACAATGCCTTCATTCTTCTATAACATTCTTGGTGCATGGGGCAAGAACTGGTGCTGCTTTGTCTCTGACTTTTTACAGGTGTACAGCTATAACTCACTGCCAAAAACTTCCTTTCATCTCTTGTTTTTCATTTTTACTATTTTTTTTTTACTATGTTTACACACTGTTTTAATAAGGAACATGAGCATCCGTACCAGACTCTCTGAGTGCATTGACATCAGGGTCAGTTAAAAACCTTTGTAAAAAAAAAAATTCTGGTCTACATAACATTACTTTGTATTAGGGATGCACCGAATCCTTCCCGAAAGATTTGGCCGAATACCGAACCGAATCCGAACCCTAATTTGCATATGCAAATTATGGGTGGGAAGGGGAAAACATTTTTTACTTCCTTTCCAGGGAAATTATTCGTATTATAACCAAATATTTGTCCCCTCATTTGTATTACTTTTTTACTTTTTATTACTTTTCAGTCCATTTAAAACCTGTCAAGATCATGTAGAAGTCTATGGCAGAGGTCCCTTCAACCATTTAAAGATGCTTGTAGCCTTTATGATGTTTGAGTTTGGGTTTCACTTGAAAACTCGTTTCCTTTGAGCAATTCAGGTTTTTTTTTTCACCAAAAACTCTATTAGAGTTTTTGTATTTTTCACCCAGATTTCACAGATTTTTCAGTTTTTTTTTCTTAAATTAGAAACCATTCCAATTGAGAGTTCAATCAAGGTATAAAAAAAAAAACCTCACAATCCTCTAAAACTCAAACCATTGATAAATAACCCCCTAAGTGTTTTGTTTGTTTTTTGTGAAACAAAGCTGGTATCATTTACATATAAATCATAGGCTGGAGTTTATTGAAATGTTAATGTCGTATGAAAGTCTGTGGAGCCCCCAGACAGACTGGGACTTGAAAGGTCAAATTGATCTATGGCCCTACAGCTGGAAATGTTTGGTTCAGGCTATTTTATGATCAAAGAGAGAGAGAGAATCAAGAAGATGTAACATTTGTTGCATTAGCTGCCTGCAAAATATTGCAGAATACTGTATGATTAGTGGCTTATTTTCTATATTTATTTCAGTTAACCGGCAGTGACCTGTCTCATTTTAGGGAAACCGGTACAAATGTAGTTAGAAGATAAATATATGTAGGGAAGATGAACCACCAAAGTGTTGTTATAGTATGATAAGGGGCTTCCTTTTCTATCAGTGGGCACAGCTTATATCACAGCTAATGCACACCGAAATGCCGTACATTAAGCAATGTTTCCTGCCTCCAATGCACCAAATTTTCTGCCTGAAAAGTTTGTCCTAAATTTTGCTAATTCATTTATATGGCAGACATCCCTATTAAAGGAAATAGTGAATCTGGTGTCTTAAACACTTTGCTGTAAAAGGTATTCTGGGGCACTTTCTATGGGATACATTACACTACAGGTATGGGATCCGTTATCCAGAAACCCGTTATTCAGAAAGTTCCGAATTACGGAAAGGCCATCTCCCATAGACCCCATTATAAACAAATATAATGTGGGTCTGGGCCATGTTTTAATAAAGGCATTTTAAGAAAAGATATCCGCAACTGGTGCTGTCTATGATCTGAAGTTTTGGAAACCAGCTGAAGGTGGAAACTGTGGGATTTGCAGCAAAAAGCAATTGGGAGGTATAAGTTCTGACCAAAATCCTTGCTGCCCATTATAATCAAATAATCCAAATTTTTTAAAAATGATTTCCTTTTTCTCTGTATTAATAAAACAGTACTTTGTACTTGATGCAAACTTAAGGTATAATTATTCCTTATTAGAAGCAAAACCAGCCTTTTGGGTTTATTTAATGTTTACTTGATTTTCTAGTAAGCTTAGGGTAAGGCCAGATGGGAAGATTCGTCGCCTGGTGACTAATCGCCTGGCGACTAATCTCCCCGAACTGCTTCCCCCTGCCTTCCAGCGGCTTAATGAATAATTGCCTGCTCTTTCCTGAAATCGCTCGAAATTGCCTAAGGAGGCAACTTTTGGCGACTTCGGAAAAGCCAGCTCAGCATGTGAATTGGCGCAGGCGATTATTCATTAATCAGCTGGAAGGCAGGGGGAAGCGGTTTGGGGAGATTTGCCGCCCCAAAGAAGAGGCGATTAGTCGCCTGGCTACAAATCTTCCCATCTGGCCTTACCCTTAAGGTAAGAAGATGCAAATTATGGAAAGTTCCATTATCTGGAAAGCCCCAGGTCCTGAGCATTCTGGATTCTGGAACAGGTCCCATGCCTGCACTTTTATTCTATTTGTTGCATTTGTTTTTTTACCTTTGTAATGCTCCTTGGAATAATTTGTTGAAGTTTTGCAGAGGATATCTGCTCGCCCTCTAATTAATACACCCCTTGGTGCTCAGTTAGTGGAAGTAGATTTTCAGAAGAAACCTGAACCAAGTTCTCCTTTTATTGTGCTAAGTCAGCTGTTCTGAGACCGGCTTCTAGTTGTCCTGACTTGCAATTCACTTGTCAGAATGATCTCGGGCAAACCTTACTATTTCCGTATTTCTTATTTTAGAAACTTAACTGGGCGCGGCCTTGGTTTCCTTTGACACGATGTGGCTATAGACTAAACATATTCGCATATCTGCTGATAATGCATGCTATGTAGCTTTGTGTATTGCTATTCTTGGCTTGTTACCTTTAGGCAAATTTGGATTGTGTCGTATCCATCATTATATTAAAGAAATAGTAAATACATGTGAGCCCAATCTATTATTTGCTCTGAATACTTGCAAAATGTATACATACATTAAGTGTTAGTTCTGTGTGGGCCGGCCCATATCCCGCTGGTCGGACAGGATTGGCCCAACCTTGCTGCAAGTTGCGGGAAGGTTCAGCTCTTCTGCCTTCTCTCCCTGCCCTTAGACTGCTGGCTTCCAACATCCGGCTTCTTGTTTTTGAGGTCCCTTACGGCTCAACCCCTTTTGTGACATCATCTGTGGGGTGACCCAGGTCTTAAAAGGAGGAGAGAAACCGGGTGCGGATCAAGTTTTTCTCGACGCACACATCACTAATAAGGGGCTGAAGAACAAAAAAGATAATGTACTAAAATTGACCAATGAATCTGTGGCATCAACTTTATACTGAAATGCACTTACTAACCCGAGGAAATCAGAAGATTGAATTGGAAGGCTGGACCAAATGCACTTGTGAAAACTGTTTAAAACTAGTATATATGTCTCCCAAATGACTGATGTAGTTTAGGCCCCTCTACGGAATATTAACGTTTGTGAATTGAATGCTTATGCAAACGGGTTCTTAACTTTGAAATAAAAAGACCACAACACAAGTTTACTACGGCATTTGTTATTCAGTAAAACATTTAAAGGGTAAATATGGTTTGTACGATGATGAATTGCATTTATCATTTTACAATATGTATGCTCGTTTTAGTCAGGGTCTATGTACAGGAATGCAGAGTGTTGTGCAGTTGCCTTGAGGCAAGTGAACAGTTCCAGTGCTGGTAAAGCTGACCATGCATACTGCCATGACCTAACATCCACATTTCTGGGATCATTGCTTCTGGAGCTTTAAAGGGGAAACAAACCCCCACTAATAAAAATCACTACCCCCTACCCTACATAGTCCCCCCTCCCTGCTCCCCCTCCTAGATTTTAATCCCTGTAATTACCTCTAATTCTTTACTTACCTATCGTTGCAGAGTGGGCTCACGGGTGCCATCTTCCTGCTCTTCGGTCATTTTCGGGTCTTCTTCCTTTTCTTCTGCAATTTCCATCACTTTCGGCCCATACTCACTTCCCAAAGGTGACCGAAGATGGCGACTGTGAGCTCTGCTGCGCTGACTCTGTAACAGGAGGTAAGTAAAGAATTAGGGGCAATTACAGGAGTTAAATGAACAGTAATGCCGAAAAATGTAAGTTTTTTAAAGAAATGATAATATTATGTAGTGTTGCCCTTTACTACTATAATTCATATGAACAAGCTGCTGAGCAGCAATGGTGGAAACTGAAAAAAAGGCTATATGGCACAGGATAAATAATGGATAACAGATAAGATTATGTTCTGCATAGCTTATCTGCTATCTGCTGAGTAACTTGAGCACAGCAGCTTATATAAACAATAGTAGTGTTTCTAAAGCAAACACAGTAGTTGTACTAGTGCAGGGCAACATTGCATTATATTTTTTACTTTAATTTAATTTTTTGACGTTACTGGTCCTTTAACATCTACGCTGGGGGGAGCAGGGAGAGGATTGCAATTTTTATTAGCATGGGGAGTTTAATTCTCCTTTAAGCTTCTCATTTTTTTAATTTACCAAAAGCATGACACCAAAACAACCCCCTTAGACTTGAATGTAAGCAGTTATATCCCCTCTTGGCAGTCTATTTGAAGCCCTGAAAATAGCTGTGAAGTGGTGACATGAGCACTTTATAAATTATTCTCATTCAAGTCAGTGGAGGCTGATTTGTACATTTCAGTATTTTGGGACTGCAAAAATGCAGCAATTAAAGTGCCTGACGTTACTCTGTTGTGTCATTGCCATTGCTACCATGCATAGCTGATCAGGAGTAAGCCTAGATTTAGAACTTCACCTCAGATGTTATGTAGGCTTCACCCATATTTAAACCATTTGTTTAAAATGAATACACATGCTAAATATCCAGAGTGGTGGTGGTGGTGTCCCCCAAAGGAGCCAGGTTGAAACTGGGACCCTGGCCAAAAGTGGGTTAGATTTCCAAAGTGGTTGTGTGTTGGTGGTGCAGAATGTTGAGAGCATAGCAGTTGGCAGCCCATTATTCCAGAAAGCCTTTTAATGGGGTTAGTCCCTGAAGTTATAAGAGTTGAGACTCAATTATGTAGAACAGTGGTAGATAGGTTTTCTCTTCAAGAGGTGATCTCAGACAGCCAATGCATTGCTACTTTGGGTTTGAATAACTTAATGTTGTGTACTGCTTCACTGTCTCTGTTTGCCATGTAGGAGATGATGTGTGTTCAGTTTGTTGTCTACTGAGTCACTTTGTACTAAATAATTGCTGGAATGTAAAATGTTCCTGTCACCTGTTTGGAAACTGGTTTTTGTTTTGCAAGAAGAGCAATAGGTCATTGGGATGAGTTAATTTCCTTTTGGCAAATACCCTGTACAGCAGTGGTGAAGCTCAAAATTACTGCATTCCACAGCCAAATGTTTATAGGGCACCAATCATAACTAAAATCATTTACTAAGTAAATACACTGTGAAAGTTCAAGAAATCCGATTTTGTTGGAATTGTTGTATAATGTGATTCATCAGCTCACTATACCTTCTGCAAAATATCCCCTATCTCCACTGTAGTTCAAGCTGAGGCAGTCATCTTGGATTTCACTGATTCCTCCTACCTTTATCTTCACAGCCAACTACAGCTCTGAAATCTTGCACATGCTCAGTTGAAAATCTTTGGTTGCCTAATAAACCTTCTAAAGCTGGCCATAGACGTAAAGATTTTTGAAAAGGTCCAATGTGTTATCGTGAGAGCACGATCTTCTCAAAACGATTGTTTAAATGTCCGATGTGTCCATCAACTAAAAAGACCATTTCAGGTGATATTGCCAGCAAAACTGAAGGGTCCCTGCCTGCTTGACCCTGCAAACATAGGTAGATTGCATGGGGACAGATAAAGATTTTCTAACTTGGCCAATCAATCTTCAGACCGATTTGGGATGAAAAATCGTAATATGTACGATCATTGGTATCCCACTAACCGCACGATAATTTAAATGGGGCCCCACAAGGGGAGAGAGTGCCAGTTATCCATCACTGCTGTATGGATACATTTCCTAGGGTTTACAAAATAATTTACATTCCATAAGTGGTTCATGAACTGTCCATTAAATTGAAACTCCATTGAATCAAAATATATGCACACCTGATTGAATAACACAATGCATAAAGCATATTTCTAATAATTGATATGTTAAGGTCTAACTTACAAGACCCCAAATATATACATGCTTGAACCTGCTACCCACATCTTAACTGCAAGAACTTTACTCTTCCCATACCAAAGTGATATACCATGGGAGGAACAATTTTTAGCAAAATCGTAGCAAAATCTACAGGTAATTCAACCCATACATACCCACAAATCTGCTGCATGTCCAGTATCCATCCCAGTGCATAATCCTGATATATTAAATGACACATGGATTTTGAAAAAAAAGGTTACTTGTGTCCCTTTAGGGTAGGGACAGACAGGGAGATTCGGGGAGATTTTGTCGCCTGGAGTTTTTAGCAGGCGACAATCTCCCCGAATTTCCTTCTCCCTGTCTGCCGATCGTAAAAGGGACAAAGCGCCTGTGCAGACGCGGCACAGCGATTTCCGGAATCGCCCGAAGTTTCCTAAAGAGGTATCTTCGGGTGATTCCGGAAATCGCCGCGCCGCGTCTGCACAGGCGCTGGCGCTTTGTCCCTTTTACGATCGGCAGACAGGGAGAAGGAAATTTGGGGAGATTGTCGCCTGCTAAAAACTCCAGGCGACAAAATCTCCCCGAATCTCCCTGTCTGTCCCTACCCTTAAGCAATAGAATGAAAGTGATGCATCAGGCTGGAATACTGATTACAATAAGATTATTAGGTACTTTAAAGCCATTAGCTAGGGTTAATGCATACCTCCTTTCAAATAGACAGGACATGATTGATTAGGTGAAAGAAAAATGTGCTAATCTGCACTAAATGTTAAAGTGTAGTTGTGCAAATATACATTGTTTGTATCTGAAAAGTCAAATGGGTATATTTATCAAGGAGGGAAAAGGGTGAAAAGACAGTTTTGAACGTAATTCTTTAAAAATTTTCCCACAACCGATGCACTTACTGTATGTTTATGTTTCTCTTGTAAAATGATTTTGTAAAATAATTATTTTGTCATATTGTAAACTTTTTAGAATTATCTTATGGATTCTCTCTGGTGTGTGTTTCAGTGCTAAGAAGTATTCAGAGAAACTTCAGAGCATTCAGGAGACGTTTCATCTGTTTAAATGGAGAATGAAATGGTTACCCACTGAGGGGGGTAAACGATTTGTTAGGCATTCACCCTAATGTTTATAATTGCATAATACAATTACTTTAGGTTATGGGCCGGCGCTTCTTTTTGCTGACAAACTAGTGAGAGCCGCACCATTATTGTTACTCCCTTGCAGCCAGTCTCCCCCCCCCCCCCCCCCCCCCACCCCCCCAGTAATTATCCCTTTTGTTTTCCTATAAATGTATTTAAAATGAGAAGACAATAAAGATAATCAAATAATCTGAAGTCATTGTTCTAAAATAGTTTTTAGAACAGACCATTTGTTACTGTGGGGGGGGGGGAGGATGGGTGTTAAGTTATTTTTTAAACTATTTAAAGTTCTTGTCAATTTAAAGGAGAAAGCTACCCATTGTGCGCTAAACCCCTCCCCCCTCCCCGGGCAAATGCCCCTAAGTTACTACTTACACCCTCAGCGCAGGTCCTGACCATGGAGTTTGCAGGCGCCATCTTCTTCCTGGATTCTTTGTTGCTTGGCAGCGCATGCGCAGTAGGAGCATTTGCCGGTTCAGCTCTACTGCTCTTGCACCGAAAGTCACAAAGTTTCAATTGGAAAATTTGTGACTTTCGGAGCATGCACAGTAAAGCTGAAACGGCAAATGCTCCTGCTGCGCATCCGCCGCCAAACGCTGATGGATCCTGGAAGAAGTCTGCACGAGAGAAGACGGCGCCTGCATACTCCATAGTCAGGACCTGTACTGAGGGGGCAAGTAGCAACTTAGGGGCATTTGCCCGGGGAGGGAGGTAGGCATGGGGGGAGGGGGTTTAGCGCACAATGGGTAGACTTCTCCTTTAAGTGACGTGATTGGAAAAGAAAGTAGCAAAAAGTGACTAGTTACATAGTGTTTCACAGAAGGTTTACATATGCGTCACAATTAGGGTTGCCACCTGGCCGGTATTTTACCGGCCTAGCCGGTATTTTTGATGGTTGATCCCAATGTTGTTAATAGGAAAAATAGATAAATGTATAGGAAGGCTGGTATTTTTTTCAAGAAAAGGTGGCAACCATAGTCACAATTGAAGACTGGAAACAGTTGCAATATGAGTATCTAACAAACCTTATAATGATATGTAGGAAGAGAGAAAGAATGAAAAAGGAGAAAAGGTATAAGAATAGCAATATTTAGTGCATTTTTAGAGCTTTTCCTTCAAATCTAGAACTCAATAAATGAAGTGTCGCCAAATCAGAAGATCTTTCACCGAAATGCCTCCTCGAGATGGGCAATATCATGTTGAACCCTTCATTTGGCCCTCGGACTTAAAATTGGATCACATTTACTGGTAATGTAGGCCACCAGGACAAAGACCACATCAACTTTCAGGTGTGACTTTTTGTCACAAGACAAGGAAGTAAAAAATGTTTTTCCCTCATCCCTAATTTTAAACACTGTTGCAAAAGTCTTCATTCCCCAGCAAAGAAAGGTCTATTAATCAGCTGCCTTGTCTTATATCAACAGCCTTAAGATGGCCATAGACGCACAGATAATATTGTAAGAAACCAATTTTAATACGCTATTCTGTGCGTGTATGGTGAGAAATGAGCCGACCAATATCAGCAGAAGACTTGGATATCGGTTGGCTCGAAGATCGGGCTGGACGGAAAATTTTGATCGGTTCACTTTGGATGCACTGTTCACATCAGCCATTGTAAGTGCTGATGCGTCAGATACAGGTAAAATTCTATTGTTTCTACCTGAATATCTGACGATTCAGCTCTACAAGTATGTGTTGAAACAGGCAATCTTTTGTAGGAAGATCTTTTCCAAGAAAGATCGTAAATGTAACGTCTATGGCCACCATTAGACATCAGGGCAGAGAACAGAAAGAGACAGACAAACACTGCTTTCAATAGCAATACATCAGAAATAACCTAAAAACCATAGAAAATTTGGAATGAATATATAATGCAAAGTTGCTTAGAATTCTATTTTCTATTGGGCAAAAATGGGGGTGGATATTCCTTTTAAAGAACAACATTGGACAGCAATTTTTAAGCATTTACTTTGTAATAATATTTGAATAACCACTTGTGGATGATTATGGCCCAAGAACCAATTTACTAGAATACACATCTGACCTTCAAGCAGCCTCTCTAAGGGCAGAGATAGATGAGTAAATTTGGTGAGGTTTAGTTGCCTGGCGACAAAACGCCTCTTCGGGCAACTAATCTCCCAATACTGCCTCCTCACAGGATAGAATGTAAATTGTCAGCAGGATGGCACTAGGATTTCTTTGTTTTCCAAAGTCGTCCGAAGTTACCTGGCAACTCAATCTCCCAGAATCTTCTTGTCTGTCTCTGTCAAAGCAGAGTAAGTTTCAGGCTATAATTTGTGAAAACCAATCTGGTTTTGTCTAGCTTTTTCTTTAAAAATGGTTGTTTAATGAATATGGGGTTTATGTGGAATTCTCAACCTTTGTTTTATCTTGTTTACGCCTGGATTTTTTTTTTTTTTTGTAATATAAAAGGTAAATGTGTTGAGGACCTTGGAGAATTAAAGAGCATGGTTTTAGTTATGCACCCAGTAAAGAATAAAGTGAAACAACGCAGCATCTGCCCTATGTCTTCTGGGAGGTGAGGTCTTGCTAGATAGTACTCTGGGACTCTTTGTTTATATTGGTTCCACCCTCTGAAAGCAATCGGGAATCCAGTGCTATTTTTTTGTTATCACCTCAAGCCAAAATTTCAAGATTCACATACATGGGAAATGTGCTGCATATTGAAATTACTGGCACTACTGGCACAGATCACCCAACAATGCTCATATAACGTATTTTAGCACTTAAAGGGATGGCTAACTTCTAAGTTAACTTTTAGTATGTTATAGAATGGCCCAGTCTAAGCAACTTTTCAATAGGTCTTCATAATTGATATTTTATCGTTGTTGAATGATTTGCTATCTTCTTCCAACTCTTTCTAGTTTTCAAATGGGGGTGACTGACTTCATCTAAAAAAAAGCAAATGTTCTGTAAATGTACACATTTACTGTTATTGCAATTTTTTTTTATTACTCATCTTTCTATTTAGCCCTTCTGTTCCAGTCTCCTATTCAGATCAAAACAATGCATGGTTGTTAGGGGAATTTTGGCCCTAGCAACCAGAGTGGTGAAACTGGAGAACTTCTGAATAAAAAGCTAAATAACTCAAAAACCACAAGTTATAAAAAAAAAAAGAAAACCAATTGCAAATACTGAAAGGTAACTTAATGGTGAACAACCCCTTTATTTGCAGTTGGAGGCTTCACAGGGTTGGGGCGTGTGTTGAGTTTTTCCCTGACCAATACATCACTACTATAGGCCACAATTGTGAAATGCTTTCTTGCTCTAACCAAGCAATACATTTTGGAAAAGTCCCTTCTCTATAATTGTTGAATTTGTTACAAAGGCTTTCTAAAACCTGTCTTTTCTTTATATATTACAATGTTAATTTCTATTTATTTGAATATTTTTTTTAGGGAAAAACATGCTTGTGCAATGGATCAGAAGGATGTTCTGTTCTGCACATATCTGCTTACAGTTAAATATGTTTCATTTGCAACATTTGCTGCAAAAAAATAAACTAATCTGAAATAATTGAAACAGTTGCAATGTAATGTTTGTACCGTTTGTTTTGATGACAAATTGTACTTGGTAAAATGTAATAATTTGCCCACAATGCAGTACATTCCCCCTTAAAGAGATACTGATATCTGAAATTAAATTCTTTTTTACATCTATTATAATATTGGCTTTGAAAGCGACTTTGAAAGCGACTTCTATTTGCAGGATGCTTTTACATTACCTGTCTGATCCCCCATGTTCCTGTATTAGGGAGCTGCCATATTTGTACAGCAGGAGTCCATTAGCATTAGAAACTGTAACCAACAGGCTGAATTGGGACAGTCAGGTTGGCAAAGTCAGAGTGTCAGAGAGTCAGGCTTAGGAACTTCAACTAGGGATGTACCGAATCCACTATTTTAGACTCGGCCAAATCCGAATCCTAATTTGCATATGCAAATTAGTGAGAGGAAGGTTAAGTTTTTTTTTTTTTACTTCCTTGTTTTGTGACGAAAAGTCACATGATTTTAAGGGTTCGGCCAGGCACAAACATTTGGCCGAATCCTGCTGAAAATTACCGAATCCTGGATTCGGTGCATCCCTAACTTCAACTAACAATTATATACAAAAACAAACCTCTCAGCAAAAAATGATCAACATGACCTATAGGTAACCTTTAATGTACAGTCATATGTTAAAAAGTAATTTTTTAGTGTCAGTATCACTTTAATTCTGGCATAATAGCAGTCACAAGGCAGAATTGTACCTGATGCCGAATAGAGCTGCAGACTTTGGAAGGGAGGCGGGAGCTCTGATGCCAGCATCTTTATTCAAAGTGATTTAATATGCCAGTGAAGTTTAAGTCCCAGTAAAGCCACATTAGGGATTCGATTGGGTGAAGTTTGAACCTCCCCTCTAGCTTATCCAATCTTGATGCAGTTTAACAGGTACCTGCACTTCACTGGCAAATCAGAGCACATAATTCTAAAGATGCAGCCACCTGAGCTCCCCCCAGCACTGAAGCTCACTCACAAAAATCATGACAGAATCTCTTTAATGTTTTAACATGTGTCTGTGTGGCCTTTGTACTGATGGGTTGGAGGGACGGCCGTAGAAGAACATTTTTTATTTCTTTCTCTTGAAAAGATAATTTACAATTTTCAGTGGGTGAACGGCATCCGGTCCATGTTATTGTATGTAAATGACATTGATCGAACAAAGCAGTAGAATTTAATACGTCCTCTAACCATAGTGTACCTCTGTTGTTCTGCTAGATGAAGGTTAAAAGGTGAAACCATTATCTGATATCATTATTTGATATCAAGTTCAAGGCAGATTTCTCTGTAGATTATTTACAGAAGTGTGTCAATTCTTCATTTTGTTTTGAGGAGGTTTCAAGGCATTTGTGTATTCTTCGTACCCTTTTAATCCTATTAATGTGGAAATGTAAGTCACATCTTTAATTTCAAACCTGCATCCTTCCAGTTATTAAAACATAACTCCTAGCAGTAACTGGATCAGGATAGTAGCTAATCAGATATATTTTTATATCACACTTGAAAAGAGCAGGCACTGTACTTTAGGGAGTAAAAAAAAAGCAACCCATATTGTTTTTATGACAAGCTTAGGCTTTCACGTGATAGATCTAGGCATTGTCATTTTTGAATTATCTTAAATAATAATTTGCCCTTATTGTGTATGTGAATTTTCTCCAGCAAGTAGATCATTTGTCCTTTCCCCTGCATTTGCCAGTAGCATTGCGGTACCTGATGTACTAGCAAAGGTTATGTGTTCCTACTGCAATTGTGCCTTTGCCAGTGTTGAAGGAACATCCTGATCACTAATGTTATGTGCTAATGAAATAGCCGGAGGCAGAAGTTAAATGACTTTCTAGTTATAAAAGGAAGCTGAAATCCAAGATCTAAATGGGTCACAGACAAAGCTATCCTACATAGATTTGCTGCTGCAAACTTTAGTGCTGGAACCATTTCATCTGGTGCCTTCTGTTCTAAAAACTGTGCTAGATTATATACTGCATACAGAGTTTACTTACATAGTAGTTGGGACTGTAAAAAACATATAATTTGAAAACTTTCTATGCTATGGTTTACTGCACAGTTGCAGTGATATTATTTGGCTTTATTGAGCAGCTATATAAGACGTAATAGCAGTGATGCTGTCTCTAGTGTATCATTTAAAGGGGTTGTTCACCTTTGCGTTAACTTTTAGTATAATGCAGAGAGTAATATTCTGAGACAATTTGCAATTGGTTTTCATTTTTTATTGTTTGTGGTTTTATAGTTATTTAGCTTTTTATTCAGCAGCTCTCTAGTTTGCCGTGTCAGCAATTTGGTTTCTAGGGTAAAAATTACCCTAGCAACCCTGCATTGATTTGAATAAGAGACTGGGATATGAATAGGTGATGGACTGAATAGAATGATAAGTAATAAAAAGTGGCAATAACTATATATTTGTAGCCTTACAGAGCATTTGTTTTTAGATGATGTCAGTGACCCCCATCTGAAAGCTGCAAAGAAAGAGAAGAAAATTGCAAATCATTAAAAAACTATGAAAAATAAATAATGAAGACCAATTGAAAAGTTTCTTAGAATTGGCCCTTTTACAATATACTAAAGTTTACTTGAAGGTGAACCACCCCTTTAAAGATGTAGCAATACTTGTATTAGCGATGATAGATAGATAGATGATAAGTAGATGATAAATAGATGATAGATGATAGATTGATAGAATTTAGATAGATTATAGATAGATGATTGATAGATTCCTTTTATTTGTCACATATAAAGTTATACAAGTACAACCTGTAGTGAAATGTACCCTGATCATTCCAAAACCGTGTAAAAGGTTTTTAAATAACAATTTACTCGTGCAAACAGAAACAAAATTGTGCAGTAGTGCTTAAATACAACAAACATACGATACATACAAAACATACAAGAAATAAAATGTTGTACAGGTATGGGGCCTGTTCCAGAATGCTTGGGACCTGAGGTTTTCCGGATAACGGATCTTTCCAAATTTGCATCTTCATACCTTAAGTCCACTAGAAAATAATTGAAACATTAAATAAACCCAATAGGCTGGCGTTGATTCCAATAAGGATGAATTATATCTTAGTTTGGATCAAGAACAAGCTACTGTTTTATTATGACAAAGAAAAAGGAAATAATCTTTAAAAATTTGGATTATTTGGATAAAATGGAGTCTACAGGAGCCTGCTTTTCCATAATTTGGAACGGGTTTCCGAATAACGAATCCTATACCTGTACCATATTTTTTCAAAATACACACCTGCATTATGCTTATATGAAAAACATACTGAACTTCTTATTGTGAAACACTGACTATGCATACATTTGAGTGCGTTGTGCATATATAATAAACAATTCTAATCTACTCCACACCTCTTATAAAAAGCAAATAGCATGATTTGCTGGGCATTGATCTGACTAGACAAATACCAATACCCAGCCAGGGAAAATAATTTGGTCTCTGTGATGGAACCTTGGCCATCCAAAAGCCCATGAAAGCTCTTTGCCTACATCTGACTGTGCTGTCAATGGCAACAAAATATTTACAATTATAATTTTCTGATACTTTCTCTCTCATGGAGTAAAAAGAAAAGCTATGTTTCAGCATCCCCCCCCCCCCCCAAAACCCTGTCAAGTGTTATTTGTATGTATGTTTTTTATATTAAGTGGATCAATTGTATCAGCTTCTACACATTAGATACTAAGCTTTCTGCACACTCACACATCTAGTTTTTTATCGTTTATTCATGACTAATGAGATGAATATTTTAGCATGTCTAGCCACTTACAGTATCTGTGGAATCTGTATTTAGCTTTAGTTCCAAAGTTATGCAATTTTATAGGGTTTAATGACTGGAAAAAATGCCTGTTTTGTAATGTGACTCACAAAATAGTACAGTCCTTTTACACCAATGAATAGACTTATTTGACTTTTAATATCATGCAAACTTCACATAATACTTTAACAGCATTTTTATAGACAGGGTTCCAGGCCTATAAATAATAACCACGTTCTCTGCCTTGAGTTTTAGTTCTCGTATTTGTAGATCCCATTTTACCTGTCTGTATAGTTTTATACCACTGCTTGTATACACACTGCTGTGCTTTAAAACAACACCTTAGTAGATTATGCAGGGATCAACATTTATAGCATATAAATGCAAAATTGCATTCAAGGCTAAGATTAACAGACAAAAGGAAGAAGGTCTCTTCTTGTAAATCTACATACATATCTATATTATTTTATGATTATGTTCGTTGCCATACAGGCTAATGCCACACACGAGCTAATCTAGGCCTGCAGAAAAAAGCGGAGTCTCTGCTTCTACACTTGCATTGCAGATGCTTTCTTCTACACCTGGACCAGGAGCAATTGCGTCCACCGGGGTGCAGGCACACAAGGAGGATTGCTCCAACGAAATGCAAATTCTTTCATTTATTGACAAAAATCTACCACGTGTGCCTGCGCCTGGGTGAATGCAGGCCGAGATTAGCCCCGTGTGGCCTACACATAAATGAAGGATAGTGTTACTTAAGAAAAAACTATTTGAATTATTGCCAACCCCTGTCCAGATTTGAAGGACTTCTTGGCATTGCACTTCCCACACAGCTGGGAAATTGACAATATTTCTAGCCCCATTTCAGATTTCATAATGAAATATAAAAAAAAAATCTGTTTGCTCTTTTGAGAAATGCATTTCACAGAAATCTGCTGGAGCAGCACTATTAACTGATGCGTTTTGAAAAAAAACAAACATTTTCCCCATGACAGTATCCCTTTAAGTTCCTGTTAGAAATAATAAAACTATAATTTATTACATAGTGTAAGGACAATGACAAGGAATTTATCTCAAAATGCCACAAAATGCCCCTTGTGTCCTCTCTAGCAACCCTAATACAGTGTGATTTGTAATTTCTACATTGTTCCCCTCTGCATACTTCCCAACATTTTGGAAATAGAAAGAGGGACAAACATTTTGTCCACATCCATTTTTGTGACCACATCCCTAATTACCATGTTCATTTTACAAAATGTGGCAGGTTATGAAAGTTTGAATACGTTTCTATGGGTTTTATGTTATTACAGTTTAGCTAATGAAGGTGAATTACCCTTTAAAGTAGAAGGAAAGCAGTTTAATGCCAATAGGTTAGCCACAATATTGAAAGGTATAACATTATATATTTTCTGCAGAATTCTTTATCATACCTGAGTAAACAGCTCTCGAAGCTGTTTGTTTAAGATAGCAGCTGCTATATTAGCTTGGTGACCACTTCCTGACTGAGTCTCTCCCTGCTCACTTATTGTTCTTTCTCAGATTACAAGGAGGGGAGGAGTGAGGGGAGAAAGGTAGGGGGAGAGAGGAGCAAACTGAGCATGCGCAAGCCCTAGTCCTGTTGGTTAAAAATGAAAACAGGTAGTCTGATACAGAAGCCCATTTGTACCAAATAGAAGGAAAGACATGCTGTGTTTCTTTTGATTCAGAGCAGCATTACTTTGAGAGTTTATTGGTGTATTTATATAGACCTTTCTGATAAAGCAGGGGTGTCCAACCTTTTGGCTTCCCTGGGCCACATTGGAAAAAGAAAAGTTGTCTGGGGCCACACATGAAATACACAAACACTTTTGATTTGTAAACGTAAAGGAAATGCACAGAAAAGAACTACAGTACCTATTGAATAACCAGATGAAGCTATACACTGGAATATGGAAAACCTGGATATTAGACATATTATTATTATTACTACTAACTGGGCAATGGGCAGAGTCCCCCTTCCTGCCTACTCCTATATCCTTTGCAACATGTTGTTTCCTTGGGAACCAAGCCTTTCAAGCTTTGCCGCATTCATGTCCATGCTGGGCTGCAGGTTGGACGTCCCTGTGATCAAGCTTACTTAATTTTAGCCTTTCCTTCTCCTTTAAGCTGCAAATCAGTTTCCCCAAGAGACCTGCATATCTCAATTGTTACAATTTTTTGTTTGCTTATCTTAAATTGTTATAAAAATATTGAAGTGCACCTGCCACATATTCTGGGCTCTCTGTCAAAAGCTAATTAAGTTTTCTAGAAACTTTGTACAGTATCTTTTTCTAGCTGTTCAGTGCAGGAGAGCAAAGAAAAAGTTGATACATTTCAGGAACAATCCTGGACTTGAGCAGTCAAAATCTGGACTGTCTTGGGAAAAACAGGACAGTTGGGAGGTATGCTTACTGGTCTTGGGGTCACAGGAGGAATATCACTGCAAAAGACAAGGAACAACAACGTCTTCAGTACTGAAGCTTTACTCTAGGAGACATGCTGTATCTTTCCAAAAATAAAATAAAATTATAGCAACAGAATGCAAAGAATGTGTTTTGATAAACACAGAGAAAGGACGATGAATGGCACTAGGGTAGGTAGGGTATGAATTTGGTTGCCTGGGGTTGGTACAGAAGCCCAAAACATCATGTACAACATTTGTAACCTACTTCTTTAGTTTAACTTTCCTTGTCCTTTAACCCTACATTAAACAAGGAAGATTGCATTATCATTATTAAGCCTGTATTAAACAAGGAAGGCTGCAAAACTCCCAGGGAGAACAATGGTTTGAATATAAATGGGAAATATGCTGCTAATTGCCATTTGCCAAAAATAAGTGCATCTGGCAATGTACGACCTTTAGGATGAGGGCACACAAGTGTATTGCCTGCTTCTCTCAGCCTAATGAATAAGGCAGAGAGTGCTAATATCAGTGCTTACTTTGAAGGAGAAGAAAAGGCTTGCTGCACTTGGGGTGCTAAATTTTAGGCACCACCAAGTGATTGTATTGATCTGAAACCCCAGGCTGGTGCTCCTATCAGCAGAAAACTGCACTGGCCAGCGGTTATAGCAGTGAGCACCACGGAGTGATCAACTTCCTTCTTCCTCCTTTGCGCGACTGCACATGCGCAGTAGAACTAAAAGATGGCTTTCTTTGTTCAGTTTCGCATGCATTTTCCCTTGGAAATATAAAGATAGAAGAAGACAGAAGTGGATCACTCTGTGGTGCTCACTGATATATCCCTGGGCAGTTTTCTGCTGATGGGAGCACCGGCCCAGGGTTTCAGGTAAGTAGACACAATCACTTGGCACCCCCAAGTGCAGCAAACCGCTCCTTCTCCTTTGAAAGAACAGTTTCCGACTGTATGTGGTGATATAGAATCGGGCGGAGAAGAGCTCCGCTTCAAAATGCCTACTTTCACATATTTTTGGGGGCACTTTGCTCCGCTTTGTGTAACCGCATACAGATGGAAACTGTTCTTTTAATGTTGAAGACAAACCATTTGTTGTGACTATTGAAACAACTGATGCCATGTTGCAAACATCCCGCAAAACATTGCAGCGACTTGCTAATTAATTACAGTTTCTAAGTCGCTGCAGTCAGGAGGGTGGGGTCTGTGTCCATTTTGGCACACCTTATTAATTGCGGGCTAGGCTCCGGTGGTGGTTGGGGACCACTGCCCTAAAGGAAGAGCTGATTTCAGCACATCCCTTTCTTTCTGCCACATGAATATTTATTAGCCGGATAGAATCTGGCAATACGCTTGTGTGCCCTAAGGCTGTACATTGACAGATCTGCTGGTTTTGTGAGGACTTTGTATTCTTCCTATTCTTTTAATTTAAAACAAACAAAAAAAGTTTTCTATGTTGTCTTTTAATCAGAAATATGGCAATAAATAGCTCTTTATACACAAACCCTTCTCTTCCTTATGCTGCAGAATTTGTTCTGATTTGAGATAAGAAGCATTTAATTACACAATTTGCGAACTGGTAGTTTGCTTGATAGCAGAATCCCGGTTTTATGTGCATTGCACATAATCCCAAATATGGGAATTATTGTGGTTTTCATATTGCTTGAAAGCTGAGGTTTGCTTATGTTCAGAAGCAGTATGTGTTTCTAATACAAATGTGATTGACTTCTAGAGTAGTGTCCGTTGAGTATAGTCCCTCTAGTGAAAGTAACACACAGAGGAATGTGGTGGGTACAAAATAAACTAGCAACATCGTCTTTCAAAACTTTTCTGAAAGATAGATGGGCTTACGAGTAGGAATAACTTGCAAGAACAAGATGCAATGGTGATAGCTACTGTTGATGAAACATATGGAGCTTCTCTAAAGTTCTGTACTCATGTCTCTGACTAAACATTTCCTAATACTTTTCCACCTACACATTTTATGTTTCATGAAAACTAGAGATCTAGCACACTGGGAGATGCTTATTAAAGGTCAAATTTGAAAAATGCTCAAAATTGGAATGGGGAAATAAAATATGTAAAACTCCAGCCTCCAGCCTGAAAACTCTCTCTGAAAAAAACTCGAACGTCATTGAGGCTATTAATGTCCAAATTGGTCCCTGAACCTTTCCCATTGACTTCTACATGAACTTGGCAGGTTTCAGGCGGCAAATAGTCAAATTCGAGTTCTTAAAGGGCCAGAAAGTTATAAATCTAGAAATTCGAATTAAAACTCGAGTCGAGTTTGGATAATTCACAATTCGAATTTGAGAGTTTTGACCATAAAAAAAATTTGAGAATTAAAATTTCTAATTCAACCTTTAATAAATCTGCCCCTTAGCTTGCACATTGAAGGGGGGTAAGTTATTAAACCTTCATAAAGCTGGCCATATATATGTAAAGATTTTTAAAAGATCCGATCATCATCGTGAGCCCACGATTATCTCGAATCGATCGTACAATCCTAAGAATTGTCAAATAAAAACATCATTACAGGCGATATTGCCAGCAAAACTGAAGGGTAGCTGCCTGCTGGCCCTGCAAACATAGACAGATTGCACTGGGAGCGATAATGTTTTTTTAACCTGGCCGATCAATTACCTGACAAATGTTGGAAGAAAAATTGTACGATTGTTCGAATACCACTAGCCACAAGATAATTTGATGGATTGGTCCACCAAAGAAGACTAGTCTCGTCTATGGGGACCTTTAGGAGATTATTTATCGGTTGTATAAAGGTCAGCAGATGTCCTTTTAATGGTGAACCACAAAAATTACTGTATTTTGATATACATAAATAATTAACAATTTTATAGAGAGTCTGATGTGGAGGTGAATGCGTCCCTTACAGTGCAATGTGTAGGGAATAACTTGCCCTTTGTTCTAAAATATAAACCATGTTAGAAATTGCCATGGTGTTTCATGACCAGGTCAAGAATCAAACAAGCAATGTCTGAAAACTGTACAGGGTTCATCATTTTTTTGAATGGCTAAATTCTGTCAGTCATTTGAAAAGTGACATCACTAAGTACTGTTTGTAAGTATATAGTTTAATGGTTGATAGATCTTGTTACAGTGGACTATGGAACATGAACTCCCTGTACTTGTTAAGCAAACTGATTTCATGGTGCTTCATCCTCCCCCTTCCACCTTCTTTGGAATGTTTGTGTCTAGAGCAGTGGTTCTATTATACCATCACTGGGTCTCCATTGCTCCAATATCCAACCCTCTCTGCCTACCCAGTGATCAGTTCCTTCTGCTTCTTAAGGTGGCCATAGACGCACAGATAATATCGTACGAAACAAATTTTCGTACGATATTCGGTGCGTGTATGGTGGGAAATGAGCCGACCGACATCGTCAGAGGATTAAGATATCGGTCGGCTGGTTGATCGGACTGGACGGAAAATTTTGATCGGATGCCTTTGAAATCACCCTGAACATCGGCCATTGTTAGTGCTGAATCGTCAGATACAAGTAGAATTCTATTGTTTCTACCTGTATATCTGACGATTCAGCTCTACACGTGTGTGTTGAAACGAACGATCTTTCTCAGAAAGATCTTTTCCGAGAAAGATCGTAATTGTTACGTCTATGGCCAGCTTTACTCTTGTGTACCACCATCATTTTATTATTTTTAGTGACTCTACTCCCACCAACCTCAATTGCATGGGATCAGTACTTACCTTTTACTACATAAATCATCTGGTTTTTGCAGCCAGAAACATAAACAAAGACAACATTTTTTTCATCCTGGCTGGATAGGCAGGTGATGGGTCCTTACCTGCCAAACATGTATTTCTTTCAGAGAAGAATCGTGTATGTAGAGTCAGGAACAATTTTGGGTATCTGCAGTTGGAAAAAATGTTCCAACTCCTAATAACTTTAAATACAAGTACTGAAAATAACAGATTACATGTGGGGCAGCCATTTAAGCTGGAAAAAAGTAAAAAGGCACAGGTTACATAGCACATAACAGATACGCCCTCTCCAATACAATGGGGTTTTATCTGTTATGTACTTTTTTACAGTTTGAATGGCTACCCCATGGCTAAACGGCAGCTTGTTTATATAAACTATAATTGTATTTTTGAAGCAGAAACACAGCTTTTACCAGTACAGAACATCATGCGTTATATTTTAATAACTTTTTTGATACACTTTGTTTTTGGTGTTCGTGTTCCTTTAAAAACAGAGTTGGAATCTGTACCATAAACTGAGGAGTCCAAGGATTTAATATAACCACTCCATAGCCCTGCATGTATGTCTAGATATCTTTATTAAAAAAAAAAAAAAAAAAAGAAGAAGAATCAAATAATGGGTTTTAAGCAGTTTCATCATAAAGCTGGCCATAGACGTAACAATTACGATCTTTCTCGGAAAAGATCTTTCCAAGAAAGATCGTTCGTTTCAACACACACGTTTAGAGCTGAATCGTCAAATATACAGGTAAAAACAATAGAATTCTACTTGTATCTGACGATTCAGAACTAACAATGGCCGATGTTCAGGGAGCTTTAAAAGGCATCCGATCAAAATTTTCCATCCAGTCCGATCAACCAACCGACGGATATCTTAATCCTCTGACGATGTCGGTCGGCTCATTTCCCACCATACACGCACCGAATATCGTACGAAAATTCGTTTCGTACGATATTATCTGTGCGTCTATGGCCACCTTAAGAGGTGTATTGGTTAAAAATACAGGCTACGATATTTAAGGTAAACGATTTATTTTGTAAGGCACAGAGAATGATACACATATGGTGTAAATTCAGAAATTGCAGTGAATTACTATTATTATACATTATACAGCTGCCCCGGTCATGTGACTTGTGCCAGCACTTTAGGAGGGAACAGCTTTCTGGCAGGCTGTTGTTTTTCCTTCTCAATGTAACTGAATAGTACGCAGTGGGATACGGCTTTAACTATTGAGGGCTGTTCTTAGATATACCAGGCAGCTGTTATCTTGTGTTAGGGAGCTGTTATCTGATTACCTTCCCATTGTTCTTTTGTTAGGCTGCTGGGTGGGGGAAAGGGAGGGGGTGATATCACTCCAACTTGCAGTACAGCAGTAAAGAGTGATTGAAGTTTATCAGAGCACAAGTCACATGACATGGGGCAGCTGGGAAAGTGACAATATGTCTAGCCCCATGTCAGATTTCAAAATGAAATATAAAAAAATCTGTTTGCTCTTTTGAGAAATGGATTTCAGTGCAGAATTCTTCTAGAACAGCACTATTAACTGATAGATTTTGAAAAAATGTTTTTTAATGACAGGATCCCTTTAAATATATTCCAGTTTGATCAGATTCTTTAATATGCCACTTAATTTGATATAAACTATTTGTTGCTATTCATTTTGTGGGTATAGTTTTCATTTAAGGTGAAGATTTCTTATGGTGAAGACAGCACCACTAGAGGAGTTTCATCATGGTCGCCTAATCTGCTTTAACCCTTAGTGTATGGTTCTGCATGTAGACAAAATTTTGGGCTTATGAGACACTTATGCGGTGTCCCAAGTCCTATTTTGAGCGGTTACTGGATAGCACAAGGGGTTACATACATAAAAGAAAGTAAATGTGTACATCTACCAGAGAACCCGCCCCTTTAAGGTGCAGATTTACTAAATTCACATGAAGGATTTGAAGTTCGATCGAATTTTCAAAAAGATTTGAATTTTCAAATGTTTTTGAAGACCACTTGGACCGGTGACTTTTGAAAATTCGATTAGAATAATTTGAATAAAAATCTATTTGAATATTCGACAGACGAAGTACTTCCTCTTTAAATTTTTTTATTCGACTGCCTAGTTCGCCAGATCAAAGCTACCAAATTGGCTTTCAATATTTTTGATTGAATGAAAAAATTTGATCGTTCGACCATTTGAATTGCGGTAAAATCCTTTGAATTCGACATTCGAAGGATTTTACTTCCCACAGTATTCCCATCTATTCCCATGGTCGAATTCGAGGGTCTTTTAACCCTCAAATTTGACCCTTAGTAAATCTGCCCCTAAATGTCAATAAATATCTCCGCTAAATTTGAGCTTCATATACCTATAGATTATATGTCACCGTGCAAGTGAAAAACTTTCAGCAAAATATTTGAAAGCCTTGTGCAGCGGTAAAACTTGATATGTTGCCATAAAAAAAAATAGAGGAGGAAGAAGAGAGGAGTCGTAGTCACTCTTTAGATCACTCCCTTGTAAATATTTATTTACTTATCTTCTACAACATTGAACCGAGGTTGATCTTTAGTTACCTGTTTTCCAGACTTTGGGCAGTGTGACTTGTTGCTTATGCTGTAAAATGCATTGGTGACTTTCTAAAGAGCAGTAAAATTACTGTCTATGGAATCCTGTGCTGACGTTCAGTGGAAATTTGTTGGCAATGAGCATTTTAAGCATAGCTTTCCTTGATATCAGTATGGGATCAGCTCTCTGGAAAGCTCCAAATTATAGGAAGACCATCTATCATAGACTCCATTTTATCAAATATTATTATTTAATTTTTCTGTGTAATAATAAAACATTACCTTATGCTTGACCCCACCAAGGACATCATTAACTGGAAGCAAAACAATCCAATTAGGTTCAATGAATGTTTAAATGATATATATTTGGAAAGTCCCCCTATCTGTAAAAAACATTCTGGATAATAGGTTTCATACCTGTATATAGTCATCTGTAAACCTGCATGTTGCTTTAAGCTGGCCACACATGGGCAGATTTAGTTGGAGCTCTGCGATCAATCTAACTGTGTAAAGCTGGCCATAGACGTCATTATACTATGGTGATCTGTCATTTAGTCGATCGTACAGGTTAGAAGATTTCTGGTGGCCAACAATATATCTGCATGTATTGCCTAGTTGACAATATTACTGCAATATTACTACTACTATTTGTCGGATATAACTTTCGTACAATTGCTGTCTGTCAGTAAAATGGCCTGAACATCATCTGATTTGTTCTTTTTACTACTTTATTAAATCTGAATAGTTAGTTGTAGGTCAGGAGATTTCAACTAATGATCGTCTGTCGGAGACGAGGATAAAATCTGCACGTCTATGCCCAACTTAAACAATCACTTGAACAAACTTTTGCAAAAGGCATGTGTAGTGAACGTTTGTTCAACAATGATTATCTGACCAGCCACTGACTGATTTTATCGTCTCACGATAAACCTGTCCAGTCAAATGTTGGGGCCATTATGTTGGAAAAATAAGATGGTTTGCACTACACATGCTTTTTGCAAAAGTTTGTTCAAGTGATTGTTTAAGTTGGGCATAGACGTGCAGATTTTATCCTCGTCTCCAACCTTAGCAAAAAGATCCGCACACCTTAGAATAATGTTGATATTTGGATTTAATGCCCGGGTGCCGCTGTGAGGAAAAATTGATAAAAATGGATGTTGAATCGGCGCACTCCTGGGATTTTTTAAAAAATGTTTAAACTTTATTCCATGAAAATTTGATCGACGTTTCGGCTCATGT
>CM044433.1:33881843-33905139 GCA_024363595.1 Xenopus borealis
GTAACTTTTTTTTTTTTTTTTATGATTTCCTTTTTCTCTGTAACAATAAAACAGGACATTGTACTTTATTATAGATAAGCAACTCCAATCCCTATTGGTGGCAACACAATCCTGTTAATGTCTAAATGTCGTTTCATAGCTTTAACGTATGGACGTTACAAAAAAAAACCCAGAGCATTCTGAATAATAGATCCCATACCTGTACTATAAGTAAAGACTGATTAAACAAAAATAGCATGTAAATAATTTTAATTGCTAGCTTTATTTGTGTCATGAAGGTAGATGATATATTATCTGATTTATGGCTTGTGTTTCTAGGTGATAACTGCAGCAGCGCAAAGTTTATTGTATTACAGGAGACCCTCCGTTTGGCGTCACTGACTTGTTCGTGTACGTCATAATGTAATTTATTGTAGCCCAGCTCTGCTTATCTTGGAGTGTACAGTGAAAGGATTATGGGTTCCATCTGATAAAAATAACTATTTATCTGTACAGTAGTGAAGAAGGCTTCACGTGCTGACAGTTTTACAGACAATGTATCATTTTACTGCTGAACAGCATATTTGGCAAAATCGTCCTAGGTAACTCAACAACTTTGGTTACCTACGATACTTAGGTTATATTATCACGTGCATGCTAGTGGTCACAACAGACGGGTCGAAACATATAGCATATAATTAATGCACTTCCTGTTGTGGAAACAATATTACCAATGTATTTTCTGTCATGACCATATAACATTGAAAAATGTAAAGAATCTTTTAAAGGTTGGTTTAGCTTTTGCAGTTGGATGTCATATATGTTGACAGTTAGATCCAATATATCTTATAGGGGGGGGGGCTTCCTTTCCTAGTAGATAAATTCAAGCTCATTTTGCACAAAGTCTGCATGTAGAGAGACGTTATGTCTGGTGATTGTAATAGAGTGAGCTCCAATACATCTTTTAGGCAAAATTACCCCCCCCCCTGTACGGAATTTTTTACGTACATGCTAGTGATCACAACAGACATGTAGAAGCATATAATTAATGCTCTTCCTGTTGTGGAATCAATATTACCAATGTATTTTCTGTCATGGCCATATAAAATGCGATTATTTATAAGGGGTTGTTCACCTTTTGCAGTTCCGTGTCAGATATTCGTTGACTGATCTAATATAGGGGGGCTTCCTTTCCTAGCAGATGAATTAGAGCTCATTCAAATAGCTGATTCCAGTACAAAGTCTAACAAAATAGCTGCCTTTTGTATAAATTCTGCATGTAGAGAGACATGATGTCTGGTGATTTTAATACATCTTCTAGGCAAAAGGAGCCCCCCCCCCCTATAAAATATAGCGGATCTAACTGTCATTGATTATCTGACACCCAATTCCTGCATGCAGAGAGAATGAAGAGAAACAGATGCTGAGAGAGGAATAGTGAAGATGAACTTGATTATTTCAGAAACCGTACAGAAGCTTTAATTGCTTGTATTTAAAAGTTTCTTGTTTCAGTAGGCTGAAGCTTATATTACATTTTCACAATAGTTCCCCTTTAAGTTAGAGTTATAGAATGGCTCATTCTAAGCAACTTGTGAAATTGTCATTTTTTATTTGTTATTGCTTTTAAATTAGCCTTCTTCTTCTGACACTTTCAAATGGGGGTCAATGACCCCATCTAAATAATAAATGCTCAATAAGGCTACACATTTATTCTTATATTCAGGTACGCTCCTATTCTAGTCTCTTATTCAAATCAATGAAAATTTGCTAGGGTAATTTGGACCCTAGCAACAAGATTGCCGAACTTGCAAACTGGAGAGCTCCTGAATAAAAAGCAGCTCAAAAACCACAAATAGTTAAAAAAATGAAAAACAAATGCAAAATGTTATTATAATATCACTTTCTACATAATACCAAATGTTAATTTAAAGGTGAACAAACCCTATAACCAGCAGAATTATTTCAATGGAGTCTACTGCTCCCAGGAATTCAGATTAGAGGATTCAGCAGCTATGAAAGTATTTTAATCTGCTTAAGTTTAACTTTCTTCTATATGAAGCACAGGCTAATGCTGTAGCACATCTCCATTTAAAGTGCAGTATAAACATAGTTGTTTACAGGTTTCGTTGTGTTAAGCTTGCGTGCCAGGGGATTTTATCCTGTTTAATTTCTCAGGGGAACAGGCTGCTAAAACTAAGAAACCAAGCCAGGTGACTTTGTTCCCTATTACTAAAATATTTTCGCTTTCCTTGCATCTCCCAGGACTTGTCTCTCTTTTGTTAATTACTTTTTTTTCTTTCTTTAAAGGGGAAATGTAACCTCTGTATTTCACATAAGTACAGCTTGCCCTATGCTTTCTGGAAGCTAATTTATGAACATATAGTAGTTCCCAAACTGCAATTACTTGATATTTCCAATCAGCATGTTGCATTTACTTTCTACCTTGGAATAGAAAGCTCAAATGATTTGCGTATTGGATGCTGTGGGTAATTGTAGTAATGCAGTTTGCTAATATGTTGGTAAACTAACTTTCTGATGTTTTGAGATGGATCAGGATTGTGCTGCAACATGACAGAGTGAGTAGCTACCTCCGCTAATACCTAGTAAGCAGAAATACCATGGGGCAGATTTATCCACATGTGAAAATACAGATTATTCCTGTGGGATGTTTAGGGCACGGCCACACATGGCGATTTTTACGTTGCGTTTTTAAAAATGCTCCGTCCGGCGTAGATTCGCATAAAATGCACTACCACTGAAGCTAATGGAAAACACACTATGGCAATTCACATAGAGCGCTTGCAAGCTGAAATCCGCCACAGGACAACAGTATTGGCATTTTTTTTTTTTAGCAGAAAGGTCAATACATCAAGAAACTACCAAGTCAATAGACTCAATGTGATCTGCATGTTTGAAACCACACCTTGCGTAAATAAGCAGCGTATTTTAAATAAGGCATCCAAAAAGTGCATGTTGGGAAAAGAAACCTACGTGCTGAAAAAAGCATGAAAAATGCATTGTGTGGTTACACCCGAAGGAGCGTTTTTAAAAATGCAATGATGAAGTCAACTCTGGCTTAAAAATGCCCATTGACTTTCATGCGTTTGGACAAAAAAAAGTCTCCATAAGAAACACCCCATGACTTTAATGCGTTCGGACAAAAAAACTTGCCATAAGAAAAATGCCCTTTGAACTTAATGCATTTGAAGCAATAAAAATTGTTGCACGCATAAAACTTATTGCACTTAAAACCGCCCAATGCATTTCATGAAATTTTCACAATTTTTTCCGCAGTTTCGCACATTTTTCAGAGACAGATTAGCTCATAAACATGACTGACCATGGCTGAATTTTTTTTTTTTTTTAATTTATAGTGTGCATACTCTTAGGGCTTAGTAATGTGTATTGTATTGGTAAAGCTGCCAATTCCCCTTGGCAAAAAACAGCATCTAAATAATTTGGTTGTCATGCATGAACTACATGTTTGAGATCTCCCTCAAAGTGGCGCAATGATGTTGAGGCCAGGAAGAAACTATAATAGTATCTCCAGAACCTTCATTTTTCTGCTGCAGCCACTGAAGCGTCTACTTGGCCGTTTGATTCAGATAATTATGTTGGAAAGTCAGAGTTTGCCCCATTTTAAAGTGAACCGGTCATCCAGACATAAAAATCTGTATAATAAAAGTCCATTTAAGAATGAACATGAAATCCAAACTCGTTTTTTATTTACGCATTCATAACTGTTGTAAATGCATTTGAAAATCTCAGCTGTCAATCAAATATTGTCTGCCCCTATGGCATAGAGGCGGGGCAGACAAATACTTTCACTTTCCATTCAGCACTTCCTAGATCTCATTCTTTTCACAATTTAATTGTGTAAGCAGTGCATAGGGATGAACATCAGGCCGCCCATTCTAGTGCACAAACAAGATTTTTAATTGATGCAATGCTTGCCTTAATAACTGTCCACAAAATGGCTCCTGCCTGCTTGCTAGAATTATGATCCCAGATAGAAGGAAACGAGTTTCAAATATTTTTTTACAGTGTAATTAAAGTTCTTTTTGCTTGACTAACATGATAAAATAGGATTTGGAATATTTTTTTTGGGTGAAGGGTCCCCTTTAATATTATGACTTTATTCAACTTGGCATCAGTTTTGACTAATATCTCTAATTGCTAATGATACAATATGGGGCCCGGAGATTTCTGATGGAAGCCCTGAGCCTGTACTTTTGTGATTAGCCAGCTATGTCCCTATGTGCAGGTATTTTTTTTTTTTTGTTTATTTTTAGTAAACACAATGGGTTGCAATACAAAGATAGATAATAGACACAGTTGTGCATGAGAAC
This sequence comes from Xenopus borealis, assembly GCA_024363595.1. NCBI lineage: Eukaryota > Metazoa > Chordata > Amphibia > Anura > Pipidae > Xenopus > Xenopus borealis. The sequence continues at coordinate 33,886,172 of CM044433.1, forward strand.
ATAATAAAATTTACATTTCTTCTGACAATTACCTCCCATGTCTCATCATTCAAGGGGAGATTAGGGTGGTATAGTTGGGGAACAGGTTATCGGAGTTGCTTCCAGTAATCAAATCCTGGGGTCGTTCATAACTATTAAACCCCAGAAGAAAGGACAAAAGTTGCAAATGAACAATTTACAATCCGAACTTAATAATCTTAATAAAAGAGAAAAAAAGAAATCAAAACCTTCCGACTATTCGATGTGGAGTCTCTTGTCACTCTTCTCCAGGTCATAGGATTCCCTTGAAAGGGAAAACCCCTTTTTTGCATTCTCGCTTATAATTTTCTCGTTGGGGAGCATGTCTTAGCTTATTACCTGTTCTGTACACTGTAAGGAGTGGGGATCTAGGATAATAACGGGCAGGTATTATTTTAATGTATCAGATGACCATTGCATATTTCTTTTCTTTATAACTGTGTGATGGTATTTTATTCCTAGTGAGGCTCCTTGTAGTGTACCCCATTGAACCTAGGTGGAGACACTTTGCAAATAAATGGGATCCATTATCCGGAAACCCGTTATCCAGAAAGTTCCGAATTACAGAAAGGCTGTCTCCCATAGACTCCATTATTATCAATTTTTTTAAAAACGATTTCCGTTTTCTCTGTAATAGTAAAACAGTAGCTTGTACTTGTTCCAAATTAAGATATAAGTAATCCTTATTGCAAGCAAAACCAGTCTATTGGGTTTATTTAATGTTTACATGATTTTCTAGTAGTCTTAAGATCCGAACTACGGAAAGACCCAGGTCCTGAGTATTCTGGAAAATAGGTCCCATACCTGTACAATGAAGCAAGTCTCCCATAGTTGCCTGAATGTCAGCAGATGGTGGTCCTATATATGCTGGAGTGAAGTCATGTCCTAGAACAGGGATCCCCAACCTTTTGAACCCACGAACAACATTCAGAAATAAAAGGAGTTGGGGAACAACACTAGCATGAAAAATGTTCTTGGGGTGCCAAATAAGTGCTGTGATTGGTCATTTGGTAGCCCCTATGTGGATTGTCAACCTACATTGAGGCTCTGTTGGTCAGTACACCTGTTTTTATGAAACCAAAACTTGCCTCCAAGTCTGTAATTTAAAAATAAGCTCCTGCTTTGAGGCCACTGGGAGCATCATCCAAGTGGTTGGAGAGCAACATGTTGCTCACGAGCTACTGGTTGGGGATCACTGTCCTAGAAGATTGTGTTAGGAATGGGTTACACTTCTATGAACCTTACTAGCTGGACACTTGCCTAATCTCCTAGGTAGATGATCCCGGCATATTATATGTTATAAGTAGGTGTGAGGTTCTTTTCCTCCACCGTAGCTAATATGAGCCAAAGGATTACTGTTACAGGGAAATGTCAATTCGCCAGCCATTTCATTAATACTGACTGGCAGATATGCACTTAAATGCATAAATAGATGTATTGTTTGCTTTATTCCTTTTGGTTAATTGCAGATCTTTTCAGTTCTTTTTCACATGGTTTTACATAAAGGTATATGATCTATTAGGATGCCCAGGACCAGGGGTTTTCTTCTAATCCACACGCAGCGCGGCGATTTCCGGAATCTCCCGAAGTTACTTTGTGTGGAAACTTCGGGCGATTCCGGAAATCGCCGCGCTGGGTGTGGATTAGTGCTGGCGCTTTTTCATTTTAACAGGCGGCTGACAGGGAGAAGACAGTTTGGGGAGATTGTCGCCTGCGATTAATCACCAGGCGACAGAATCTCCCCGAATCTCCCTGTCTGTCCCAGCCCTAAATGAACAGTTCAGTGTAGAAAAAAAAAACTGGGTAAATAGATAGGTAGCAATTCAAGCTGGAAAAAAGAAGAAAAAGGCACAGTTTACATAGATAACAGATAAGCTATGTCAATACAATTATGTTTCATCTGTTATCTACTATGTAACCTGTGCCTTTTTTCCAGCTTGAATGGCTATCCCCCATGGCTACACAACATCTTATTTTTATATAAACTATAGTTGTCTTTCTGAAGCAAACACACAGCATGCTAACTGTATATTATATTCTAATTACTTTTATACACTTTCAGTTTTTGGTGTTATTGTTCTTTAAACACATGGGCTACGGGTGTTTTTATGTGCATGCGTTATGGATAGCTTAAGTATAATTCTGCAAATACACTTTTGACTGTTGTGTCTTGTGTGAGAAGTGCTGGTCTAGGCTACAGAAGGAATTGTATGAATATTTAGGATCTGTATGATCTGCCTGCGAGTAATTGCAAGTGACAATACTGAAACCCTGTACAGGTATGAGATCTGTTATCAGGAAACACATTATCCAGAAAGTTCCGAATTACAGAAAGGCTGTCTCCTATAGACTCATTTTTATCCAAATAATCCGAAATATTGAAACCTTTTTCTCTGTAATAATAAAGCTGTACATTTTACTTGAAACAAACTTAGATATAAGTAATCCTTATTGGAGGCAACACCAAACTATTGGGTGATTACTTACTATTACAGACGATTACATGATTTTCTAGTAGAATACGGGATGAATATGATTAGCAGATTAAATACAAGAATGTATTTATTTAATATAACAAAGCTCTATGGTGTTCATAAGGAGGAATAATAATAATGTAAGCAAATGTATAGTCAGTAGGTATAAAAACCTTGTTCCTAATGCCAGGCAGGGCAGTAGAAATACTTTAGTATTAATTGCTAGATAATATTTTATATGCTTTGGTTTAAGGCTACAGTTCATTACTATTTGCTATTTATTGAAAATTGGCCCTGAATCATGGCACATTTTTTTTTTTTTTTATGACTAATTGTGGGCTTAGACTTCTTGTTTTACTTCCCATTGTAGGCAGGTGACCCACAGTGATTTCTGGAGGTTATGTATACAGTTTTATACAAAGAAGATTTATGTAAAATAAGATTTTTATTTTCATTTATGCTTTTTTTTTTTTAGGTACAGGCACATTCGGAAGAGTGCATCTGGTAAAAGAGAAAATAGGCAAGCAGTACTTTGCCCTAAAAGTAATGAGCATTCCGGACGTGATTCGTCTAAAACAAGAACAGCATGTACACAATGAAAAATCTGTCTTGAAAGAGGTTGATCATCCGTTTCTAGTCAAACTGTAAGTTGTCGTGTAAATTGCATATGTGTAGAAAGTAAAAATTGCACGAAAACTAATACCAATATTCTTCTCAAACTTAAAAAAAAAAAAATGTAAAAGGATCTTTTAGGTATTTTTTATGAAAGCACACATGTGTCAACAGTTTAGCTACGAATGTCGTGAGGCTTATTACAAAATCTGAATAAAATAGGTGCAAACAGAAAACTACACTTAACTCTGTGCTAAAAAAAAAAAACTCTAACAATCGGAAATTTTCGGATAATTCCTAGTGAAAAAACATACGAAAACTGCTAAGTACGAATTGATTTAGAGCAGTTGACTTATTGACTTCTATAGGATCAGGGCAACTTTTAAGTGACAAAGTTTTGTATTTGTGATTTTCGTGGTTTTTACACTAAGGGGCAGATTTACTAAGGGTCAAATTTCGATGGTTAATTAACCCTCGAATTTGACCCTCAAATTTTTATTGAATTAAAACGCAATTTGAATTTTAACACAATTCGATTTTTCAAACGTTCAAATAAGAAAAATTCGATCGATCCATAAAATAGATTGATTCTAAAGATTTTAATCATTCGATTGAATTTTTTTTATTCAATCAAAAAAACCTATGGGAGCTTCCCATAGGAATATATAGCAGTTCGGTAGGTTTTATCTGCCGAATTGTTATATCGAATTTTTTATAAAGGGCCAGTACTTCGACAATCGAATTCGAATTTTGGGCTATTCGATAGTCGAATAAGCCTAAAATTAAATTTGAAATTTTTAATTCGAATTTTCACTTTGAATCGATTCAACCCTTAGTAAATCTGCCCCTTAAAGTTTGAATTTTTAGAGCTTTTAAAAAAAAAAATACATATCAAAATTTGATTGTTAGTAAATGGGCCCCTAAGTAATGTTTGTATATTTTCTTTGATCCTAAACAAAGAGTTTACACAATAATTTAGGGATGCACTGAATCCAGGATTCGGTTCGGAATTCGCCCAAGGTTTTGCCTTTTTCTGCAGGATGCGTATTCAGCCGAATCCAAGTGCTTGGCCTAACCGAATCTGATTCCAAAAAATTATGTCACTTTTCCTCACAAAACAAAGGAAGTCAAAAGTTTTATGTTCTCTTTCCTCTTTCTTCCCCTAATTTACATATGCAAATTGGTGTTCATTTTCAGTTTGGTATTTGGCCAAATCTTTCACAAAGGATTTGGGTTTCGAATTAATCCTAAAATAGTGGATTCTGTGCATCCCTACAACAATTGCTACCATATTGGCATATATTGTAATGACAAAAATAATGTTAACTCGTTCATACCCATATCACCTAAAATGTGTGAGAAAAGAATAACTTCAGCATCTTTTTCTAAAAGTAGACTAATCAAATACAGACCGAGCCTTTTCACACGCACATCTGTAGCACTTTTTTTTTTCCCAAGAGATTCAAAACAAAAACAACTTCCCTTTGAAATACTAACTGATATTTAGACATCGTCTTCAGAAATTTACAGGGTGGCTGTCGTTTGAGTTAATTTGTAGTTAGCATTAGGGATGCACCAAATCCACTATTTTAGATTTGTCTGAACCCCCGAATCCTTTTTGAAAGATTCGGGTGAAAACCAAACCAAATCATAATTTGCATATACTGGGTTGGAAAGGGGAAAACATTTTTTACTTCCTTGTTTTTAGACAAAAGTCATGCGATTTCCCTTCCCACTCCTAATCTGCATATGCAAATTAGAGTTTGGCCGGGCAGAAGGATTCAGCCAAATAAGAATCCTGCTGAAAAAGGTTGAATCGCTGAACCGAATCCTGGATTTGGTGCATCCCTAGTTAGTATGTTATAGAACTGCCAATTCTATTTTTTTCTATCTAACTTTTCTATTGGTCTTCAATATTTATTTTGTATAGTTTTTTGTTGGGATGCACCGAATCCATGATTCGGTTCAGTATTCGGCCTTTTTCAGCAGGATTCGGCTGAATCCTTCTGCCCAGCCGAACCGAATCCAAACCATAATTTGCATATGTAAATTGGGACAGGGAGGGAAATTGCATGACTTTTTATCACAAAACAAGGAAGTAAAAAAATTTTTCCCCTTCCCACCCCTAATTTGCATATGCAAATTATGATTTGGTATCGGTATTTGGAAGAAACTTTCTCGAAGGATTCAGCCGAATATAAAATAGTGGATTCAGTGCATCCCTAGTTTTGGAGTCTTGTTCTTCTGACTCCTTCCAGCTTTCAAATGTGATTCACTGACCCCCATCTAAAAACAAATGCTTTGTAAGGATACAAATGTATTGCAGCTTATTACACATATTTCTATTTAGGCCCTCCCCTATTCATATTCATGTCTCTTATTCAAGTCAATGCATAGTTGCTACGGAAGTTTGGACCCTAGCAACCAGATTGCTGAAATTGCAAACTGGAGAGCTGCTGAATAAAAAGTGAAATAACTCAAAAACCACAAATAATAACCAGTTGTAAATTTCTCTGGATATCCCTCATCATGCTAAACGTTAACTTAAAGGCAAACAACCACTTTAATTATGTTTAACAGACATTTGTAAGCTTTAAAATCCTGCAGTAGCCAACTGGAAGTTTTCTTTTAGACAACAGGCCATTTAATACTATCCGCTAATCTGGTTGTCATGGGTTACTGAACTGGAGCAAACTTTTAACACCTGTTAGTACAGCGTATAATATGCCCCAGCACAAGTGAAATTGGCAGAGGAATGTATAACCCTGCTGCCGTCCCAGAAAAGAGCCTTTTCAAGACTTTTAAAAAGTGTAAATGTGTTTTAAATCCATAGCAAACTTTTACACTTTTACACTTTTTGTGTTTTTTTTAAATGGTGAGTGCTTTCTATGTATATGCCAAGGAATTAATGGATTGTTTGAGACCATGTGCAGAAAATGCACAGAAATATATGTATTTTCTGGATTTGTTTGCACTCAAGTGCTCAACATGATATGTTCATTATGGAAAAAACATTATATGGTCTCAAAGGCTTTTTTTTGTATATGAAAATTTATGACTTTCTACATACTTAGATTTATCAAGGGTCGAATTCAAGGGTTAAAAAACCCTCAAATTCGACCATCAAATTTTGGTCAAATTGCAATCATTCGAATTCGAATATCGAATTCGATCAAATTTTTTTAATTTGATCTAAAAAACTTAGAAAAACCCTATGGGAGCTTCCCATAGGGTTTAACAGCAATTCGGTAGATTTAATCTGGCGATCTAGGCGGTCGAATTTTTTTTAAAGGCCAAGTACTTCGACAATCTAATGATCGAATAGATTTTTACTCTAATCATTTGAATCAATCTAATTTTTTTTAAATTCGATGGTCGAAGTACCCAAAAAAGTTATTCGAATCTTTTTGAAAATTCGATCGAATTTCGAATCCTTCACGCAGATTTAGTAAATCTGCCCCTTGGACTACTGGTTTCTCAAACACTGACACTGCCTGTTGTAGCAGGGTTTCATATTTAATAACGGTATGGCATCCATTCTCCGGAAACCCGTTATCCAGAAAGCTCCGAATTACGGCATGCACATCTCCCATAGACACCTTTATAATCAAATAATCCAGATTTTTCAAAATAATTTCCTTTTACTCTGTAATAATAAAACTGTACACAGGGCCGCTTTAACAACACAAGTGATGGGGCGTCTGCCCAGGGCCCACTGATTTTGGGGGCCCACTGCGCCGGGGGGTGGGGCGAGATGCAGGGAGGGAGACAGAGGGAGTGGACGCACACAGGGTGGAAGATGGGAGCAGGGAGGGAGGAAGATGGAGGGAAGGGAGATAACCCACACAAGGAGGAAGATGGAAGTCGGGGAGCAGGGAAATTTTCAGGGATCACTAGTTGGCTCTTTGCCCAGGGCCCACCAAGGCCTTAAAACGGCCCTGACTGTATATTGTACATCATCCAAACTAAGATATAATTAATCCTTATTGTAAGCAGAACCAGCCTATTGGGTTTATTTAATATTTACATGATTTACATGGTTTTCTGTTAGACTAATTATAGAAAGATCTGTTATCCAGAAATTCTCAGGTCCAGTACATTTTGGATAGCAGGTCTCATACCTGTAATTGCAGTTGAACCCTTTTATCCCCCCTTTGATAACTTTCTAATAAATACACACACAAATGACAGTGACTCTCTTATTTTTACCTCTTTATAAAGTTATCACCTTGTAATCCTAAGAAACCCTCTACAAAGATACACAAAATGAAAGGACATAGAATTATTGAACAGAATAGGTGCATTCATTACAATATGTTGTGATATATATCTATACAATAGCATATAGTAAACAATGATGATCCGGCTTGTGGCGGGCAATCAATGATATAGCAGGGGGGTGGAATAAATGGTTCTCCAATAATCAGGAAGAAGCACACACGCAAACAAAGAATTGTAGAGTTACTGCTGGCAGAATTAGAAATCAAATACCTTCTCTAAGAGGTATTGACACACACCAGTGAAACTGATCCAACTTAAACAACAATAAGGTAATGTGCAGTCATACCTCTTATTAAATGGTAACATGCCAGCAAGTCTAATGGACATAATCACCAGGCTTTTATACTTGTAGACACAGCCATATATAATCTCTCTTTTCTTTTGCTTGATTTTTATGTCACTGTTAAGTATGGTGTTGCTGACTACTGTTACCTACGCTACTGCCACTACAGGTATGGGATCCATTATCCAGATACCCAATATCTGGAAAGCTCCGAATTTTGCCATAGACTCCATTTTATCTAAATAATTGAAATTTTCATAAATGATTTCCTTTTTCTCTGTAGTAATAAAGCAGTACCTTTTACGTGATCCAAACTAAGATATAATGAATCCTTACTGGAAGCAAAAACAGCCTGTTGGGTTTATTTAATGTTTATATGATTTTCTAGTAGACTTAAGTTACGAAGATCCAAATGACAGAAATATCCGTTATCCGGAAAAACCCCAGGTCCCAAGCATTGTGTATAAGAGGTCCCATACCTGTACTACTACTATGATGTAGTAAATTATCACCAAGGTTTCTAGGAAATATCTAGATATTAGAGCTCTAGATTTCTAAGTAAATGTAAACCTGAGCTATCTGTTCTTTTACCATCGCACATTCATAGCAGTAGCACTAGATACTGGCCAAGATAACTGAATAGAGCTGGTTACCGACACTCCTTGCTTTGATCCATTCTCTGTGTTGTTAGCAAATGTCTGTCTGTAACTAGACCCATAGTGGGTAATTTGATTCTGGAACTGTTATCTTAGACAATGTTTTAAAACTGTAACCAAACCTTACAGAGACTCCACGTCTGCTGACCAAATATTACCAATCTATTGTCCCTATTACTTTCTTGACACCAGTGGATCGTGTTCTTTGGGTTTACAGGTATGGTATCCATTATCTTGAAACTCGTTATCTAGAAAGCTCCCAATTGTGGAAAGGCAGTCTCCCATAGGCTCATTTTATCCAAATAATCCAGAACCTGTTATCCAGAGAGCTCCCAGTTACGGAAAGACGGAGCCATAGGCTCCATTTTATCCAAATAATCCAGATTTTTAAAAATGATTTCCTTTTCCTCTGTAATAAAACAAATCCTTATTGGAGGCAAACCCAGTTTATTGGGTTTAATTAGGGGTAGGGTACATTTACTAAGGGTCGAAGTGAATATTCGAATAAAATTTGAAGTACTGTCTTTTTAAAATCCTTCTAATTCGACACTTCTCCACCTTAAAGCTGCCAAATTGTCATTTTAGCCTATGGGGGACCTCCTAGAACTTGTCCTGAAATCCTAGGAAATTGAAGGATTTTGCGCAAAATCCTTCTATTCAATGATTTTTATTCGATCAAAAACTGACCTATTCGATCGAAATTGGTCCATTTTCGATCAAAAAAGGCCTTAAAAAAAAATTTTGTTGGTCGAATTCCGGAGTTTTTTCACTTCGAAATTCGACCCTTCGTAAATCTGCCCCTTAATGTTTACATGATTTTTTAGTAGACCTAAATTATGAAGATCCAGATTACACAAAGATCTGCTATCTGGAAAACCTAGGTCCGAAGCATTCCGGATAACCGGTCTGATACTTGTACAAACAAAGACCCTTTGCCAAGGAAATCACTGGAGTCAACTGATTATAACACAAAACTATTCTCCTCCCCCACCACTTCCTATTCTAACACTGTTATTTCCAGTTTATTCAGAGTTCTGACCCAGTATTTCATCAAGCCGTCTAGAAGTCATGATGCAACTGGAAGACATTGCTTAACCATATCATTCTTGAGGAGTTTGTGCTAAATACCTGTTAAAACACCTTGATGCGCATTCCATGCCATGAGAATACGGAGAACATCACAGTACTAGCCCAGTTTTGATTTGGTGCCATATTACATATAGATTTTTCTGTGTATTTCATATAATTTCTGTTGTGTACACTAGCATTCAGTTCTGATTATAACCTAATTATTGTTATTTAGGTTTTGGACCTCGCACGATGACCGTTTCCTATACATGCTGATGGAGTATGTACCTGGTGGAGAACTTTTTAGTTACTTAAGGAACATGGGACGCTTTAATAACAGCACTGGACTGTTTTATTCAACTGAAATTATTTGTGCAATAGAATACTTGCACTCCAAAGAAATTGTTTACAGAGATTTAAAGCCGGAAAATATTTTGTTAGACAAAGAAGGGCACATCAAGCTCACAGACTTTGGATTTGCAAAGAAGCTTTCAGACCGGTAAGGATCCCTTTCTAAAACCCATATGTGAAGTGGTTTATACATCTAAACCTTTTCCTTTTTTCAAACAAAAATATAAACATGCACTGTAATCATAGTGCAAAATGTAGGGTAGGGCTGCAAACTCCTGTTTATGGGCAAAACTGGGCCATGTACTATTTGCACCCAAGGCAATATTACTTGGCCCAATGTCCTGAACCCAACTACCCACCACCCTATTTGGCCTGCAAGCCACTTAACACACACTGCCATCCCCACTTATCCAACTGCCACTTTCCCACCATGCTGCTGGGTCAGCACGTCTTGCTACCACACACTTGGGCCAAAGAAAGACACTTTTGCCAGCTCTTATGACCACCCTGTTTATTGGATACTCCTAAGTGTCAGGCAGGCAGGTGGCCATAGACATACAGATAATATACAAAAACGTTTTCATACAATATTTGGTGTTTTGTAGAAGAACTCACCGATATTGGCAGAAGACTTGGATATCGATCAGTTTGTTTGAAGGCACCCAAATATTGGCCATTTTTAGTGCTGAATCTTCAGATACAGGTAGAATTCTATTGTTTCCACCTGTATATCTGATGGTTCAGCTCTACATGTATATTGAAACCAACGATCTTTACTGGAATTATGTTTTCGAGGAAGATCATAATTGTTATGTCTATGGCCACCTTATCTGTGCCTGCATCACAGTTACATGTATGGTAACCCCCCCCCCCCACCCATTAAGATATTTCTTCCCCAACCCCACCTTACACACACTGCACTCGCCTGCCAGTTGGGGGGGGGGGGGGTCACCAGACTAAACACTCTAATAGTATTGCTCAAAGATTACACTATTTAGACATAAAAAAATCACCTATCATCTAGAGATTTGCTAGAGGTATTGCTTTCTTGATATGAGATAATAAGGATTGTATCCCCACTTTGGACAGAAATCTTGTATAGGAAAGTTTTTAATCACCATGGTATTAGTTAGCATTTCTCATGAAATTCATGACCAATAAAACAAGCAGAGTGCTTGCAGCAGTGATGAATGACTTTGTGCTAGCAATAATTACCATTAGCCAAGAAGAAAGAACCTACAAAGTACCGTTCAGCTTCTGTGCCAGTGTTGGGTTTCAGTTCTTTGTCATGCTAGCCGTCTTTGCCTGTTGCTTCACATCCATGTTAATTTATTTATAGACCTGTCAGCTTCTGTGGGGAACAGATTATTAATTGTTGCTAGGAAGAACTTGCAACTGTAGGTTATTTTGGAATAGATGTTAACTGGCAGCAAAGGGAAAACTGGACTCTTCGCAGTATTAGCAGGGGACTGAAATTGGCCATACACTATAAGATCTGCCCTTTCCCCAATTTGCCCACCAATGGAAGGGCTATATTAGGTTAATCCGAATGTTCAGCACAGGGGCCGAAAAATGGGATTAAATTAAGGAGTAATGGTCTCAGACGGGTTGATTGCCTGAAAAAACAAACCTTCCCGATCGATATTGTGGCCAGGTATGGATTGGGAAGACCCATCGGAAGCCCCCATACACGGGCAAATATGGCCACCTTTGCAAATAATGGGACACCAATACACTCATGATTGCACTCTCAGTGCTGTCTTCTGATCCTAAACCTGCCACCTTCAGAGTCAAATCCCAAGTCACACATAATTCCAGTAGGCATACAAATTTACAGCCTTAGGTGTACCAAATGAGCAAGACTTTGGTCCTTGCAATCCCCAAATTAATTTGACTCCATCACAGTGTTTTCTGTTCCAATCTTTGGTGTCAGGTTCCATTTTTCCCACTGACTGGCTTTCTGTTTCAGAAATTAAAACATTTGAAAAACACAGGCTTTTTACACCTATAATATAGGGCTTCTGTGCCACATATAACTACCAGTAGCCCTATGCCAAGAGAGGGTTTTCTGAGTAACTGAACTTCCAGGTTCCAGTATGTCCGTCTGTTATTTGTCTTGAACCCTAATAGAAGATTGCGCTTTTTGAAAGATCAATATGTTACTATTTAAATCTTTTTTCATTATAGTTAACAAAGTCTCAGGAGCCTTAAGAATATTTCTACACATGAGGGCTCTAAACTATTTTTTCGAAATCAAAAATCTAGAGTGGATTCCTTGGCACCCTGTGTCATTGCTTTTCCAAAAATCTTTGTAAAAAGATGTTTGCTTTCATATTCCTATAGTAGAAGAAGACAGAAGGTGATTTTGTTTCATATTGATTTTATTAATATCATTTAATGCCTAGCCTTTGGTCTTTGCCAATCCCACTCTCAAGGAGTGTTGAACATGTACTTAATCATCATCATGATATCAGAAAAAATAGTCAGTCTTTAAAGATTTATTCTGTAATGCCAAAGTGGGGTTAGAATGCAGCCAAACAGGCTACACAACTTATTCCACACTCCTATTTGTTACAACCCAAAACCTCTGCTTGTAGAACTGATTGTGGTTTTCCACAAATGTTTAATAATAATGTAGTTGTTTAACTTGATCATGTTGGGTTGCAATGCTAAATTGCAGGATTCCAATGCCCAACACTCCAGAGTATAATTTGGGAGTTGCACAATAGCTGTGGGTACTAAAACAAGTTGGGCGCTGTCTGGTGTTTTGTGAATTAGTCTTTTAAAGGACATGTCAACCCTCTCCACAAAAATGTAATCAATGAACAGCCTCTTTGAAATCTTTAGATAACTGCCACTCTGGTTGTTAAAAGGTTAACAGTAAGGCTGCAGTATCCCCTTAATCAGCTACAAATCCTTCTACTACACTAAACCACTCTGCCCCCTCCCTCAGGAATTTCCTTTGGCTCAGTGAGCATGCTCAGTTCCTCTCAGCTCAGATTAGAAACACACCCTCCAGACTAACAGCCAATGAAGAGAGAGCATTGCTTGTTCTTATAGAAACTGTCTGTTGCTTTTTTTCTCCTAACCACCTCTCCTGAGCTCAGCTTAACAATTACAGTGCTCAAACCCAGCAGAACTTTTTTTATCAAAGTATGTTGTGTCTGTGTAAACCTGCATTCTGCACTGCATGGACTTTACAGCATACGTCTTATTTCAGATGTCAATAGTACTGATAATGCATCAGAGGGAAAATGGCCGCCAGGTGAAAGCTGCTGTGTGTTTTAGGAAAATGTGATGGTGCTGGCAAACAGAGGGGGTATAAGCAGTACATATGATGCAGTTTGGGTGGGGAAGATATGCCCAACTTATATACATGGGAGGAAAATGTAGGCTTTACATGTCCTTTAAGCTACAGAAAAAGCAAAGCACTGAAAGAGACCCCGTTTCAAAAAGCATTGCATACGCAGAACTGTTTTGAAGTCTCCTAAGCAGCTTGCAAATAATCTTGGTTGAATGGACACAGATCTTTTCTTCTTAAATATGCTTGCCATCACAGATTTATTTTCTTTGTACTTGGAAATGTTATCTACCTTGCAATACATGGGCTGTTCAGCCAAGAAATATATATCACGCAGTGTGAATTGATTAAAAATAATATAATTTTGTCAAGTTGTTTAGCTGGCAAACACTATAAATAAGGAATTTCACAATTCATCGGCTCTTTCTCTAATTGCTGTTGAGTGTTTAGAATAACCTTAAAAAATTGTCAGTAAAATTTCTCCAAAATTGCAGCACAAGCAATTTTTATTAGAAACTCTGACATTGGAAAGCACTTGAATAAAGCTGGCCATAGACCTACAGATAGAATTGTACGAATCCTCGATTCGTTCGATTTTCAGACTCTGTGTGGAGTGTCCCGACATTTTTTGTGCCATGGCGATCAGTCAGTGGGACAGGTTAGAAGATTTCCGTTGGCTGCTGATAATGTGGCAAATTCACTATCGCGCCAGCGTAACATCATTTCGGAACTTTGCACGCTAGGGAAGGTGCACTCTGGCAAAGGGGGTGTATCTACACAAATTTACTAAGCATTTTTTTTTCTGAACGCTACCCCCTTCGCCAGACTTAACTCCGCCAGGGTTGATAGCGTAACTTCGCTTTGCCTGACGAAGTAACAGTAGCGCAACTTTGCTACCGTTCGCCTCCCTTAGTGCAACTTCACATTTTAGTGAATTTGCGTAACACTGGCGAAACTACACCTGGAGAAGTGTGGTGAACATCGGCGAAGCCAACGCTAGCGCATTTTCGGGGGCTTAGTGAATTTGCCCCCAAATCTCCATATGTATTGCTCATTTGACGATTTTCAGTGGGAGACTGTCACAAGCTTTTGTCGGACATAAACTTTCCTATGATTGCTGTCAGGTCAGAACATTGTGTGATCTGTTCTTTTACTACTTGATTTAAACTGAAGATTAGTGACAGATCAGGAGGTGGGGACGTCTGATCATTCGTACGATATTGCAGGCAAATCTGCACGTCTATGGTCAGTTGACTCGGACATGACACCAAAAGTACAATTGTAATAGTTGCCTATAAGTTGCAGCCACCCTCATCCTCAGTGAGTCCTATGCACACATGGAAAATGAATAAATAAAAAAATGTTTTACAGTAGGCATTTTATTTGAAGCTACTGGGAATGATCCTTCAGTGATTAAACATCAGGAACACCACTCTCACTGCCCAAGTCTCATATTTAACCAGCTAGTAGTTATGGTTAAAGTACACAAAGCATTTTGATCATCTGTTTAGCAAGCAGTGGAAGCAAATGTTTTCTTGCATGCCATAGGCAGTGCCCCTACCATAGATTATAATGAGAAGAGGCTACAAGTTTTAAAGAACAATTTGATTGGTTAGCTTTTTTCTACGAGCTTACTCTCTACATGCAGTCTTTGTGTCTGAACTGCCAGAGAAAATACTCTAAGGGCTCATCCAGATGAGCAGATTCGTGGAGATTAGTCGCCTGGCGACAAAATGGCACGTCTTTGAGGCAACTAATCTCCCCGAATAGCTTGATATCGCTGTGCACCCGCTAGGCGTAAAGTCAGCTGCGCTTATTCACACGCAGCGGCGCGATTTTCAAAGCCGCTGAAAATTGCCTGGCGACTTTGAAAACCGCGCCGCTGCGTGTGAATAAGCGCAGGCAACTTTAAGCCTAGCGGGTGCGCATCGCTAACCAGCTATTCGGGGAGATTCGTCGCGGCGATAAGTCGCCAGGCGACAGATCTCCCCGAAAGCTCCCCGTCTGGCCTTAGCCTTAAGG
Organism: Xenopus borealis; assembly: GCA_024363595.1. NCBI lineage: Eukaryota > Metazoa > Chordata > Amphibia > Anura > Pipidae > Xenopus > Xenopus borealis. Next base: position 33,901,238 of record CM044433.1, read on the forward strand.
TCCCCATACACAGGCAGATATAAACTACCGACAGATTGTCATCAGCTTATAGGGCAGTGTGTGGGGTCCTTTGACGGGCTTCCCCAATCAATATCTGGCTGTCGAAACCCCGTCGAATTGAGGACCACAACAGTTTGTTGATGCAACTGCCTGTTGAGATCCGAACATTGAGCCCTAGGGCCCACAATCTGGTCAGCCTGATACCGCGAACCTCAAGGTTGACATTGGGTAGAGATCCACTCATTTGGTGATCTCGCCAAACAAGCATATCTCTGTATGTATGGCCAGCTTAACCAGTAATGTGAAACACTCTCCCTCCCTACTCTTAGCTCTTAGCCAAATTCCTCCTACAGAGGTAACAAAGCTTATTTTACATCTTTGTTTTCTTAAAGGGGTTGTTCACCTTCCAAACACTTTTTTCTGTTCAGTGGTTTTCAGATTGTTCTTCATAAATAAAGAATTTTTTCAATTACTTTCCATTTATTTTTTTTACTGTTTTTCCAAAATCTTTAAAGTTGAATGTTGGTGTCTGTGGTGTTTGAGGCAGCTCAGTAATTCAGGTGCAGACTCTAAACTGTTACAATTTTGCAACTTTTAATTGATACATTTCACAGCAACATCTCTGGACTATTAGCAACTATTGTATCAATTCTAACAGCTGCCTGTAATGAACCCAGAGAGTCTGCTCAGCAGGGACAAAGATAAGAAATGTATCCATTAAATGTATCCGTTTAGAACAGTTGTGGGGTCGGTGACCCCCCACCCTCCCAGAGCTGCTTTAGCAGGTGAAAAATGACACTTTACACTTCAAAATTAGAAAAACGGTTACAAATAGAAAATAGACAGTAATTGGAATAAGTCTTTATTTCTGGTGATCTATCTGAAAACAACTAGTTGCTTGAAGGTGGACAACCCCTTTAATACTTCTGCAGTAGGGTAGAACTCCATGAGTGATATAGTCGTGATCCGACATGCTGCACAAAAACGCAGGCGTCACGTCGGCTGCAACGGAAATAAAGTAACTAATAGCATTGTCTGATGGTATCACAGCTGTCGACTGATGCTGCACGCTGCGTCTGCATCTGACAGCCGTGTTGCGTTGGATCAGCGCTGCAACTTCATCCCACATTTCCATCTCTTACCTTATTTCCAACGTATCCGACATGATGCCTCCCTTTTTGTTCAGCTCGTCCAATCGTGCCGATCTCGTCCGTGGCGTTCTACCCTTAAAGAGATGCTGACACCAGAAATTAAACTCTTGTTTACATCTATCATAATATTGCCTTTGAAAGCTAGTTATAACTTTAAAGTATTTGCACAATGCTTTTATATTACCTGGCTGATGCCCCATGTTTGGAAGTCTCAGAATATCACTTTGTTCCATGAACTAAAATGCTACTTTATGTCACTACTTTGTACAATGCTGAGGATTATTACCTAGCATACCAGGAGCAATGCAGCAGTACTCGGTAACTGGCTGCAAAAATGTTATAGGAACAGGAACACCAAAATATGAAAGTGTTTTAAGTAATTAAAATTTAATTTATGGTTTCCCTGAACTCTTGTGTTTTCTTTAGAAAGACTACTATCATTTATATACACTATGTTCTGTGTAGCCGTGGGCCATTCAAGGCTCAGGTTATATAGCAGATTCATTTTGCAAAATACTGTTCTATTCTATCACAGAGCTTATCTGTTAAGTAACCTGTGCCTTTTCTCCTTTTCCAGTCTAAATGACTGCCCCCATGTCTACACAGCAGCCTATTTCTATCAAGTATAGTAGTCTTTCTAAAGCAAACCAATGCAGGGCAACGGTACATTATATGTTAATTCCTTTAAAATGTTTTTATTTTTTGGTGTAACTGTTCCTTTAACTATAATTTAGAGCTGTACACAGATATAATGCCGCCAAGTTGTCTGACAAAAAATTGAAACGGGAAGCACCATCACGGATCTCCCGTTTAATTAAGATTTTTATTTGACTAAAATAAGCCAATATTTGTATATTACTTGGCCAAAGCATTGACCTTGTTTTTCAATCAAATATCATAGTAACACTTAAAACATTCATAATCCACTTTAGGCATACCCACCAAAAACACTCACAGTTCCTATTTTCTGCTGAAATCCTAAGGCTGTGTGGCCTGTCAACAAAAAGAAAAAATGAGGGTCAATGGAAAACTTGCTTAGAATTTTCCATTCTATAACATACTAAAAGTCAACATAAAGATGAACCACCATTGAACAAATATGGCCCTGTAGCTTTATAGGGATTCTGTCATGATTTTTATTATGTAGTTTTTATTTCTAAATCACAACGTCTACACGGCAAACAATTCAATCTACAAAATAAAATTTCGTTCCTGAACCAGCATGTGATTTTTTTTAGTTGTAATATTGGTGGGTAGGCAGCCATCTGAGGTCATTTTGCCTGGTCATGTGCTTTCAGAAAGAGCCAGCACTTTAGGAAGGAATTGCTTTCTGGCAGGCTGTTGTTTCTTCTATTCAATGTAACGGAATGTGTTGCAGTGAGACCTGGATTTTACTATTAAAGGAGAAGGAAAGGGTTTTTACAACAAATGTTAGGCAGCCGAAGTGACTACTTTTACCTACCTGATACCCCGGGCCGGTGCTCCTATCAGCCGAAAACCACACGGGTCCTGGGTTCTTCTAACGAGCACCACTGAGAGATCATCTTCCTCCTGCTTTGATTTAAAATTTCCTGGGGAAATCGCATGCAGCCCAGGTTATCAGGTAGGTAAAAGTAGTCACTTGGGGGTGCCTAACATTTAGCACCCCCAAGCGTAAAATACCTTTCCTTTTCCTTTAAAGGAACAGTAACACCAAAAGACTAAAGTGTGTTAAAGTAATGAAAAAACCATGTAGTGTTGCCCTGCACTGGTAAAACGGATGTGCTTGCTTCAGAAACACTACTATAGTTCATATAAACAAGCTGCTGAGCAGTAATGGCGGAAAATAAAAAAAGGCTATATGGCACAAGATAAATAATGGATAATAGATAACATTATGTTCTACAAAGCTTATCTGCTATCGACTGTGTAGCTTTTTCTCCTTTGATTGGCTACACCCATTTCTACACAGCAGCTTATTTATATAAACAATAGTAGTGTTTCTGAAGCAAACACACCAGTTTTACTAGTGCAGGGCAACACTGCATTATATTTTTATTACTTTAAACAATTTCATTTTTTGATGTTACTGGTCCTTTAAGTCATGTTCTTATATCTACCAGGCAGCTGTTATTTTGTGTCAGGGAGCTATTAGCTGGTTACCTTCCCATGGTTCTGTTATTAGGCTGCTATGAGGAGGGGATACCACTACAACCTGCAGTACAGCAGTAAAGAGTGACTGAAGTTTATCAGAGCACAAATTACATGACTTTGGGCTGCTGGGAAAATGACAGTATGTCTAGCCACATGTCAGATTTCAAAATTAAATTTAAAAAAATCAGTTTGCTCTTTTGAGAAACAGATTTCAGTACAGAATACTGGTGGAGCAGCGCTATTAACTGATGCATTTAAAAAAAAAAATTTCCCACGACTGTACCAGATTCTGTGTTTGCTCCTTTTTAATGCTCTGCCAGGCCTTTACTGCAGCAGCTTTCAGTTTCTGTTTGTTTGTGGGCCTTGCTTTCCGAAGTTTAGTCTTAAACAAGTGAAATGCATGCTCAGTTGGTTCAGATCAGGTGACTGACTTGACCATTCAAGAATAGTCTACTACTTTGCTTTAATAAACTCCTGTGTTGCTTTGGCTGTGTGTTTTGGGTCATTGTCCGTCTGTATAATGAAACGCCTTCCAATCAATTTGAAGCTGAAAGTCAATGCAGTTCAACTGCATCTGAGTTGTTTCATTTAAAATTAATTGTGGTAATGTACAGAACC
>CM044433.1:33905672-34009516 GCA_024363595.1 Xenopus borealis
ATTGCCCTAAACATGTGCCCCCTGTATAGTTGTGTTGCCATATGTTAGGAAATGTAGAGGAGAAGGAGGGTAATGCCCCAAAAAAATTTCGCTCTTTTTCAGACTATCACCCTACAAAAGGTAAAACACACCAGCGTTTTTTTGGGACTTTTTTTTTTCAAACTCCTATCTATTGTATTGAACTTAGCCAGGTCCGACCTGGCGAAGTAACGTCTAGTGTAAGTGGTAAAGTTCAGTAACATGGTCATCTTAGTAAATTTGCGTAATTACGATCCTTTGTCAGTGCGAAACTTCGCCTGGCGTTAGGGTGCTAAGTTGCTAGTCTATCTACTTCGCTAGCGAAAATTCGCCAGAGTCCGTGTTAGTGAATTTGCGAAGTTGGGAATTGACAATAATGATCCTTTTAAGCCATAAGAACCTATATAACCTAAATAAGAATGGAATTGCTAAATCTTGTTCATTCTTGTCTTGTGCATGTTGCTGTAGGACATGGACACTTTGTGGGACACCCGAGTACCTGGCACCTGAAGTCATTCAGAGCAAAGGCCATGGAAGAGCAGTGGATTGGTGGGCTTTAGGCATTCTGATTTTTGAAATGCTTTCAGGGTAAGATTCTCTTTCCACTTATTATTCATTTTCATTTAACAAACAAAAATCTGTAAAATGTATTAATGCAACAATGTAAATTCTGTGGGTTCAGAGCTTTCATTTCACGACGGACACCCGTTATCCAGAAAGAATTACAGAAAGGCAGTCGTCCATATACTACATTTTATTTAAATAATCCAAATATATCGAAATGATTTAATTTTTCTCTGTATTAATAAAACAGTACTTATACTTTATCCAAACTAAGATATATTTCATCCTTATTAGAAGCCAAATCAGCCTATTGAGATTATTTAATGATTACATGATTTTCCGGTAGACTTACAGTATGAACTACGGAAAGATCCACTATCCGGAAAACCCCCGGTCTCAAGCATTCTGGACAACCGGTCTCAAAACTTTTCTATATTTGCATTGCTGCTGCTCATTAATTTCATTATCTGGAGAATGTGACTTGTCAATGGGGGGAGGGGCTAGAAGCTCCAAATTGTTCATATTAATGAAAATATGGTGGGAAAAATGCACACATTCTGAAAAGACACAGCCCATATACAAGTATGGGACCTGGGGTTTTCTGGATTACAGATCCATCTATAATTTAGAAGCCTACTAAAATGTGCACGTTAAATAAATCCAATAAGCTGGTTTTGCTTCGAACAAGGATTAATTATATCTTAGTTTGGATTAAGTACATGGTACTGTTTTATTATTAAAGAGAAATAGGTATTAATTTGTAAAAAAAATTTGATTATTTTAATAAAATGTAGTCTATGGGAGACGGCCTTTTCACAATTCATGGCTTTCTGGACAATGGGTTTCCGGATAACTGATTTCATACCTGTACACTGTAAATGTTTTGCACAAGGTTAGCAAACAGAGACTCATTTAAGTGTACAAGCTCTTTTTTTTTTAAATATATTTTAGTGCATGGTTCACATACACACACCTCCCCATTCGTTTCTAGTTGTCTGTACTAGAGCGAGAGCAACTGGCTGGAATTTGATACATGGACAGATATAAAGTCGATGAGAGCTTTTGCTGCTGAGTACAGTCTGAGGCTAGAAAGGAATATCTCATGTTTCCAACAGAGCTGTCGGTACCCAGAGAAGGTCAGCTCAGCACAAAAGAAGAGGAGCTGCAGTTCTCCGACTAGAGCAACTGAAATGGAAAACAAATGCATGTGTTTAACCAATTGCCTGCTGTACAGCTTAAAAATCGACAGCACTGTCTCTCGGGGACCTGCTGTCTAATATTTTATTATTTCCTGCTGAAAAAAATGTATAGTTTAGTTGTATCCCGGGTCATCCCCTTGCTTTGAGTACATAATATTTCCCCTTTCACGTGCATACTCTTGTGCACATTAAATTTAAGAGCAGATTTACTAAATTCGTGTGAATGATTCAAAAATTTTTTAGTAGACTTAAGTATGAAGTTTCAAACTACAAAAAGACGCCTTACCCAGAAATTCCCAGGTCCTGTGCATTCTGGATAGCAGGTCCCACACCTGTAGTATCTTGCCAGAAAGGAAAGCATTATGTAGAGTATATGGGGCAGATTTACAAAATTCACATGAATAAGTCGAAGTTCCATCGAAATAAATTTGAATATGCAAATTAGGCAAATTCTACCATCGAATATTCGAATTAGAATAATTAAAATATTCGAATAAAATCTTATTCGACTATTCGATGGTCGAATAACTTCCCCTTTAAATTTTTATTCGACTACCTACTTCGCCAGAACCAAGCTACCGAATTGGGAATCATTACTTATGATCGAATAAAAAAATTTCGATTGATCGATTAAATCGTTCGAACTATTGATCGATCAAATTTTTTTTATTCGATCGAATTGCGGTAAAATCCTTCGATTTCGATAGTCGAATTCGAAGGATTTTACTTCCCCACTATTCCCATGGTCGAATTTTTTTTAATTCGAAATTCGACCAATAGTAAATCTGCCCCTATGTATTTGTAAAAATGTTTCTATTTTTAGTGAAAAAAAGAAATCTTAATAATTTGTTAAACAAAAAAACAAAGTATTTATATATGTTGTGCATGAACACATGCAGGAAAACTGAGAAAATATTTGCTTATTACATTTCTTTATTAAAAACACCAATGAATCATTCATAAACACATCTTTTGGTTGGGAATTCTATTTTTTTTTTTTTTTTTTTAACCATTTAAAGGAGAGAACTGGGATAGGATCTCTTATCCGAAAACCTTATATCCAGGATCCAAATTATGAGAGGGCATATTATAGACGTCATTTTAGGCAAATTAAACTTAGTGTAAATTTAGGGGCAGATTTACTATTGTTCGAATTTGACCATGTGAATAGCTGGGGAATAAAAATCCTTCAAATCCGACTATGGAATTCGAAGGATTTTACCGCAATTCTATTGGTCAACAATCGAATAGCAATATCGATCGATAAAATCGATCGATTTTAACCATTGGATCAAATATTTTGTATTGGATCAAAAATAACTAAACCCAATTCGATATCTTTTATCTGGCGAATTAGGCAGTCGAATAAAAATTTAAAGGGGAAGTACTTTGACTGTTGAATAATCGAATATTCAAATAGATTTTTATTCGAATCATTCGATTCGATCGAATTTTCAAAATTCACTGGTTGAAGTGGTCTTCAAAAATATTCAAGAATTCAAATCTTTTTGAAAATTCGATCGAACTTTGAATTCTTCATGTGAATTTAGTAAATACTGTGGGACAAATTCACTAAAGCGTGAAGCGTCTAACGCTAGCGCTAATTCACTAGCTTGACGTCAATTCGCAACTTCGACGATTCACTAAGTGTCCCTGGCGAAAATTCGCTAGCACTGAATCTGTGAGTGCTTGCTGAAATTTATCATTTGGCAAACTTAAAAATATTAAAAATTGAGAAGGCACTTGCTATTCAATCAGCCTGGCAGCAATTGAAACAGAACTGCTGAAATATAGGAGCAGTGTAAATCTGCTAATATATTTTAATGGGCAGATTTACTAAATTCACATGAATTCACGAGTGATTCGAAATTCGATCGAATTTTCAAAAAGATTTGAATTTCGAATATGCAAATTAGGCAAATTCGACCATCGAATATTCGAATTCGAATATTCGAATTTAATTTTATTCAAATATTCAAAAATTCGATGGTCGAATACTTCCCCTTTAAATTTTAATTCGACCACCTACTTTGCCAGATTAAACCTACTGAAATGGGGATCACTCCCTAAGATCGAATATAACAAATTCGATCGATCGCTTAAAAATCGTTCGAATATTCAATTCGAATTTGATTTGAATCTTCGATCGATCAAATTTTCTATATTTGTTTGTTCGATTGATCGAATTGCGGTAAAATCCTTTTAATTCGATAGTCGAATCCGTAGGATTTTACCTCCCCACTATTCCCAAAGTCGAATTTCAAATTTTTTTTTTATTCGAAATTCGACCTTTAGTAAATCTGCCCCTAAGGGGGGAATGTAATTAAATTTGCAAAGAGCAAAAGAATGCGCATCAATAAGATTAAAAATCCACATCTCGCAATGTAATATTGTTCCTTAAACTGTTATTGCATTGCGAATTTTAATTGCGCATTGCGAATTTTAATTGAGCACTGCGACTTTTCATTGCGCTTTGCGAATTTTAATTGCGCACTCTTAAGAAGTGCTTGAAGGTGTCGTAATCTTTAGGAGCAAACATAACGACTTTTTCAGTAAGAAGTTTTATTACATTGACTGCGCATTGGCGCAAGCTTTAAAATTCGCAATCTCTCTTCCACTATCGGAAGTGGTCGCTAAACAGTTTCCGGTTTCGCAAAAGCTATATTAAATTCGCACAGAGGCATAACTTTTCGCATTGCGAATAGTTTTTGCCTTACTGACTTATATTACATTCCCCTATAAGTGTCTTAAAACTAAAGTAACATTGCAAACGTGCTCAGATTAACAATGTAAGTTTTCATGTGTTTGGGAATTTTCCCAGAGTGTCCTCTGCCCAGATCTCCTTCTCCAGCTAGGAAGTCGATGACTGTGGGCTCCCCGTTGAAGTGAACCAGCCGACCCAACAAAGTCTCTACTGATCTGCGCTCCTTTCTACCCAGCAGGCACCTGACATTGATCCCTTTCCCCTAGGGTCCCGCAAAATTTGCCTCCCCCACTGTGTATGGATATGCGCCATCTGTACTGCCTCTGCCTCTCTGCCTCAGCAGAGCATCCCTCCTCCTGCAGAGCCAAAGCCATCTTCATCTCCAGCTCACCAACTCCTTGTAGCTGGCTACAGCCTGTACCCCACACTCAGCATGGCCTGGAACCGCAAGGAGAGGAACAGTACTTTCCAACGCGCAGGGCACCCCTCGCAAATTCCTTTTTGATCAGAGCCGGCTCCAATTAAATGGCTAATGCGGAGGATTCAGGCAGAGAGCACGGGAAGATGGGAGTCCAAACTCCGACCCAACCAAGTTTCTTACTAATCTGCGCTGCTTTCCACCCAGCGGGCACCTGACATTGATCCCTTTCATGCACATATACGGAGCAGGCTATGTTCCAACAGTGACACAGAGCCCCATCATTTCTGGGCCCATGTAAAGTATGTCACAGTGGGGGAGGCACATTTTACAACTATATGGGACCCTAGGGGAAAGGGATCAATGTCGGGTGCCTGCTGGGTGGAAAGGAGCCAGATCAGTAAAGAGACTGTTGGGTCGGTGCTTGGACTCCCAACTTCCCGTGCTCTCTGCCTGAATCTTCCACATTAGCCATTTCATTGGAGCCAGCTCGGATCAAAAAGGAATTTCCTAGGGGTGCCCTATTACAAGCAGAAGCTCCCAGCAGTACAGATGGCACATATTTATACACAGTGGGGGAGGCACATTTTGCGGGACCCTAGGGGAAAGGGATAAATGTCAGGTGCCTGCTGGGTGGAAAGGAGCGCAGATGAGTACAGACTTTATCGGGTCGGCTGGTTCACTTCAACAGGGAGCCCGCAGTCATCGCCTTTCTAGCTGGAGAAGGAGATTTGGGCAGAGGACACGTCCATGAATAGCCAGGGAGAAGAAATGGAGCACCACAGCATGGATTGTCGCCTTTTCTGTATAGGACAGGAAGTGAAGATTCTGTAAGTTATTTCTTAAAGGAAAACTATACCCCGAAAATGAATTTTTGAGCAACAGATAGTTTATATCAAATCAAGTGACATATTAAATAATCTTACCTACCTGGTATATATATTTAAGTAAATATTGCCCTTTTACATCTCTTGCCTTGAACCACCATTTCGTGATGGTCTGTGTGCTGCCTCAGAGATCACCTGACCAGAAATATTTAAACTGTAACAGGAAGAAGTGTGGAAGCAAAAGACACAACTCTGTCTGTTAATTGGCTCATGTGACCTAACTTTATAGTTTGTTTGGTATGTTTGTGTGCACCGTTGGATCCTAGGATCCCAGGAGGTTGTCCTTATTTTTTAAAATGGCTATTTTCTATTTATGATTACCCAATGGCACATGCTACTAAAAAAGTGTATTATTATGAAAATGGTTTATTTACACGAAGCAGGGTTTTACATATGAGTAGTTTTATGCAGTATCTGTTTATAGGGACCTACATTGTTCGGGGGGTATAGTTTTCCTTTAATAAAAGCTTTGCTATTTTAAATTTTAATTTGTGTTGGTGTTTTTTTGTTCTATTCTAACGATTTTTTTTGTAAAAATTTTTGATGTTACTGTTCCTTTAATTCTTACACATGTTAATAAATCCCATTTTTACTTTCTTTAATGAAAAAGAAATCTATCTCCAATATACATTAGTTAAAAAATGTCTACCTGACTGTATGCAGTGAAACTCCTCCTTTATTTAATTTGTTCGGATAGGAAACTTCAGATGGTCCCTAACTGCTCTGCAGGGAACGATCATACTCTCAAATGGCAGGGGCGGAGCCCCCACCTTAATTCCCAGAACTCGAGCAACTCTGTTTGTTTGTTTCACTTTGGAGCAGCCTGCGACTGTGAAGATTTGTATCCACAGACCCAGTGCAGTCTGTAAATTCTGATTATTAATCAGTCTTGCTGTATCAGCTTCTATGGCAGATATTATTTGACTTGTGCTGTTTTGATCATTTATAATGATCCCTAAGCTTAACCTCCCAACTGAAGCCCAGACCACACTGAGCATGTGCACAGTCCTGGTATTGCAAAGATGTTTAACAAAGTTACAAGATGACAGCCCCCTGTGGCCAACTTTGAAAGCATAAATCATTTGTCTTATGCTTCTGGTGCACAAGTTCATGTTAATATTTATTATACAAAATACAGAACATTATTCTATTTTAGACTTTAGTTGCCCTATGTCTACAGAAGCTAGTCCCACTCTACTCCTTACCATTTGTCAGTGATGTGAAAAGTCTGAGAAAGCAATCATTCCCATCAGAAGAATCTATTAGTGTGGACAGAATGTGTTATATTCCAGGATCACTAGATGGCAGCAGAGACATACTTTCTATTAGTGAAATGACTGGCTGGAGGTTATTCCCTGTGTTTACAGATTATACAAGATTTTATATAGTGGATAATGTACCCCATACTGAAATTCATAGAGCTATCAGAAGTCACCTCGGAGTTATGTGACCTGTCCAAATCTCCGATTCTGACGCATCGGCGTCTAATTCGTCGGCCGAGGACCCCTGTTGTAAATGGCGCGTTCTGACATCAGAACTCTGCTTATATAGTGAATAAAGTACCCCCTTTTGTAAAATATAAGGATATTATAAGATACCGAGGAGTTTCATGACCATATAAAAACACGAGGCCGAAGGCCGAGAGTTTTTGTACAGGTCATGGAACTCCGAGGTGTTAATGAAAATATAATTGCCATAGGCCTTAGTAGCTTGTAGGACAGATTTAAGAATAATATGGTATTTCTCAGTAAGGAAATGGCACGGTTATTTTAAGTGTCAGTTATGTTTTGCCATAATCTTAATAATTTTTGTTTTTTCCTTAACCTTATAGGTTTCCTCCATTTTTTGATGACAATCCATTTGGAATATATCAGAAGATTCTGGCTGGAAAGATAGACTTTCCAAGGCATTTAGACTTATATGTAAAGTAAGTTCTGTTTATAAAGCTGAACGGCGCATTCTGTAATCATATTCCTAACACACCATTCTCATATATGCTTTGCTGTTATGTAGAAGGATCTAAATCAGTGATCCCCAACCAGTAGCTCGCGAGCAACATGTTGCTCTCCAACCCCTTGGATGTTGCTCCCAGTGGCCTCAAAGCAGGTGCTTATTTTTGAATTAATGGCTTAGAGGCAAGTTTTAGTTGCATAAAAAAACAGATGTTCTGCCAAACATTCTCTCCTGCAGGCTGCCAGTCCATATAGGGGTTACCAAAAAGCCAATCAGAGCTCTTATTTGACATCCACATGGACTTTTTCATGCTTGTGTTGCTCTCCAACTCTTTTTTAAATTTAAATGTGGCTCACGAGCAAAAAAGGTTGGGGATCCCTGATCTAAATAATCCTTTACAGACAAAGGCAACTAATTATAAAATACAACCTACAGTTGTGTATGAGCCCATGACAATAATATTGAGAACGTTTTAAAGTTCCATTACCTCAGCAGTGCTTAGTATTGTTGTATACTGTGGTACAGAACTTTTCACTGTTATTGGCCATTATTATAATGTAGGTTATAGCAAACAACTAATTCATTATCTGCCTACCCATTGCCCAGAAAGCCTTGAATTATGGAAAGGATAACTCCATTTTTATCCAAGTCATCCAAATTTTTACAAATTATTCCCTTTTTTTGTGTACTAATAAAACAGTAGTACACAGTACACACAGTAGTACCCCAGCCTACCTAGTACCCAGGGCTAATACCCCTAACTTTTTACTTATCCCTCGGTGCAGATTCTGTCCTCGAGAGTTCACGAGCGTCATCTTCATTTCTCTGTTAAACTTCGGAAGCAGACTGGCTTTTACGGCACATACACAGTTGTTCAGGACCGGAAGATTACTCCAACTACGCATGCGCCAAAACTCCGCTCTGCTTCCCAAGTTTAACGCAGAAAAGAAAATGGTGTCCGGGGGGGCAGCTAGGCTCGGGGGCGGGAGGAGGTAGGGTAGGGTTTTTTTTTTTTTTTTGTAATGGGCTCAATTCTCCTTTAAAGCCTGTAATTATGCCCCAGCAGAATAACAGTAGCCGCAATCCGGCATTTTAACATTGCTGTGCATTATTATTATTCATATTGTGCTGTAAATTCTGCAGCACTTTACAGAGATTTATACATCATTTATATCAGTCCGTGTTCCAGTGGCGATTACAGTCAAATGTCCCTATCACATTAACTAGGACTAATTTTAGTACAAGTCAATGAATCTGCCTGTATGTTTTTGGAGTGTGGGAAGAAACCAGAGGAAACCCACACAGACATGGGGAGAACATTGTTACTGTGTATGTGTCTGTATGCAAAGCAAACATGCATTTGTGCATTTATAGGAACACAAAAGTAACGACCTATAGCATGCACTGAAATAGTATTGTTTTGGTATTCAGCCAGTTTGATTAAATCATCTGTAGTTATTCCATGCTTACTAACTTCCCCACCTGTCAACTTGCAGAGACCTCATAAAGAAACTTCTTGTTGTTGACCGAACTAGAAGGCTCGGAAACATGAAGGTTTGTTTAAAAAATATTTCTCTTTATAGTTATGACCTGCATTTCCAGGAGAATTTTTTTGCCCTAGTGAAGATAGCATCCATTTGGACACTGTCATATATACAGGATAATTATGAAATGTTTTATAAAGGTTTAACTTACATCTTTTAAGTGAAATGTTTCCTGGTAAAAAAAAAAAAAAAGCAATTTGCAGCCATTGTACAGGTTTGCACCAGGTAAGGCATGTTTTTCAATGGGAGGTATTCATATTCAAAGAGCTTTCTTCATATATCTTAATCTTTAAATTTGAGCAAAATAGAATTGTGCCCTATAATGCTTAGAAGGCATAGAAAAATATTGAGAAGTAATGATACCCAAGCTTTAGCGCTTATGAGTAATTCTGATTGTTTAACAGGAATAAAGTGGTAACCCAACATACCTTAGAACTCAAACATCAGAGACGTCAGACTTTGATCCTTTTTTTTTTTTTTTTTTTTTTTTTTTTTTTTTTTTTTGTCTTAGATTAAAAAAAAGATTTTGATGACCGTTAAAACACTTAACCATCGAATGCTTATCGAATTGTTTTAGGCTATCATTTTGCTCGCAATACGATTTCTTGATGAATTAGAATGATCGGATACCGATCGTTCGATTTCACGAAAAGATCGTGAAATTTCCTTTGAGCGTCCGAAAAATTCATACGATTCGAATGCTCCAATGGTACTAATGGTATTCGAGCAGGCCTCAGAAGCCTATGGGGAGCTTCCCATAGGCTTCTATTACAATTCGGTAGGTTCAATCTGGTGAAGTAGGCAGCTGAATATTTTAAAAATTTTGATTCCTTGGATCATCGAATGATCGAATATCTGATCATTCGATCTATACGATGATCGAAGAGGCCAAATTTGAATATCCAATTTCACAAAAAATTTGTACGATCGTTATTCTATCGAATTCGATCGAACTTCGATCGTTTCACGTGAATTTAGTAAATCACCCCCTTACTGTATCTACCTATTGGGTCCCTCCCTATTCATTTTCCAGTATCTCATTAAAACTACTGCCTGGTTGGTAGGGTAAATACGACTCTAGCAACCAGATCTCTGCTGATATACAAAACTGGGGTGTTGCCATTATAAATGCTTGTTCATAATAATACTTATGGATTTTTAACATTTAAATGATTTTATTAGCCATAAGTCAGGGTGCTTGATATGGGAGAAACTTTTATCTGAAAATCTCTTGTACTGTACTGCAACTGACCATGCTTTTCCTACATTTTTATTTTCTATTAACAGAATGGGGCAGATGATGTGAAACGGCATAGATGGTTTAGATCAATAGACTGGGATACTGTACCGCAAAGAAAATTAAAGGTAAATACTTTATATACATTATATTTCTATAAGCAGTCTCTTTACATTTCTCTGACCTGTGAAGGTTCTTTTATTTTTGTGTGTGGATGTTTTTATTTTTTTATTGAAAATATTTCATTCTGTGTTCTTGTTAGCCTCCAATAATACCAAAAGTAACCCATGAAGGCGATACATCAAATTTCGAAGCCTATCCTGAAGATGACTGGAACAAAGCACCACCTGTACCTCCGAAAGACCTGGAAATGTTTAGTAGTTTCTAAATAAGGTAAGACTGCAATTAACCTGTTTCTATTAAAGGGGGACTCCATTTTCCAATCCAAAATTTGATAAAGAGGCCCACATAACACAGAACTCCCTAATATACCCATCACAGTTACCTGTTTCTTCAAAAGGAATGAATAAATGAAATTTTTTTTATGCTGAAATCCAGCTGTTTAACAGTTCTTCACTTTCTGAATCATTTGAAATCCTGGAAGGGAAGGAGGGACTAGACACTGATGTTACAAGTTGTAACAACGTCTCCACAGCTTACAGACAGCATGCAGGAACTACATAACCCACAATGCATTGCACTGTGATGTTCCTACGCAGGCTAAGGACAGATTACTTCTTATAAGCACCAGATAGAGTTGTTATAATGATGCCCTAAAGCCAGGTGACATTGGATATTTCAGTTAATAGTACAAGTATAGGATCAGTTATGTGGAAACCTGATATCCAAAAGGCTCTGAACTACAGAATGGCCGGCTCCCATAGACTCCATTTTATCCAAATAATCCAAATGTTAAAAACGAATTTCCTTTTTCTCTGTAATACTAGAACCATAACTTGTACTTGATCCCAACTAAGATATAATTAATTCTTATTGGAAGCAAAACCAGCCTGCTGGGTTTATTTCATGTTTACATGACTAATAGACTTAAGGTATGAAGATCCAAATTATGGAAAGATCTATTATCCGGAAAAACACCCAGTCCCGAGTACTTTAGATAACAGGTCCCATACCTGTACACTTTGTACAGGTATTTAATCGGTGTCTTCTTACCGCTTATTTTTCTATGGCTAAAGTCAGACTTTGCTGTTTCTGGGCCTGTGTATAAATGCAAACCAAGAAACACACAGAACAGATGTTGGCAAAAAAGGCATTCTCTTTCATTTCTGTACCAAAATTCCCAGCATGTGTCTGCAACCAGGTCAAATTCATGTCTGTTAAGCTGGCCATACACTATAAGATCTGCTTGTTTGGTGACCTCGCCAAACAAGCAGATCTTTACCCGACATGCCCACTAATGGCAGGGCTATATCAGGGTAATTCGAACATTCAGCCCTAGGGCCGAATGATCGGATTATAACCAGAAACAATGGGCTCCCGACGGGTCGGTTGTCTGAAAAATTAAACCCTCCTGATCGATATCGTGGCTAGATATAACGATCGTGAGGGAAGACCTGTCAAAAGCCCCCATACACAAGCAGATAAGCTGCTGAATTGGTCTAAAAGGACCGATATCAGCAGCTTTATCTGCCCGTGTATGGCCACCTTAAGTGCAGTAACATCACCTGTCGCCTTTATGCTAGTGGGGAAAAGCAGGAAACACTGCAGATACTAAACACCTTTTGTTCACAATTCTCAGGAGAAAGCCATATCCTCTGGCTGTCAAGACAACACAGATTAGAGTGAGCTGCAGTGCTAAACTCCTTACTGACTTCTCTGGCATCTAGATGGGTTTTAGGTGCTGTCATTTAAATTTTTTGTGATTGCAGGTATAGGATCCGTTATCTGAAAACCGTTATCCATATAGCTCCAAATTATGGGAAAGCCATCTCCCATAATAATTAACATTTTAAAAAGTATTTCCTTTTTCTCTGTAATAATAAAACAGTACCCTGTACTTGATCCCAAATAATAATTAGTCTTTATTGGAGACAAAACAATCCTGTTGAGTTTATTTAATGTTTAAATTACTTTTTTAGTAGACTTAAAGGAAAACTATGCCCCGAAAATGAATACTTGAGCAACAGATAGTTTATATCAAATGAAGTGGCATATTAAGGAATCTTACCAACCTAGTATATATATTTAATTAAATATTACCCTTTTATGTCTCTTGCCTTGAACCACCATTTTGTGATCTGTGTGATCACCTGAAATATTTCAACTCTAACTGTAACAGGAAGAAGTGTGGAAGCAAAAGAGACAACTCTGTCTGATAATTGGCTCATGCGACCTAACTTTATAGTTTGTTTGGTATGTTTGTGTGCACCGTTGAATCATACCATCCCAGGAGGCTGTCCTTGTTTCTTTAAAAGGCAATTTTCTATTTATGATTTCCCAAATGGTTTATTTACATAAAGCAGGGTTTTACATATGAGTTGTTTTATGCAATATCTTTTTATAGAGACCATTGTTTGGGGGGTATAGTTGTCCTTTAAGGAATGGAGATCCAAATTACGGTAAGATATGCTATATTTAAAACCCCAGGTCCTAAGAATTTTTGATTTCAGGTCCCATATCTGTGCTCACCATATTGTTAACATAAATATTATTTTTTAATATTATTTACATTTTTTCCCAGTTTTTAGAAAGCTGAAAACTAAACGATTGAAGACCTTTTAACAGAGGCCGTTGAAGAACGATCAACAAGAAAAGTGAAGTTCTGAAAACTAGATGGAATATACCTCTGTTAATAATGTTTCATGTTCATAAGGGGAAGAGCCATTGACGTGCACATTAGCTTATCAGCAAATATTTCTCCAAATGTGCACCTCTAATTGACTTCATACCACTGAAAGCGCATTTTGGGGCACTCCAGTGCGTTGGGTCCATAGTACAGGAGTTCTCGGGGTTGTTTAAACCACTTGACCACTGCACCTATTCAATATGAATAGCCAATAAAAGGTGATTAACTCAGCTTGTGCCGATGAATTAAATGGCATTTGTACAAATCATAGGCATGGACGGTTAACTTCTTTGTCGATAGATTTCAATTGCAAAAAAATCTGAAGCTATTTGTGTCATTTGTAGGTTTGAGAATGGTAGCTCTGAACAATTTACTGTTCATTTAATTAGAAAAACGATAGTCATAGTCAAATATAGAACCAATATAAGTTGACGGAATTCCCTTTAATAATGTTCAACTGTTGATGTATGTTCTGCCAATTCATAAGCCTCCCGTTGCCATCCCTATTTCCAAAATGTATTGATAGGTTCTCAAAAAAAAAGACATTGCTGCTTTAATTGCAAGGTACAACACATAAAACAGTGCATATTTATGAAGTGTGTAATTATTTTGGGCGAATGTATAGCCGAATGGTATAAATTGGGAACGTTTAATGTAAAAGTGGCATAAACAGAGTTTCAGCAATAATGAGCAAAATATTACTACCTGAATTTGTCCCCTTAAAGGGGACCTGTCATCCTAAGAAATAATTCCAGATAAACTTGACCTATACTATATTATTTAAATTTTGTTTCATTCAGTCTTGGAATTATACAATCACAGCAAGTAGGCAGAAGCCATTTTGACACTGTTATTAACTCAAATTGTGCATCACCCCAGAATCTTGTGTATGTACGATAAAGGGGGACTATGGACTATGCCTCAGGCATAGAGGTGGGGCAGATATTTGATTGACAGCTCGTATATTTAAACACCTTTATAACAGTTATGGATGGTTTAATGAAAAAGATTGTGTTCCAGGTTTACTATACAAATGACTTTCATAATACAGCTTTTTATGTGTAGGTGACAGGTCCACTTTAATGTCAATGGAATACGACAGGTCTAGAGGGTGGTTGGCTGTAAACTGGCTTAAAATGAATTGCTTTTATAAATATACGATTACCTCCTTGTAATGGAGGATTTCAGTCATCAAAGGGCTTGGGATTTGGAAAAGATTAAGCTTTTCTTTTTCAACACGATTTGGCTAATTCCAAGTGGCTGGCGAACCAAATCCAAAAAAGCATGGGACCTTTCATCACACAAACAAGGAAGTCAAAACATTTTTGCTGCACATGCTGTTTTCTGTCCTCCCCGTTTCCCTAATTTACATAAACAATTATGGTCCAGATTTGGTTTTGGTATTCGGCCAAATCTTTCACAAAGGAGTTGGCCAAGTCCTAAAATAGTGGATTTGGTGCATCCCTAATCAAGACTGAAAATATCTGGGACTTTGTAGAACATACTTATTTCCCAGTTGCCACTTGAATAATTAAAGGTCGGCCATCTTTGCACTGTACTGAAATGTAAAGCATTTGCATTTTCTTCAATATAATTTAATAACCATATAGTTATTCTCTTATTTACAGTTAGTTTCAGTGGCATGACCCCATGCTTTTTTAATTTTTTTTTATTAGTACTATTGCTGGCCTTCAATTTTTACTTTAGAAGGAAAACATTTACTAAATGTTTTAATATAAATATTTTTTTTCCATTTAAGGGAAAATTGTTAAAATAGGGCTCTTAACCCTTTGTAGTGAGACTACTTCCCACTTATCCAACAACTTGTTTTTCTGTCGGACATTATTCAACAAGTGGTACTGAAAAGTAATAATATAATTGCCCTGAGGTGACAGTGAATTGATTTCCTTACCCAGGAAAACCTCAATAATATATATATTACTGGGATTGTAATAAACAGATGATGTTCCTTAATATACCAAAATTTACACAGCAGCAATTTTGTCGTTTTTTTTTTTAGCTCCACTGTAAGCCTTCTTCTTTTGTGTTTATGTAAACCTCATTTATATATATATTTGAATGTGTTGAAAGGAGCACAAATTTAGTATGTACATAATTGGAAATCTTAAGACTGAAACCAAGATGTAAATGTTTGTACTTTAAAAAGCCTGAGTTTTATTTTTGAAAATAATGTGTTTGCAATATTTTGTCAGGGAGCGAATAAAGAATGTTTTTTTTTTTCTTCATTGTGGTACATAAATATATATTTCAGTTTTCGACATGGAAGACATTCATGAAAAATATTGTGCATGCTGAGTAATAGTGATATGCAGGTTGGGTTTTCCTGACCTGCCGATGATGTCACAAAAAGTGTGGGATGAGTAGGAGCAGTGTCTATAAAAAAGCTGGCAGCAGTGCAAGGTGGCGGCCGAGGAGAGCAGAAGAAGAGCTCAATTTGGACCTGCCTGCCACCCGTGAAGAGGGGTATGAAGTTGACCCGAACTCGCCCAACACGTGGGTAAACTGGAGGGTACCGTGCCGGCTCGCACATCACTACTGAGTAACCTTATTTATTGTATAACCTGGTCATTAATGTACATATTATTAGAGTGTAAATTAAAGGGGACCCGTCACCCATAAGAAATATTCAAAATCCTATTTTATCACATTAGTCAAGCAAAATGCACTTTATTTACACTACATAAATTATTTGATTCTTGTTTCCTTCAGTCTAGGAATTCAGTATTATAACAAGCAGACAGGAGCCATTTTGTGGACACTGTTATTAAGGCAAGCATATCATCTTAGAATCTTGTTTGTGCACCAGAATGGGGCACCCAATGTCCAATCCCCATGTCCTGGCTACACAATTAAACAGTGAAGAGAATGGGGGAAGTGCTGAATGGAAAGTGAAAGTAATTGTCTGCCCCGCCTCTATGCCATTGGCATAGAGGAGGGTCAGACGATATTTGATTGACAGCTGATATTTTTAAATGAACTTACAACAGCTATGAATAATTTAATAAAAAATTGAAATTGTATTTCACGTTGAAGGATTTTTATTATACAGATTTTTGTGTCTGGGTGACAGGTCGACTTTAAGGGGTGGGTCTGAAAGTGTCTGGAATTCAGAAATACTTTGTAGTAACAGAGCTATTTAGTATCCTTGGTCTGCAAGGGCAATGTGCAACTTGAGCTTTTCCCCACAATGAGTTGTACCAGAAACCGCTTCCATTAAAGGAGAACTAAACCATTATTTAAAAAAAAAAAAACCCTACCCTTCATAGACCCCCCCCCCACCCAGGTAAATGCCCCTAATTCTTTACTTCCCCCTCGGTGCAAATTCAGGGCATCAGAGTTCACAGGCGCCATCTTCTCCTCTGTAAGCTTTGGAAGAAATTGGCACGTGCAGTTTGACCAATCTGGTCATGCTCTGAAAGACACAGAAATTGCCGAAGCGCTGGAAGAAGACCCTAAGTTTACACAAGAGAAGAAGATGGTGCCTGTGAAGTCCGATGCCCTGAATCTGCACCGATGGGTAAGTACAGATTTAAGGACGTTTACCAGGGGTAAGCAGTTGACGGATGTCTATGTAAGGTTTTTTTTAATTAAGGGTTTAGTTCTCCTTTAAAGGTACATGCACTATTTCCATATACAACTTCCATATAGTTGTACTTCCTGCATCAATTCTGAAGTGGATGTTGCTGTGCCTAATGATACAGGGGATACCTGGTGCTATGTTGCCAAATTAGCTGATCTTTACATTTTTAGACAGCTTTACAAAGGAATACGTCTCATTTTCGTGGTTTGTGTTTTTTGAAACTACAACTAAACTCAAACTACAAATGTCATGAGATTTATAAAATATGTACACTATGGGGCAAATTTACAAAAATTTCCTAAAACTCCATTGAATCTATTCAAAATTCGATAAGCATTCGACTATGGAATGCTGATCAAATAGTTTTAGTCTATCTTTTTCTTAGATATTCGATATCTCGATGAAATCGTACGATCGAATACCGAACGTTCGATTTTCACAAAAAAATCGTACTTTTTCCTTCGAGCCTCTGAAAAATTCGAACGATCGAGACGTTCGATCATATGAATGGTATTCAAGCATGTGTTTGCAAAATAAGCCTATGGGGGGAGGGGGTCCCATAGGCTTCTATTGGTATTCGGTAGGTTCAATCTGGCGAAGTAGGCATTGGAATAAATTTTAAAGTTAAAATCCTTTGATCATCGAATATTCGATAATTCGAATATTCGGTATTCAATGATCAAAGTGGCCAAATTTGCATATTCGATCCTCCGACAAAATCGTACGATCGACATTCGATCAATTCGATCGAACTTCGATCTCTTCACACAAATTTTGTAAATTTGCCCCTATGTGTTGGGCTTTTGTACCAACACATGCTCTGTGCTGCTGTCACTTACTGAGCTTAGGGACCCATTCACAATATACAGTACACATAGAATGGAAATGTCACAATATAAGGCTGATTAGTCATTAATACAGATAATTACTACATGGTAGCACAGAAACCAGTGCAACTAGAATCAGACTTTAAAGCTTATATTACAGGTTAACCTAATTTTCTGCTGGATCCCTAAGCTTAGCTTCTCAACAGCTGCTCAGAGCCCACTGAGCATGTGAGTGTCACAAACACTTTCCAAGATGGTGACCCCCTGTGACAAGTTTGAAGTCCTGGATCATTGCTGCTATTGACAAGCTGAAACTTTAGGCTGGTGCAATACGTTCAGTATATAAAATATCGCATTTTAACCATGCTAATTTTTAGGGTTTAGTTCTCCTTTAAATAGGCCACTAGTCTCTATAAAATACATTGTTATAATGTGCAGATCTTGGATAGCCAGATACTAGATTTTAGAATATTATATTGTTTTCGTTGCCTAGATTATTTTGCCATAAATACTTCGGAGGGATTTTTTTAATAAGATGAATGTATGCAGCATGTTGTTATTGTAGAAGGTCGGACTTAAGCAATGGGTCCAACAGTCGGTGCAGCAAGAGAGAAACTTTATGTAAATACAGTAAAGCTGTAGGTAACATAACAGCATTTATTACTCCTAAAGGGTCTCTTAAAAGGACTCATCCCGTGTTAATAAGCAGGAAGCAATTTCCAATATTTATAGTTTCCTGTCCTTTTAACCCTGGCAGGACATTTACAACTATAAAACAACTGAGCTTATAAATTCACTTCCCCATATTTGAGTGTCTGTAAACCCCAAATTAGAATTGTTGTACAGAATCCTACATTCTCAAATAATAATTTCATTTAAAGGGCAAATTCACTATGAATAGTGAAAGTAAGACTACCTCCATCAAGCTCAGAATAGTGGCACGTATGGCTGCATAAGAATGCTGGCGGAGAATATGGCATGTTTTTTAGTCTGCCTTTTTCCCTGATAAAATGTATTACTTTTGTAGTACTGGCTAGAACTGAACAGACGGAGGCAGTGGTCCCGTCATCTGCAAAATCACTTGTAGCCAGCAGATGGCAGCAAATGTATTTCTATGCAGTAGTAAAGATAAGTAGTATTGCGGTTTGCTAGATTTTCATTATACAGTAAGCTTACCTTTGATATTAAAAATCAGCTGCAAGGATTGTGTTTATTTAAACGCAGAGTGCGGACGCAACTAATATATTATAATCATTAATGTTTACTTTTAGATTTGTTATTTGCTGGACTGCATATGATGCAGAAACATTGATCTCCAGCTTCTATCTACTAGAATATATTTGCAGGCTTCTGAAGTAGCTTTGACTGCAGAGAACATATTGGACTGAGTACAATTTGCAAGTACAAAGGAGTTGTGTGTATTTTTTAGTTCTACAAGCAATTTTCAAGCTGGCATCCAGGGTTGATTTTAGCAGATAACAAGGTTAATTTACCAATAATGATGGGGGGGGGTCTAGGTACTCAAGTCCAAGACCTTTAGCTTGGGGATGCAATAGGTACACTTATATTTAGTAGTGGGCTGGCAGAAACTGGACTTCACCCCAATACTTAAAGGGGTGGTTCACCTTCAAATTAACTTTTAGTATAGTGTAGAAGGGCCAATTCTAAGAAACTTTTCAATTGCTCTTCATTATTTATTTTTCATCGTTTTTTAATGATTTGCAATTTTCTTCTGTTTTGCAGCTTGCAAATGGGGGTCACTGACACCATCTAAAAACAAATGCTCTGTAAGGCTACACATGTATTGTTATTGTCACTTTTTATTACTTATCATTCTATTCAGTCCATCTATTCATATTCCAGTCTCTTATTCAAATCAATGCAGGGTTGCTAGGGTAATTGGTTCCCTAGAAACCAAATTGCTGACACTGCAAACTAGAGAGCTGCTGAATAAAAAGCTAAATAACTCAAAAACCACAAACAATAGAAAATTAAAACCAATTGCAAATTGAATCAGAATGTCACTCTCTACATTATACTAAAAGTCAACTTGAAGGTGAACAACCCCTTTAATGCAGTTAAAAAGTATTTTATTCAACAAAAAAATCTTTAAAATGTAGCCTTACGCATTTCGTGCCTTGTGGGCACTTAGTCATAGGCCTATGGCTAAGTGCCCAAAAGACACAAAATGCATAAGGCTACATTTGAGATTTTTTTTTGTTAAATTAAAATATTTTTTAACTGCATCAAGTACTGGAGTGAAGCCCAGTTTGTGCCAGCCCACTACTAAGTATAAGAGTACTTTAGTTCTGTAATAGTAAAGGGCTAAATTTACATACCTTAGCCTGAAAGTTCGCAAAAAAGTTTTACCTTATTCTAACAGGTGGGAGCTTCTGGTGGGGAAAGCCATGTTGCCACGCTGAGAAAAACATGTCATCACACACATAGAGACAGATTTACAAAGGGTTGAATTGTCGAGGGCTTTTAGCTCACTAACTCGACTGGCGAATAAATATTCGCCAAAATCGAATAAAATATTCACCAGTTTTGAGCGCGTTTTCGACTATTCGCCAGAATAGTACGATCGAATGATTGTACGAAAAGTCGCAGAAAAACATTTGAATATTCACCAGAATCAAACGTTCAAAGTGTTCGATCGTACGATTCTATTGCAATTCGGTAGGTTCAATCTGGCGAAGTAGGCAGTCGAATAAAAATTTAAAGGGCAAGTTCTTCGACTGGCGAATAGTTGAACGATCGAATATATATTTATTTGATGCGACCGAATATTCGATAGTCGAAAATACTTAAATTGCATATTCGAATAGTCGCAATTTAATAGAGACTATTCAAGCGAATATTCGAATCCTTCACACGAATTTAGTAAATCTGCCCCGTAATGAGCGTGCTAGGAGAAATTCTCTGTATGCACATGCATGCCACTAAGTATGCCAGCCTGTTCCCTCCTGGTGTGGGAGTCTTCGCATTTGTGGGGGGCAATTTTATATGAAGTAAACTCTTGTTTCACCCAATTAGGGTGAATCTCAACCAAAAAAATTCCTCCCACAGATTAATTACATTTTTTTCTGTTATGTATTTTTCCCCTTTTGATGTGAGGAATAGTAAATCAAGCCTAGATTGAAAAAAAAGTGAGAAACTGAGGAAAATCAAGAATGTTTCACTAATTTAGATTTTTCTTACTTTCTTGTAATGGGAAATTGATGCTAAACTTTGTTCTTTACAATCTTCATGTTACCCTGAATCCAGTTGCAGACTTGGGGTTCAAGACTGGGTGTTTACCTGTAATGAAACATTTATTTGGGATTTATACAGTGGGGATTAGTATCAAGCAATGTCTTTGGGTTGGGAGGTCAAACTTGGCATTTTGATTCTTGCTTCCAAGTTTATCTCAAGTTTTCCATACAGAATACACAAACTCAGGGAGAGGAATGCAATGTTAAGATAAGTGAAGAGCAAAAATATACAGTACTTAAACATGTCACAGCACTAAGCCATTATGAGGACTCCAGTTTCCTGTCAAGCATAGTCTTTAAGTCAAAATATCATTTTCTGCACTGCAGTTTCCAATCATTAGCAAAAGCCCATAAGCCAACATGAAAACACAAATGTTGTGGAACCCACCTAGGTCTTCACTCAGTGGGCCTTAAAAGTTTACTTGGCTTGCAAAGTCATTACTATTTCATTAGTTTCACTCACTGTGCCTGTAAAGCTGTATGTCTGGGAAGGAGTAGAGGGTTGTTTGCAAACGTTTCTCTAGTATACAGTGTTGTTATGCCTATACACCTTCTACAGTTTGTTTATCTCCATGTCTAAATGGGTTGCGCATAAACTTAAATTGTCATCTTCATTTTATGCTCAAAAAATGTGATGCAATACTTTCTAAATGCACATTGGTTGTTTTTATAACAGAAAAATGCTATGAGCTTATGTTATTTAAAGAAAGATCCAAGTTGCTGCTCAAAATATAAAAGAGAACAATGCAGCCAAGGTCATCCTGTTGTTCTTTAAGACTTTATCTAAAGCTGTGTTAGTCTACGTTACCAACTACACTTACCCTAGGACCATACAAGTATACTACAGGTATAAATTATCCAGAAACCCATTATACACAAAGTTCTGACTTACAGAAAGGCCTTTTTCCATCAAATACAGTAATTAAAATTTTTAAAAATGATTTCCTTTTTCTCTGTACACTAATGAGGAAACATTACATTGCACTAAGATATAATTAATCCTTAATGGAAGAAAAACAATCCTACTGGGCAAATTCAATGTTTAAATAATTTTTTTAGTAGACTTAGGGGCCTGTTTACGAAGCCTGGATTTTTTTATTGTTTGTAAAAGGGAAAACTCAATTTTTTAGAGGAAAAAAAATACCTCACATTTTAAAATTGCAAATAATCCAAATCCAAAAATGTGCCATCTAAAACCTGTCAAGCTCATGTAGAAGTCAATGGCATATAGATGTCCCTGAAGTTGTTTCTTGACATTGTGATCTGTGCTGATAATCCGATAAAGTACGGGTTTTCAGGCAAAAAGCTCTTTTAATTTGTGGGACAGTTTGTACAATTCATCTTGTTGCACGGTTATGTCACGGATTTTTTTCCGCATCAACATTTTTGAGCTGATTTCTTTATAAATGATTACAATTTGTGTATGGGAGTTAGGTCAAATTTCTTTTACTGTAATTGGTAAAATTTGATAAATTCAAGTTTTAGTAAAAAGAAAACGTTTTGTCACTGACTTTTTGGAGAAGAATTATTGATAAATGAGTTCAGTTCATGGAAGGGAGTTTTGTCCGCTTTGTTTTCATAAAAACTGATAATAATTCAAGTTTTTGTAAATAGTTCTCTGTTTTTCATCCTGATGTTGGATTACAATGTAATAGTAGAAATCTATATAACCTCAGTGTGGGGGATAAAATCAAGATGAGCGACATTATCAGAGGGGATTCAGATTGCATCTGTAGTTATGTTGTTTTGGCATCTTCTTTAGACAACTAGGGGAGACAGTGAGACAATTTTATGGAGGGTTTATTTAGATCCCTTTAAACTATTTATGGATGTGAAATGTCTCAGCCCGCTTTGTATAAAACAAAACAGATTTCAGGCAGTTGGTTAGAATTACCTATAAAACCCCATCCTGCACTTTTGTTTTCTAGTTGGAACAATAAAACAAGACATCATTTTTGGTTTAAGTGGTGCAAGAGGTTAATCAAAAGTGTATTAAAATTTACCCCATCTGAGCAATTCTTCCACAAATGGTACAGAGGTGAATATCCAGTGGCATAAATCTGTAGGTGTTCCGGGAACATGGGAAGAGCTTGGCCTCTTTTCCAGGAATTCATAAAGTTTTGTTATGGTGTTACAGCGAGACAGGGAATCACACTGATCTCAAAAACTCAGGAATTCAATTCATAAAGTGTAAAAGGAGACAAAAAAAGAGTTTTTCACAGTGGGGCAGCAGATGTTATATGGTGGAAGAAGAGAATAAGTGCGTCAACATCATTAAGGATTCATTTGATTGGATACATATGGAAGGGGTGACTTCCATAATCAAGAGAGTTTTAGAATATCTACATAAGGAAATTATTACCCATTAATATCTACATAAGGACATTATTAACCATCAATAACTAAGCGATAAACCCTTAATTGATTTTGTATCATTTTATTAACACATAGAATAAAAGTATTCAGTGTCCATCAAGTTCAAATTTATACAGGCCCTATCAGTCTAGACAAAGGAAAGGAATGCCTTCTTCTTTGCATTCTCATTGGTTAAATAATTGTAATTGTTCCTTCCCATGTAATTTGTTTTGCCTGACATGCTAATTCTAGCTAATGCTAGTTCTCCTTAGTTAAATAATCAGAACTGTCACTATATCCACGAACATCTTCTACCAGATGGGGTTCCTTGCAGTGTTGCCACTAATATTCTTTACTTTTCTATATTAGTGGCAACACTGCACGGAACCCCATCTGGTAGAAGATGTTCGTGGATATAGTGACAGTTCTGATTTTTTAACTAAGGAGAACTAGCTGTTTCTAGAACTTTGCTTCAAACTGACTTACTTTAGGAATCAATTGAATGGCAGTGACTTACCCTAGTTTGCTGTGCATTGCTTCCCTAATGAGGTTTTTAAATAGATTTGTGTTTCTTTAAGACCTGAGGCTGGGGTTTGGTAGACGAAAGTAGCCCCAGTCATTGTCAACACTGTGGGGAGAGAGCGAATACAGACGTGCTTGTTAACCATAGGCTTCTTGTATAGGGTTGAAAATAGGGTTAAGGTATGGTTAAGGACCCTTACACACGGGCGTTTTTACCTGCGCTCCCCTGCGTTCCGTTTTGCTGCGTTCAGCAGGAGTACAGGTACAGACGCACTCAATTATTTTCAATGGGGCTGTACTAACACGAACGCATGTAGGCGCCAAACGCAGGAAAAATTCAGCATGTTGCGTCTGAACCTGTGTTCGGCGCCTACACGCGTCTCGTGGGTACAACCTCATTGAAAAGAATGAGGTGCGTCTAGACCTGCCCTCCCCTGCAGCTGAACGCAGCCAAACTCAACGCAGGGGAGCGCAGGTCCAAAACACCCTGTGTAAGGGCCCTTAATAAGGTTTAACTTGTTCTTCTTTCAACTCCACACTGTGATTTTCTCCTCCCTACCTGTCCATTCACAAAAAAATGATATTTCCAACAGCAACTTTACTGCTCTGCACAACAACATGCACAACATTCCTCTCTTGTTTATGCACACTTGTAGGTACAATGATGGAAGGGATTGTATATACAGTACCTTGCACAGGACACAGAACAAAGCTTGCAATGGTAAATATAAATGGAACAGCCTAAAAAAAGCTGGGTGCCAGATATGAAGAACATTTATTTCTAAGGGGTGGTTCACCTTTAAGTTAAGTTTTAGTATGTTATGGAATGGCTAATTCTAAGTAAGTTTTCAATTGGCCTTCATTTTGTTCTTTTTTTAAAATAGCTTTTGAATGATTTGCCTTCTTCTTAACACCTTCAAGCTTTCAAATGTGGGTCCACATCTTAAAAGAAAGGTCTGTAAGTCTACACATTTATTATGATTATTATTGCTACTTGCTTTTTCTATTCAGGCACTTTTCTATTCATATTACAGTCTCTCATTCAAATCAGTGCATGGTTGCTAGGGTAATTTGGACCCTAGAAACCAGATTGCAGAACATAAAACCTGGAGAGCTGCTGAGAATAAATCTAAATAACGCCAAACAAAAATTGCAGATTGTCTCACTCTCTACATCATGCTAAAAGTTAATTTGAGTTGTACAACCCTTTAAAAACAGCATTAAATATTTAGGGGCAGATCAGCTATTGGTCGAATTCGAGAGTGAATTAACCCTGGAATTCGACTAATCGAATTGTGGTCGAATTTAAAACCTTCAAAGTCGCATATAGAATTTGAAGCTTTTTACCGCAAATTGATCGAACGATCAAATAAAAAAATTCTAATAATAATAATAATAAAAAGATTAAATCGTTTGAATCAAACGATTTTAACTATTCAATCTATTTTTTTTTTTCAATAAATCTGGTGAATTAAAATCGAATTTCGAATCATTCATGTGAATTTAGTAAATATGCCCTTTAATGCTGAAATATATCTCCATTGATGGTGAACGAGAATGCAGATGATTAAATCTTCACATGATATGTCCAATAAAGAATAACTTCAATCTCATTTAATCCTTCTGGATTTGGCCAAGGATCCATTCGATTGTTTTCGTAACAATCCACCAACACTATATGATATAGATATACAGGTATCTATATCATTACTGTCATGGTTTTTCATTGTAGAGAACTGTCTTCAAAGACAGCACTCCAACTTTAAATAAAACCAACTTTAATCTTTTGCAAACAATGCACAGCAGTACAGCAACACAATGCAACGTTTCGAGTGTCTCAGCACTCTTTGTCAATGGTTTTTCATTGTCCATCTTAAAAAATCCAAAAACAGTTATAGAAAATACCCTAGCCGACTCTTTATCAATGGTTTTTCATTGTCCATCTTAAAAAATCCAAAAAAAGTTATAGAAAATACCCTAGCTGACACAAATATGATCTCTTAGAGCAGTGATCCCCAACCAGTAGCTCGCGAGCAACATGTTGCTCTCCAACCCCTTGGATGTTGCTCTCACTGGCCTCAAAGCAGGAGCTTATTTCTGAATTACTGGCTTAGAGGCAAGTTTTGGTTGCATAAAAAACAGATGTCCTGCCAAACATTCTCTCTTGTAGGCTGCCAGTCCATATAGGGGCTACCAAAAAGCCAATCAGAGCTCTTATTTGACATCCCCATGGACTTATTCATGCTTGTGTTGCTCTCCAACTCTTTTTTAAATTTAAATGTGGCTCACGAACAAAAAAGGTTGGGGACCCCTGTCTTAGAGAATAATTAATATATTTGATCTTCATAATGGCCATTCCAAGTACCAGTCGGTGATATATCCTATTGATCCATGGATGCAAAATCTGTCTACTAGTTTTATGTCCACATCCTTAGCTGTTATTTGTTTGTATTACAGTCTTTGTTTTTGCTTTTTTCATACGATTTTTCAACTTAGAAAGAGTCTTAATTGTCAGCTATTAGCGTTTCATAAACAGCATACCGTAGACTGAACTTTCTTACAGAACTCTGAATTTTTATTATCTGCACACAGTTGTGCTTCTCTCATTTTATGCTCAATCTATAGGTTGAATACATTTGGTAATATTTCATAGGTTTTGTCTATCTTCTTTGCCAGATTAAAACCAATGTTTGTCCATTTTCTATTTTGAACATGACTTCTTAGCCAATGTAGAGGTTCCTGGTAATACAATGAAATGCTGGAGTTCAAGAACATGCGTTGGCTTGTGTTTTTTCATTATTAATGCTGCATCTGCAATGCCGTCTCTTGTTCTCTGGACTTTCAGATTGTATATCTGACTATTCACTTTCTAAGTAGGCAATTAATTTACATAGAGTAATCTTTAGCAACATAAAGGAAATCATTGTGTAAGGTATCCCTTTCTTTGTTATTGGAATTTAAAAATGTCATGGCAACTGAATTACTGTTGAAAAACCTGTTGGCATCATTTGGTCTGCCTTTTAATTAAATTCTTTGATTTGGAAAATACAGGGATACTAATTGTGGAATGTTTTTTTTAATACATCTAATATAGTATCTCTAGTATGGGTCAATAAAACTGTAAAACTGGCAGGAATGCATGATGCTGTAATTGCAGAAACCTGATTAAAAACATTTTGGAAGAATGACAGGCCCTTTAGCAGAACCTCCTTTTGAGAACCTTTGTTCTCACGACTACTAAAAATGAAGTTAGTAAAAACTAACTGTAAATGATAGTACAGATTTATCTCATTGCATTAATACTTTAAAGAAAAGCAGGCAGAGGAATGCTCATGGGGAAGATAGACAAAGAGCTGTTTTTCTCATTTGTTTATTACTGTTGGATTGTTGGTTCCTGGGTGATTTTTATACTGACAGATGACCAAGTACGGGTGCCATTCTCTGGAAAGTCCAGGTAGAATGTATATGCATATGTGTATATACATGATTATACAGTCTGGTATGCATTATACAGATGCAGCCACTTGAATTTGTGTGTTAAATGCGTCGTGACTCAGGGTTAATTGAAGAAACTGTGTTATCTAAAGTCATCTTAACTCATTTAATGCATTTAACCATTAGCATACCAAAGCTCCATTGTTTTCAATGGTGAACTATTTAATTGGATGGGATGCTGTGACACAATATTCTGTGCTAAGTGGGATAAATGGGATAGATGAGTTAAGTTTTTCTGTGTCAAATGCACAATCCAAAGTGGCTTCATCTGTATTAGGCAGTTATATTAGAGGTTACTATAAACTCTGTCCTAACTGCTATAACACCTTTGATAGCAAAAAAAGAATTCAGTGCATTACCTTGTGTAGCCCCAAGTAACCATACATAGAACTGTAGCAATTCTCTGGAAAGCTCAGCGTTAAGTTGATTACATTCAGCTAAGGCTATTCAGGTATGCATCACATTAGTTAGTTCTCAGAGGTTGTAACAAAACTCTGCACTAACTGCTAAACACCGTGCAAAGCAACTGGAGTTCAATGCAATACCCAGTGTGTCTCAAATAACTAACACAGGACTGATACCCAGCGTCTCCCTGAGCTGCAACCCCCCCCCCCCCATGCACCTCCAGCCCCCTGAGACTACTTTATTTTTCAGATGGATTTTTTCCCAGTGTCCCACTGGCCCAGTCCAACACTGCTGGTACCATACCCTGTAAGTTCACGTAGAGACAGGGGAGAACCAGACCCCTAGTTGAATACCTAATTACTTTCAGCCGAAGCTGCCCAGGCAATTATCTCTCTGTAGTACACAACACCAGCCCCAAGTTTAAAACTGTGGAGTGGGGTGCCAGGCCCATTGTTGTTATACACAACCTTAGGAAAGAATTTGTGATTGAGGCAGTTGGCTCAGAATTCTGGCTCCATATAAAAATGATCTGCATGTACAAGAGAACAAAACAAAAACAAAATGGAGACCATCAGACTCCTACCACTAACTTAATATTCACGGAGTACTACTAGCCATCCACCTCCCTCGCCCATCCACAAAAATACAAAGGGTGCAAGGCCAAACACCATTGCCACCAGAAACTTTTTGGCAGCCCAGGAGGGCATATGGATGGGGGTGACAGTGTAAGACAGGTGGTTGCATTCATGCGCTGGTGTGCACAACTGTTTGGTGCCAAAACTCCCCTGTAAAAGGTCACTGGAGTATTCTTTCTGTGGTTGGTTATAGACCTAGCTGTGTTTTACCATGCTGATGATTCTCCCTGAAATTCTGTGCATGACCTTGCCGGATTATTGAACTCTGCCCGCCCAGAACTCTGCCTGATTACTGCCACCTGCCCAGACTTTGGCTTGTTCCAGTTATGCTCTTCTGCCTCCCCTCGCTGCATTCCGCTCTGTTCAACCTCCAGATGCTATTGTGGTGTGGTGCATGAGAGGTTCCTCACATCTTGAGCTCCTCCCACCAGGTAAGCCTTATACGCACTTGCAACTGGATACTTTTGAGACAGCCAGGAAGGCGCATGTGATCAAGCATACCTTAATAGTTTTGTTCTACCTTTTCCAGCAGAACGATGCTGAAGATCCCAGGATATGGGGAAATGTGCAGGGGAAAATATCTTGTGGATCGAAAAAAAACCCAGTCCCCTGCGACCATATCTGGTCACTTAATGTTTTTAAGTTAGGTTAAGGTTTTTAAGGTTAAAAATAAAAAATATTGCTCCAATGGAGCAAGGAAAGGGTGGGAGTGGCTCTTAAAGCTTTGGGGAGTGTTCTTCTGATGGTTTGTCATAGAAAAAAAAGTTTCTGCAGAGACTGAGCTCTAACAAATCACCTTTACCATTACATTTTTGCCTAACTAACTATATTGAAAACATGTTTTATTTTGCACAGCCTATCTATTTACCCAGTTTTTATTTTTATACTGAACAATTCCTTTAAGGGAACAGGATCTTACATTAGAAAAAGCTATAAGAATTTGTCAAGCAGCTAAACTCATAAAACAACAGCTCAAAGTGCTAACAGAAATAAGAAGTGAAGTGAAGAGAAGGTTTCTCAAGTCAGCAGTCACATCTGATTTTAAGATGCAAGATTTACCAAATACAAAGTCTGTGATAATTGTGGCAATACCCATTTATTTAACAACTGCCAAGTGAAAAAAGATGGACTATAGACGTTAATACAAATGGTTCCCTGATTAAGTATAAAGTGGACACGGTGGCAGGAACAAATATTATCACAGAAACCTACAAATGAAATGAAAGCAAAATCAAAAGTAAAACATCAGTGTTTAAGGCATACATTAGGATATATTTATAATAAAAGTCAAGTTAGAAATCGCCACAGTCCTCTAGAGTGAAATCCTGCCATTCTCCATTTATTTCTATGGGATTTATCAATTAATGAAAGTTCATCCTCTGATATATACACTTTCAAAAACCCATAGAAACGAATTTCACTCTAGAGGACTGTGACAATCTCTGACTTCACTTTTTGATAAATATACCCCTATGAGTCTGAAATCCCATTAGTAGGAAAATGCAAACTCACTCTTACTTACAAGAGTAAGGTAAGCAAACATGAATTTGCAGTTGTCTCTGGTAATTACTGACCACTATTATGTACACAAGCATGTGAGAAGTTGGGACTGGTAAACAAATTATTTGTTGTGGAAGAATCACCACAAAGCAACACAGATATAAGGATGTGTTTGCACAGTTACATATCAGTTACATATCATATTTCATTAAAAGCTGATACAAAACCAGTTGTACAGGCCAAAAAGAATGTGCCGTTGGGACTGACAGACTTAAATATGAATTGCAGTGCCTGACTCAGTTAGATATAATTGAGCCTATCAATGAACCTTCCTTGGTACATTCCTTAATTATTGTAGAGAAAAAAGACGGATCCCTGAGATCCCAAAGAGCTAAATGAAAACATAAGGAGAGAACATTTTCATATACCCACTCAGGATTTCATCGTGGGTCGAATGGCAAATGCCAAATTATTTACAAATCTAGATCCCTCAAATGGGTTTTGGCAGATTCCACTCTCTAAGAGAATCTGAAAATTGTATAGCCTTAATACACCTTTTGGAAGGTATTACTTCAAGTGTCTGCCTTTAGGATTAAGTTCTGCACCAGAGATTTGACAGGACAGGATGGGAGTTGAAGGGGTTAAAGTCTACATAGATTATATTTTCATTTGGGGCAGAGCATGACAAAATATTAAAGTGAGTCTTGCAGATAGCAAAAGAAAATTGACTTAAACTGAATCATGCTAAATGCCAGTTCAAGAAACCAGAAATTTTGTATCTTGGTAAAATAATTTCTCACAGTGGAGTGAAACCAGATCCTGCAAAAGTTCTAGCAATTAATATAATCACTAGTCCCAGTAATAAAAAAAGAACTGAAATGATGCATGGGTATGTTAAACTACCTTAGCAAGTACATTCCCAATCTGGCAGACAAGATGCCTCATATGAGGAGCTTGTTGCTTAAGAACGTTGAGTGGAACTGGACAGAGAAGCAGGAACATGAGTTGAAATCACTAAAAGACATTCTTTGTTGTGCACAGACTGCAATATTTTGACATACATTGACCTGCAAAAATATCAACAGATGCATCAAAAGATGGAATAGATGCAGTTCTACTACAACAATACGGTAAGGAATGGAAGCCAGTTGCATATACATCACACCCATTCACACACACACAGAGCGCAAATGACTCTTTGTATTTGTTTTGAATGTGAAACATTCCACAATTTTGTGTATGGGACAACATTTATAGTTGAAACTCAGGTCATGCCACAATTATATACACAAAATACAGCTGACAATAACCAGGCGCAAACACTTACTCATGGGGCACATTTACTAAGAGTCAAAGTGAATATTAATAAAAATCAAATTTTAAAAATTCGAATTTTGACCCCCCCCCCACAAAAAAATGTTAATTTGAATAGTAATCCTGCCCCATGGTGTGCAAACATGTTATGGCCGTATTATCAAAAAACCATCAAGACTAGCTGAACAGTGTTAAAGTGACATGGTCAGTTGCTACAGTAATATAATTATAGCTAGTGATGGGTGAATTTATTCGCCAGGGACGAATTCACGGCAAATTCCTGTGATTCGCCACTGCCGAATAAATTTGCGAAACGCCAGCTGGAAATTTGCTAATTTTTTGGCGAAGCGAAACTGGGTAGATTCGTCCATCACTAATTATAGCAAATCACTTGTACTAAGTTATAACTATTAATGGTTTTTCGTTAATGTTAAAAAGGGAAGGATGTGCTGATAGTTGTTGATGTTTAGGAGTACAACACAGTCTTCTTTTTGATGGCCAAGAGAGAGAGAATAGTTTAACATACTTGTTTCTGAAATTACTGCACATTACTGCATCTCTAGAAATGTGGAGTAAATAAGGGGTGAATAATTAAGGTGTAGATCGGGATTTAAGTACAATGACAGCTTCTTCATTACTTGATTACAAAT
This sequence comes from Xenopus borealis, assembly GCA_024363595.1. Classification (NCBI taxonomy): domain Eukaryota; kingdom Metazoa; phylum Chordata; class Amphibia; order Anura; family Pipidae; genus Xenopus; species Xenopus borealis. The sequence continues at coordinate 33,937,561 of CM044433.1, forward strand.
ATAGTATTAGTATGGATAACAAATGTTGGGTTTAAAGCAAAATGTCTAATAGCATGACTAAAAGCTTGACTGATGCTCTATGTTCTTATTCATCTACATTCATGCCTGAGCATTTGTGCAAACAGCTGCCCTCAACTGGGTTAAGATATTATCTGAGAAAGTTACATAGTCATTGTCAGCTTTGACATGGAGATCAAATATTGTTAGAAAAGCTGGTGTCAGAGAATTCCAGTCAAAGAAACAGTTACACGTCATTAGATTTTCTGAATGCCCTGTTTTATAGGTTATTTACAAGATATTCAGGTAATCGAATTAATAAGAAATTGTCATATTCAAGATGCAATATAGTATAAAAAAGTTTATTGTAAAGTTTATTGTGAATCAGATAATAAAATGAACAAGAAGTATAGTTTATATGACAGTGCTGGTGGAAACATTCAGCTAGAGGTGTCTTGTCATTCCATAGTTACATAGTTATATAGTTAAATTGGGTTGAAAAGAGTCCATCAAGTTCAACCCCTCCAAATTAAAAACCCAGCATACACACACACACACACATCTCCACTCTTTCAAACACAAACCATATATGCCCATAGCTATACTAACTGTAGAGTTTAGTATCAAAATAGCCTTTGATATTATGTCTGTCCAAAAAATCATCCAAACCCCTCTTAAAAGCATCAACAGAATGAGCCATCACAACATCACCCGGCAGTGCATTCCACAACCTCACTGTCCTCACTGTGAAGAACCACCTACGCTGCTTCAAATGAAAGTCCTTTTCTTCTAGTCTGAAGGGGTGGCCTCTGGTGCGGTGATCCTCTTTATGGGTAAAAAGGTCCCCTGATATTTGTCTCTAATGTCCTCGAATATATTTGTAAAGTGTAATCATGTCCCCTCGCAAGCGCCTTTTTTTCCAGAGAAAACAACCCCAACCTGGACAGTCTCCCCTCATAATTTAAGTCTTCCATCCCTCTAACCAGTTTAGTTGCACGTCTCTGCACTCTCTCCAGCTCATTTACATCCCTCCTAAGGACTGGAGTCCAAAACTGCACTGCATACTCCAGATGAGGCCTTACTAGAGATCTATAAAGAGGCATAATTATGTTTTCATCCCTTGAGTTTATGCCCTTTTTTTATGCAAGACAGAACTTTATTTGCTTTAGTAGCTACAGAATGACACTGCCCAGAATTAGACAACTTGTAATCTATAGAAACCCCAAGATCCTTCTCACTTAAGGAAACTCCCAACACACCATTTAGTGTATAACTTGCATTTATATTATTTTTGCCAAAGTGCATAACCTTGCATTTATCAACATTGAACCTCATTTTCCAGATTGCTGCCCAGTTTCCCAACTTAGACAAATCACTCTGCAAAGTGGCAGAATCCTGCATGGAACCACCTATAGTTCTGCACAATTTAGTATCATCTGCAAAAATAGAAACCGTACTTTCAATGCCCACATCCAGGTCATTAATAAACAAGTTGAAAAGCAAGGGACCCAGTATAGAGCCCTACGGTACTCCACTAACAACACTGGTCCAATTAGAAAATGTTCCATTTACCACCACTCTTTGTAGTCTATCTTTTAGCCAGTTCTCTATCCAGGTGCAAATACTATGTTCCAGGCCAACATTCCTTAATTTAACCAGTAACCTTCTGTGTGGTTAAAGCTTAGCAAAGTCTAAGTAAATCACATCCACTGCCATCCCAGAATTGAGGTCCCTGCTTACCTTCTCATAAAAAGAAATTAAGTTAGTCTGGCAAGATTTATTACGCATAAAACCATGCTGGGACAAACTCATAGTATTGTTATTTGCTATGAAGTCCATCCTATCCTTTATTAATCCTTCAAAAAGCTTTCCTACCACCGACGTCAGACTAACTGGCCTATAGTTTTGAGGCTGAGAATGGAATCCCTTTTTGAATAGCGGCACCACATTAGCAATTTGCCAGTCTCTCAGCACCATGCCAGACCTCAATGAATCCTAAAAAAATAAGTATAGAGGTTTGGCAATCACAGAGCTAAGTTCACTAAGTTCCGAACATAATGTAATCCTATATAAAATTACTTTTTACTCTATAGAGAGTGTCAGTTAGCTTTAGTTAGTAAGAGGAGCTTCAAGCTCCACCAAGGTGTATTGACAGGAGTAGCTCTCCCCCAGGCTCTGCTTGCCTGTAGTAAGGGAGCCACAGTACAGACAAGGAAAACAGTCTATGTTCTATCCCTATTCCATGTCTGTTGTTGGGGATCTAGACCTCATGAAGTATTGGCAACCTAGAGGTGAAATTTTCAACTCTTAAAGCTATTCCTACAGTGGTGCCATCTGTGCTGTATCCACTCACACCTATAACTATACCTGGCAATTATCTGATCTACCTCATGTGCTGTGAGTATTATCTTGTATAAAGCATGTTTTTTCATCTTTGGCAAAGAACTCCTGGCGTCCTCTTTATTTTATTCTTTTACATGGCAGTATTGAGGTTCCTTCCACAGAGCAAAGACCCAAAAAGCTTAAAGAGGATCTAGTATAGCCCATGCTCTACCTTCTACCCTGGGTTTAGTTTTGTTTAAGCCAAAATTGGGTTACAGTAGTATATTGCAAAAATATTTCTATAAGCAAAAAGTGCAATGTGCAATAACAGCAATGGACAGTTAAAACACATTGCAAAATACACACTACAATGATCCTTCGTGCAAGAAAAGTAACAGACAAAAAAAAGGGATATCTGCTACTTTTCAAACTATAAATGACCTTGGTAAAATACATAATTTCAAAATGTTGTGCCTTTCTTATTTACACGTGTCAGCTTTGCTTTTTTTGTTACTTTCTTTGCACTGTGGAAAACTGCAGTATGTAGATTTTGATGTGTTGCCATTATTACATATTGTACTTTTGCTTCTTAAAACTAATTATCCCATATTGTGCTTCTTTAAGGGTGTTCAGTTAGCAATGTTTACTGTCTCTTTATTGAACTCTACCTCTAGTTTTTACACAGCTAATGAACATTCCAAAAGCTTTCATCTTAAAATGTTATATTTAGCATATCATGTATTTTGGCCCTTGTGTTTTAAGCTATGGCTGAGCATTAGGGAAACGCCATGATGTTCATTCAGGTTTGGTCTCGGCTGGCGGAACACTTTGAAAAACCCAGTGGGCCCCAGTCCTTGTGAGTCTTGGTGGCCCAGATCCACTCCCGCTTCCTTCCTGACCTCCCAACCACAATGTGAATCAGTGCGCAGGGGTAAGGGGGGACAGAGGTAGAGTCCTGCAGTGGGTCGGGTACCCGCGGGTTACCCGAAAAATCATGCGGTACTCTGCGGGTTGCATGTAGACGTTCCGGGTGCAGGTACAGAAGCGGGTCGGTGGTTCTGTGGGTTGAGGGTCAGGCCGCGGATCTTCTCCATAGGGATTTTCACTCCTTTTTTCTGAGCACCTCTACGACAGATGATGTCACTTCCGGTTTACAATGACAGCACTTCCTGTTTTATACCTTTTTTTCTCATCACGGCTACTTCTGATGATGTCAATTCTGGTTTACAATGACAGCACTTCCTAATTCTTGATGGGCAGCGGGTCGCAGGTCCAAGCGGGTAAGAATGCAGGTCTGGGTTGCGGTTTGCAGGTTGCAGGTATGGGTCCCAAAAAATGGACCCATGCAGGACTCTAGACAGAGGGGGATTTTCCCCCCGGGGTTGTGGCCCCTGGAGGTAAAGGGGGGGCACTTGTATGGGTTGCAGCCACCTGATGTGGCAGCAATGGTGGGCCCACACCCTTTTAGTCCAATGATGTGTTAATTTACTAAAACTGGGCATATTTGCACCTGGGCAGTTATCCATATCAACCAATCAGTGATTAGCTTTGTTCAGGTGGCTGCAGGATTCAAGCAAAGTTGTCATTTATTGCAGCAGATTATTGCTTATAAACCTAGAATTATTAAATGATCCCCACTGTATGCATAGAAGGGCTTCATAGGCCTGACATCAATGTCACAGTAAGAAGAGATGTTAAGTAAGAACTTCAGGTAAGTGTAAAACTTAATATACCTTAAAATATGCTGACACGTTCCGTGCGGGAAGCACAGTTAATATGTTGAATAAAATGCAACCATCCAGAATGAAAAATTCAAACTGGTGAAACCCTTTAATCAACATCTATCCTCTATAAAACAATGTATTGTACTAAAGATACAAAATGTCTCTCATTTAAAGGAGATGTAAAATGCCATTATGCCATCCTGCAGTGATCTCTTTTCTATAGTTGCAGAAAAACATAATCACATATAAAATGCAGTAAATTAGATTTATTGAATGATGTCTATAAAATGGCGGTTAACTTTTAGTACATTATTTTATGGATTGGCCAGTTCTAAGCAAATTTTCAATTGGTCTTCATTATTTCTTTGTTTATAATTTTTTTAAATGCTTTTTTTTTTTTTTTTTTTTTTTTTTTTTTTTTAGCTTTCCAGCTTTCAAATAAGGGTCACTGATCCCATCAAAAAACAAATGTTCTGTAAGGCTACAAATGTATTGTTATTGCTGCTTTTTATTACTTATCTTGCTATTTAGGCCTCTCTCCTATTCATATTCCAGTCTCTTCTTCAAACCAATGCGTGGTTGCTAGGGGAATTTGGACCCTAGCAATCTGCTGAAATTGAAAGAGAGCTGCTGCATAAAAAGCTAAATAACTCAAAAACCACAAATAATAAAAAATGAAAACCAAATGCATATTGTCTCAGAATATCACTCTCTCTATCATACTTAACGTTAATACAAAGCTGAACAACCCCTTTAATATGTGTAAGGAGTTCCCTCTTTCTGCTGAGAAGAAGAGCTACTGACACATCGCATAAAATATTTTGACTTGTTTTTTTAAATACGGCCCATGTGCAGATTTACAGGGAGTACATTGCCTCTTGTTATATTCACCAAATAAAAGAAATCCTTGTTTATTCATCAAGCTGCACTTTTATATTTTCCTAAATAATTAAGCCTGATTGCTTTTGAGCCTGATTTCATGTGAAAACCTAGCGAGGAGCACGCCACCCTGAAGCAATGATGATGTGGCAGTAGATAAACCTGGGTCAGGAGAAGGGGAGATGAGAATGGAATAAAAAAAAAAAACTGATACCAGAAGAGTTCGATGATACAGAAAAAGAAACATATGGTTGTAATGTCATTAGGTCATGCGGCAGTTATGAATAAAGGATGGAGTTGCTATTATACCCTCGCTCCATGTTTATGGCCTTTCCATCAGATATCACTATTTTGCTTATGTCCTGGTTTTGATTGCACGGTCATTATCAGATGCTACAGCCTGTTAGAAACCCTTCATCGCGATAAGGTAGCAATTAGGGTTTCTAGAATTTTCTCATAATGTCTGTGTTTGAAATCTGCCCTCATTTATAAAACATTTCAAGAAAATAAGACAGAACAATTTGCAGCCTGTTTCTTTGGTTCCTCTTTCACTCGGCACCACATTTAATTATAACACACACACAGTTTCCAGCATCTTATTTTACGTTATCTGACAAAACCTTGTTAGAAAACAAAAAATTAGAAAGAAAGGAATCAAGCCTGACAGAATAGGATGTTCCCATATGAACCTTATTATTGTGGCTATACATGAACCATCCCATGCAGTACTCCTTGAAACAGTCGCGGTATACCAAATACTACAAGTAGGAAAAAACAAAGGAGAGAAAAAAAGGGGAGAGGAGAGTAAGAAAGAAAAAGAAAAAAGAGAATTAGTGTTAGTTTGTCTTTTTTGGAATATTTCCTCTCTTGCCGATCCTTTTCCAAGTCTCCTTTGCTTTGGATTACAGTTCCCAATCACATATATGGATCAGCGCCTAGGGCAAACAGAGAAGCCAGGGACCAAATCTGGTGTAGCATTTCGTAATAGTTTTGTTGCACCCTGTGTAGGTATAAGGTTGCATATGTGCCCAAGAAAAGCGTATTCCTTTTCCCTTGAAGTAGACAATTTTAATCCACTGCAACAGCCTTCACCAATATGACAGAAATGCCTACTTACAAGACCCACTCGCTGGGTTACACAGTAAATTGGTTTATCGCTGTATGTTTCCCTTCTCCTCCGTCCTCAAAACCGGGGGAATGAACATAGAAAGCTCATAGCGTATTTCTATTTATTAAAACATTTGGTTACAATAAAATATCGCACTCACATTTGTTAAGATAGCTTTGGTCGTACTCAATCACAAGTCTTTAACGCATTTGTACGCAGATGGATTGTGGAGGGTAGTATTTCTGCTGGCAAAGACTTACTCCTCTCCTCGTGGTTTATCCTGTGGTCTGTGATGACGTACCTGTCGCTCTTCGCCCCTCCTTGAAACAGTCACGGTATAGGAAGGAACACACACGTGAACAGTATGGCTCCTTTGTATTGTACCCTTTGTTTGGCCTGACCTTCTGGACTATTGGAACAGCAGGATCTGAAAAGTAGCGGCTGCACATGGTGTGTAGAAAATGTCCTCCGATGCCTTCTGCCACCGCATAAATATGAAATTGTGTATTTTCATATCAAAATTGGACCTGTCTTTGTTCCATTGCCAGTTGCAGTTACAGACACAAGGTGGAAGGCAGTGTGCCCCTGGCCTTAGTGGTAGCTCATCTAATCCAGTGTTCTTTTGCTTGGTGTATAGACAGAATAAATATTAAATGTAGGCAGGAAATAGTATATATTGAGATTTCCGACCTCCTTTAAAACTCATAAGAAGTGGATTGGAATCATAAAAAGAAGCTCTTGTCTGTAATATCCTCAAATTAAGTCACTGGGTACCTAGTTTTACTGCAACTGCTTTCAAAAGCTTTGGACTATGATCGTTATTAGTCATGTCTGTGCTACGAAATAAGTTGGCGCTATAGAAATACATGTGAAATACTCTGTGTCAGAGTTTGAAAACTGTATCATAATATCTTCTTTTGGTTATGAGATTATTCGTACTGTTTTGACCAATCTGGTTTTAAAATAAGTTGCAAGACAAAATAACCATCTTTTACAGACCTACATACTGTAGTAACAAAGTAGGTTTGTGTAGCATCCTACCTGGAGTTGAAACAGTGACCTGGTGTTTTCATGCTGTCTGCATTGTCTCATACTCTATGAGTAATATTTATCAAAGAGTGAAGTTAAGAGTGAACATTAATTTCTATGGGATTCTGCGCTAAACCCTTTGATGGCTTGTTTCACCTGTTGTTAATTGGCACACAGGTTATCAGTGTAAACCATTAGTGTGGCTATAAAACCACCTGTTCTGCACTGACTCACTGCCCATAATAGGTAAAGCGTGCATGGCCCTAGGTGCTCTGTGATTGTTGTTCATTTTGACTCCTGCTATGTGTTGCTGTCTCCTGTGTGACCTGACCTTAAAGTGGACCCGTCACCCAGACACAAAAATCTGTATAATGATAGTCCTTTTCAAATTAAACATGAAATACAATTTAAAAATTGCTCATTTAAAAATCTCAGCTGTCAATCAAACATTGTCTGCCACTCCTCTATGCCTTAGGCATAGAGGTGGGGCAGATAATTACTTTCACTTTCCATTCAGCACTTCCTAGATGCCACTGCTCCCCACACATTCCCCCTGTTCTCTTAACCATTTAATTGTGTAGCCAGGACATGGAGATAGACATTGGGTCCCCCATTCTGGTGCACAAACAAGATTCTGAGATGATGCAAGGCTTGCCTTAATAACAGTGTCCACAAAATGGCTCCTGCCTGCTTGCTATAATTATGAATTCCCAGACTGAAGAAAACAAGATTAAAATAATTTATATAGTGTAATTAATGTTCATTTTGCTTGACTAATGTGATAAAATATGATTTTGAATATTTTTTTGTGGTGACGGGTCCACTTTAAGTTTGCCTGACAATTCTACTCATGTTATCTGGATCTCACCCAGCCTTTCTGACTACATCAAATTACTTCCTTACAGACTCCTTCCCAGAGTATACATTTGGCACCCTTCTCTGCCTGTGGGAGTACTGGATTTCTGTGTAGCTAAGGACAATGCCCAAAGCTGAAGGTGGCTGGTATGGGCAGAAGAGCACGCCTAGACCAAAATCCAGTCATTGCCCTGGGGTTTGGGGTTGCCAAAGATTATAATTAGGTTAAAAAAAAACACACTTCCATCAAGTTCAAACTTTCAAGTCTATATGTAACCTGCCTCTCCAATTTGTCTCAGAGTGGGGAAATTCCTTCCTGACTCCAAGATGGCTATCAATCCAGTTCCTCAATCAACTTGTACTATGAGCTATCTTCCATATCCCTGTATTCCCTCACTTGCTAAAAAGCCATCCAACCCCTTCTTAAAGCTATCTAATGTATCAGCCATTACCACTGATTCAGGGAGAAAATTCCACATCTTCACAGCTCTCACTGTAAAAAAAAAAACCCTTCCAATATTTAGGTAGAACCTAATTTCTTCTACTAAGAATCAGTGCTCTTGATTCAGATGGAAGGAACTACTGGTAAATAAAGCATTAGAGAGATTATTATATGATCCCCTTATATATTTATAGTTATCATGTCCCCCCCCCTTTAGCTCCTCTTCTCAACCCCAACTTGGTCAGTTTTTCTTCATAACGGAGACCTCTGTACCAGAACACATGAAGGTTAGGAGTGGTGACAGTTAATGGGTAATAAAAGGCACTAAGTTTGTCCAAGTGCAGTAACCCATAACAACCAATCTTCAGGTGGTATGTACTGATCACCTGTTAAAAAACAAACACATTATTGGTATCTATGGGTTACTGCTACTGGGCAAACGTAGCACCTTTTATAAAATATATGGTGTTTGGAGTCTTCGGTTGGATAGTAGCACCAGACAAATTGTCCATGTACCTTTAAGTTTTACATTAACATGCTAGTCTATGCTGAGAAATATTTTGATGCCCACCCAGTCTGCTTCCAGAGGCATTATCTACCAATAAAAGGAGGTTCAAACATAAACAAATGACATGCATATACAGCAAGAACTTAATGAAAAAAAAGAAGGGTAGCAGGGGGTCAGCAGGAACAAGGAAACCAGATTGGAAAGGATGAAGATTAAGCTATATAAAAGAACAATATGCTGCTTAAACCCAGAACAGGTGGAGGCTGAAGGTAGAGTAGAGGTCAGGGTAAAAAACAATACCATGCTTTAAAAGCAGAGAACAAAAGATCTATTGTATTAACAGATATTGGGCAAAAATAAATGAGGTAGGAGTTAAATCCGAAAGAATGAAAATAAGCACAGGGAATGAATTACTAAAAGTAATGCCTTCCTTTAATGAGACTGAGTGGGAAGCTGCCAGGAAGAGGATAAGCCCGGATATAAAGAGATCTTAGAAGCAGTCGCGCAAACTTCTGACACAACACATGTTTCTAAGCAAGAAATGCCAAAAGGCTAATTCTCTCTTGCAGAATTGCCACTTTCTATCAGAATCTCTAGCCAGCTCTGTACTGCATGTCACACTTCTCTGCCTACAAATAGCCTGTTGTCCTTAATAGAAAGCAGAAGTGGAATTTGCAGTTGAATAATCAGGACTTAGAGCTGAATTCATGAGCATTTTAACTAATCGGTTAAAGTGATGCTATGCAGAAACGGAAAATGATTCCGTAGTTCATATAATAGTTCCTAGATTAAATAAAGGAATCCGTGGTGTAATTAGAGATCCATGGGACCTGGTGGATAAAAAATATTTGGTGTTTTTGCTGTATTAAAATCTTATAGCTATATCCTAGCCGTATTTGATATGTGTTCCTAATAAAGATGGTTTTTGGCAACCCTTCTGCATGGATGGATCAAGTGAAATTAGGAATACCACCGCAACCCTCCAAAACTGGATACATATAATCCTCATGCTAAAATGTAATCAGCAACCAACTGAGCTGCATGACTGCACAGAAACTAGTTCACTGCGTAGACTGAATCAGTATTCAGCGTGTAGCCTTAAAAGAACATTATTCCTTCAAACTGTGTAAAACTATGCGCCTACCATTTCTGTGTTTATTGGAAAATGATAGTCGTGTGCAGCACAAATCCGTTTCTGACAGAGTTCTTCCTATGGCGTTTGTATCTGAATTAGGTACAAAAGCAGTAGTGCAACTAATAGTCTCTTAACGCATTTATCAATAAATATATTCGCTATAATAATTGATTGCAGCACCCTTGTGTCAATGATATGAATGAGCTTGGCAACATATTCATTTTATGAAACAAACACTACTTTTTTGTTTAGAAGCAATGCCACCCCACTGAGGACCCCCAACTCCCCGGTGTGTAAAAATGGCAAAATGGTGAAAATTTGTAAATTGAAGTCAATGGATTTTTCCAGCAACTTTTTCCAAAATGGTCAATGCCACCCCTTAAACGGGTGGTTCACCTTTCATTTAACCTTTCGTATGTTATACAATGGCTAATTCTAGGCAGCTTCTCAATTTTTTTTTATAGTTTTTGGATTATTTGCCTTATTCTTCTAATGCTTTCCAGCTTTCAAACAAGGGTCAATGCCCTGTCTAAAAACAAATGCTCTGTAAGGATACAAAAGTATTATTATTGAAGCTTTTTATTACTCCGCTTTCTATTCAGACCTCTCCTATGCATATGCATGGTTGCTACGATAATTTGGACCATAGCAACCCGAACTTGCAAACTGGAGAGTTGCTGAATAAAAAGCTAAATAACTCAAAACCCCAAATAATAAAAATGAAAACCAATAGCAAATTGTTTTGGAATATCACTCTCTAAATACTAAAAGTTAATTTAAAGGTGATCAACCTCTTTAAGGATCCCCCCCACTATGCCACAGAAGCAATGCTGTTTAGTGATCGGTGAATCTGTTCTGTTTCACTTCACTGATAAACTAGTGAAATGGTGAATATTCACAGAACACGTTAAAGTTAATAGGTATTTTTTCATGGCAACTTTTTCAGCCCCCAATACATTGGAGTCTATAGGGGTATATTTATCAAAGAGTGAAGTTAAGAGTGAAGTTCTGCCATTAGAGGGAAATTCCGCAGCTCTCTATTAATTTCTATGGGATTTTTGAAGGCGTATTTATCAAAGGGTGAAACTTCACTTTACCCATTGATAAATATGCCTTTCAAAATCCCATAGAAATAAATTGAGAGCTAAATAAATTTACCCCTATGGGTGTTTATTAACAGCAAAACCTGGGTGAAGTTTCACTCATTGCTAAGGGTGTTTTGGGATGAAAATCTATAGGTTTAGATCAAATACTATAACAGTACTATTCTGAAAAGATCTTCAGAAATTCTTTATTCAGATGGCTATTACTTATTATTCCAATAAAATAGTGAAAATCAGAACTTTTTGTGGCCATCGAGGTCTTTTCATGAAGAGTAAGGGTAGAACTACGCAGACGATTCAGGTCCGTTTTCAGCGGATCCGACGCTGGGTGACAAGACGGATGTGACAAGTTGGATGTGACAAGTTGGATGTGACAGGAACAAGGTAAGGTAATAGGTAGTCGGATGGTGTTGCAGGGTTGATCTGGCGCACTGTGTCTGCATCCGACAGCTGTGTTGCACCGGATCAACCCTGTGACATCATCCGACTTTTCTATTACTTACCTTAGAGTCCTGCAGCAAGTCGGGTACCAGCGGGTTAACCACAAAATCTTGCGGTACCCTGCGGGTTGCATGCACATGTTCCAGGTGCGGGTATAGAAGCAGGTCGGTGGTTCTACGGGTTGAGGGTTGGGCCACGGATCTTCTCCATAGCTATTTTTACTCCATTTTTCTGAGCACATCTACTACCAATGATGTCACCTCTGGTTAACAATGACAGCACTTCCTGTTTTATTCCTTTTTTCTGATCACAGCTACTTCTGATGATGTCACTTCCGGTATACAATGACAGCACTTCCTGAATCTTGATGGTCAGCGGGTCGCGGGTCCGGGTTGTGGATAAGGTATTTGCAGGTCGGGTTGTGGATCCAAGCGGGTAAGAATGTGGGTTGCGGGTACGGGTCCCAAAACATGGACCTGCACAGGACTCTAACTTACCTTGTTCCTGTCGCATCCATTGCCCAGCATCGGATCCGACAAAAATGGACCTGAATCATCCGTGTAGTTCTACCTTAACCTGCAGCTTCCCTTCTTTCTCCCATATAATAAACTTTCACAAAACTGCACAAGCACTACAACGAAGTGCACAAAAGTAAAGTATCTTTTGTATACCTAAACTTGTGGGTATTGCACCAATATAGATGCATTTAGGTACATCATCAGGTGTAAGTTGCAACATATGTTGTTTTCCCTGCATTTGTGTTGCATGGGCTTTGCTTCCAGTGCTCAGCATTAACATCATTTATATCTGATTCACATGGTATTTCTTTTGCCAGTTTAGTGGCATGCCATGGCACTCTTTCCAGTTGAAATCTGCACTGTATACTCAAGGTGACGTCAAGCATTGACATTTGTTTATTACCAGCACTAGTTCTTACAAGCACTATGGGTAAGGTCTTTCCATTCTTACAGTATATTTATGTATATTGTGCCTGAGATCAGCATATCCCACCTGAAATATTTTAATGGTTATAATCAGAGCTGCCTTATATCATAACAATATTATTGTGCAGTAGAATGGATGAAGATGATTTCTATCTCATATTTCATTTTAACATTTTGTACAAAATTTTGACTTTCTAAAATGAATGAAGGTAAAATATGACCTAGCCAAGTGGCATTTAGCCAAGTGTGCCAAACTGCCAGACTGCTAAATCATAGCACAGCTTGCAGATAGGTAACAGGCACACTCAAACAGAAGAAACTGCACAGATTACAAAGATTCCTTAATGTACTTGACTTCATGTGTCATTCTTCCAGGCTGTGATTAAATATTGAATCATCTAAAGCGTTTTCTGTCTTTAAGACTTTCCTTATGGAATTTCAGCAGGCATGGGAATATTGCCATTGCTGGTATCTGAGAACGGTTGTCTGTTTAAAGGCATATTCGCTAAAAGAGTATGATATTTGGCAGCCAGCTGCTATTTCAGTGTTGCCAAAATGAAATTAAATAAGATGATTGATGATGTAAATACAGTAAGCCCATTTATACTGCTTTCACAATAAGATAACCGCGCAGAGCTATTTCCACAATCATTTCATTCTTCTGACTAAATGTGCAAGAATAGGAAAATATAGATTAATATACCAAGTTGTCTAGGTTTTGCTCTCACAAGCTGCAAAATATCTGAATGGTTAGTGACAGAAACTCATACATAAAGGATAAACCACTTTAGGAAACTTTGTTTGAATCAGAGCTGTGATACAAACAAATTGGATGCAATTACTCAAGAGAAGAAGGATATCTGTCCCCTCCTGACTGGGCACCATGCTAGGTTCCTGTAATGATATATGTGAGTGTTACCGCCCATCCTGTGATTATATACTGTATTGCAAGAGGGATCACAACAGGCTCTTTGGAAAGCATTAAACCACATCGACAAGTATCTATGTGTTTCAACATTCCCTTTTGTTGTAAAAGCTTGGTAATTACAGACAATAGTGAATGAAAGCTGATTAACAACACATACACTCAACCCAAACTGGAGCTTTGCAGGCCACTAATTATTCTGAAACCAAAGTACACCAGCTTAAGAAACCTTGAGATATGAGGTGTTTATCTCTAACACCCACACACATACAATCCTTCTGCATCTGTTTTATTTCTGCACCAGTTCATGAACATCTCTAGTGTGTCTCTCTCTACAAAATTCATCACTATCACTATTTGTCTCCCATACCTATGATTGCCTCCTTTATTTCAAAAATAAATAATTAACAGCCTCTCTATTAAGCCAGGTGGCAACCATAGCCATATTCATGTCCATGAGCATGTTCCGTCACATAAGCATTTCTCCTTTATGCCCAATCAATAAGAAGCTAAATTGTCCCTCATACAGACAGTCCATCAGAATCTACCCATCTTATTCTCTTGCCCAATCCATCAGCGTCATATCCTCTCTAACTCATACCATCCGAATTGAGTTTTCTCCTCCACATTCCAAACAATCCCCATCTTTACCCCACCACCTGCTTTCTTGGTAACATGCCTTCCCCACTCATTTTCATCCCCCATTCTCTACAACGTCTACAACGTTTTTTCATCTTCAAAGGTTTGCCTGCTTCTTCTGACAAGAGGGAAATTAACATCATCTTCAACATAACGGTATAGTATCTGTTGTTTGGAAACCCATTATCCAGAAAACAAATTATGGGAAGGCTATGTTCTATAATCAAATTTTAAATTTTAAAAACATTTTTAATTTTGTCTGTAATAGTAACTTAGTACCTTGTACTCAGGCCCAGATTTGTAAATCCAGGTCTGTACTAAATGTTTTTGTTGTTTTTCATATTACACAAGCAAGATTACAAACCAAAGATCAAAGAACAAAGTGATACAATGAGGCACACCTACAGTATACAACTTGTTGTGGATAAATGCACAGAAAGAAAAATAAAATATAGTTTTTAAATGGTAATGCCATCTAAACCAGGTCTGCTTGTATTTGATCCCAACTAAGTCAGGACCTTTTTGGAGGCAAAACAATCTTATTGGATTTTAAATGTTTTTAGCTGACTTAAAGTATTGAGATTCAAATTATAGGAAACCCCAGGTCCTAAGCATTCTGGATAACAGGTCCCATACTTGTACCAGCATAATAGGGTCATTAAAAGGTAATGTCCAAAATAGGGGGTATGTGGAAGCACTCTAAAGGCAAAGTTAGTGTATTTAAGTATAATGGAAGTGCTAGTTTTAATGCACATTCCCTGTGCCCCTGTCTCCAAAGTAAGTTTGCAAAACAGGGGTTTTTAGTTACAAAGTTATGATCATAAAGTTGAAATGCCGCCATACCACGTCAAGGTAAACCCCACATGGCGGTCCCTAACATATTTACCTTTTTTTTGTCATAGTATAAGGAGTCTCTCTGCATAGTAGCATTATTTGTAATCAGTGTCAGTAGAACCTTGGTTTCAGTATAAAGGATCGATCCTCCCCCGCCAGTATGTGGCTTATAAAGGGAGAGGAATTGTCCAAACCAACGCCCATTTTTAAAGGCATAGGGCCACATCTAGCTCAATGGGGGGTATGGGGTGCTATTAAAAACCACACGAAGCTTAGCCACAGCTTCTAGCTAAAGTTAATGTCCCCCTTTAATGTAAAATTTGTATCTTTTTTATACAATGGAAATGGTAAATATGTGCATCATTGTCTACTTAAAAGCATATTTCACTTTTTTCATAACTACTTTCTATTTGCATTTGTTTAAAAGTCATACTAAGGGATTAATACACATCGGCCTATGCCTGTATTATGTAAAAGGTAGTTTTAGTGTCTGATCCCTTCTAAAAGGCAGCCTGTAATTAATTACATATGTATGACATATATGTGGTTTTAGTTACTGTTCTTGGACAGCAAGTGGCACCTGGAATACGTTCCCTGTAAATTTTTCTGAGAAACCCACATTCTTAAAGGAGAACTAAACCCCCTATCAACAAAAGCCCCCCTTAATTGCCTGACATTGCCCCCTTGCTTTCCCTCGAAATTCAAGCATCTAAATTTATTAATATAATGTGGAAAAATGTAAACAACCTGAAAGCTCAATCTAATTTGTAGGGATGCACGGAATCCAGGATTTGGTTTGGCCTTTTTCAGCAGGATTCAGATTCGGTCGAATCCTTCTGTCTGGCCGAACCGAATCCGAATCCTAATGTGCATTTTCTAATTAGGGCCAGGGAGGAAAATCATGTGACTTTTGGCACAAAACAAGGAAGCAAAAAATGTTTTCCCCTTCCCACCCATAATTTACATATGCAAATTAGGGTTTGAATTCGGTTTGGTATTTGGCCGAATCTTTCGGGAAGGATTCGGGGGTTTGGCCTAATCCAAAATAGTGGATTCGGTGCATCCCTACTAATTTTATTCCAATTAGAAAACCTGATTCAAATTAGAAAATTTTAAATGTCAGAAAGGCTGCAAACCTCACCAGAGTATGATATACTCGAATTTGAGAATTTCAACAGATTTGAATTTGATTAAAATTTTACAAAATTTTTATAAAAATTTTCACTTCGACCCTTAATAAATCTGTCCTTTACTAGCAGTGATACCGGAAGAGAATGCGAATGGTCAGAAGATGGACACCGGAGAGCTCTGCTGCACTGCTCTGTATTTTAGGGCCAGATTTTCTTTAAGGGGTTCTTTTTTTTACTAATGCACAGTGTGGGGAGGGAGAGGGTGGAGATGGCAGGCAGTTAAGGGGGGCTTTTGTTACTAGGGTGGAGGTTTAGTTCTCCTTTAAATACTTTTCATTGTTGTGACTTAGAAGTGACTTGTTGCAATAGTTTCGTTCAGTTTACTGATCAGAACATTATAGAAATGATCTGATTGACTTACAGTATGAAGATTTTCATTCATCCAGGTCATGGTATATCTAATTTAAGTATTTATAAAACAACTGGACTTGCTTAGTAATCATTGAAAACGTTTCACTACTCATCCCCGCAGCTTCTTCAGTTCAAGTGACTGAAACGTCTTCAATGATTACTCAGCAAGTCCAGTTGCTTTAGAGTGACTTATATTATATAATGATCTGATTGGTTGCTATAGGCAGATACACTTTGTTTTTTTGTGTTTAGAATGCTTCACAACAGAATGGGTTGGGGTTGCCTAGCATGCGTGGCATGGTTTAGCTCAGAGAAAAAATATATGATGGACAGCAAAAAGAAAAAAACATATATTTATCACTTTGTACTTGATATATGGTTGCATTTGCTTTAGGCATGAATCATTTACAGGGCCAGTGTTTGGTCAATATCAACTGATTTTATTTTTTTTTCTTCAAAAGAATTAGACCTCTTCTCTTTTAACCAGTCCTGGCAAGCTCTGCTGATGCAAAGTGTTATGTTAGAACCATTTGGGAAAATAACAAGCTGGCTGTTTGGCATATCAAGAGAACTCTCAGGAAAGTAATGTATAGTTCATGCTGTGTGTCTGATAGGTTAATGCTTATGTCACACAGTCTATCAGGTTCCCATATGGTTTTTCCATCTGTTCGTAAGAAAGCAAAGCAAGGTTAGTGTGAATAACCTTAAAAGGCTCCCTTGCTTTGTTGTGTCCTGTTCTTCTAGAGGATTTGCTTTAATGAAGCAACAATTTCAAGACATTTTCTACCAAGGTCTCAAACATTCGGCCTGTACGCAGTTTCCATTTCCCTTGTTTTAACATTTATTTAGAATGTTTTTTTTTTTCTCCCAGCGTGTTCACTTTCATCTTTTTGGAATCCACTGGCAGGCAGTGTGGTCTAGTGATTCATTTATTGGGATGGCAGCCAGGAGAAATGTAGCTTCCTCTGAAAATATTACCAAATGATCTTAGGCAGTCAGCATGACCTTTTGGTGCCTGGAATCCCTAGCAGTTCAGTAGGCATTAAACCTGAGCCATTAGGCAGAGAATTGCTGTGATGTATTACAGACTTCATTAAAATGAATCAGCTTACTGTACTGTAAGGTCTGTGAAGACCATTCCCTTTGATCAGAATACTTGCAAAGAAAAAACTAAATTCTCTCAATCTTACATTTCTTTTTAAATCTCTGCATTCAGCATATATTGATTTTAAATGGAGGCTACATGTATATTTTGACTTTGTTTTTAGATTAAAAAAAGACATGTTTACCTCTAAAAATAATGACTAATGCATGCATTCATTCTGATTTAAGGGTTGATTTTAAACATCAGATGAGGACTGATATTGTGCTAAAGGAGTCAAGAAGGGGCAATGCAGGATCAAAAACAGGGTGACAAAGGAGAATAATCAAAGTATTTTAGGATAGGGACAGAGAGTGCGAAGAGAACAGGACCATAACAGAGCAGGCGGAGAATCAGGGACATAGTGGAGCAGGCTGGACTGGAGGAACAGTCATTAGCAGGCTTAGGAAATGGATTATGTGAGTGAAGAGACATAATCTGGAACAGGACTGGAGCAAGAATAGGAGCAGGAACAGAACAAGAGAAAAAGGTCAGGAACAGAAGTGCTAGGGATGTGCCACATTGTTCCGGTAACAAGGCCAATGCTCAGGCACCAGCTGTGAGATGTGCTGGGCTTATAGTCAGATTGGCTGACTCCACCCAACCAAAAAGGCTACTGTGCTGATGCAGCACAACCAATGAAATAGGTGAAAGGGAAATGTTGGTTGCTCTGCCTGCTCAGTGGTCAAGGAGGGCAGTCAACAACCAGAAGGTCTTGGATTTGAGCCCCAACAGAGCCTTACAAACACGGGAAAGCATCAGCTTTTTTTCTCCATTTGCTGAGCTAAAATATAGCATTTGATTTTGTTGACCACGTTTGAGAATTTCTAAAGCTCACCATAAATCAGGGGGAAAAAAGATCTAAAAAAAAACTGTTTAAGTGAAATCCATTACCCTTGCCTAAATATATTGGTTGCTAAGGGGCCAACAGAACCAGGTAAAATCCAGCTGTACAAATCACCATAAATAAAGACATCATATCATATTAGTGGAAACAATTTAATTGGCAACATTATATTAGACATGTATGAACAGAAAACATTGAGTGGTCACCTGCCACAGGGTCAAAGCAATTGGCTGCTCGCCCTGTGGCTTGACTCAACATTGCACCAAATTATTTTATGCTAAGTACACATCTGTCCCATTAAAAAACTGTGACAAGTAGAGATTAAACAATATCATAAGAATTATACTGAGCATAGTAGGTTACTTTATGTGATGATCAAGGCAAAATAAGGCTCTGGACTGTTCTGTATTGCTACTGATGGGTATAAGTCCCAGCAACAGCTGCAGAAAATAATCCTGCCCATGCCATTAAGAAATACGTTCTAATTTTCCAGCACTTCATTGGATAACTGGTCTAAACCCTCACATTCAGAGGTTGCTGGGTAGACTTTTTTCCTTCAAGATATCAATACTTAGCTTATCAGAAGCAAGCTAATGGATGACAAATTAATGAGGCAAATTTAAGACAAGGGCTGTGAGTAACAAAGCCGTGGCCCTGTGGTTATTACTAAACCGCATTTCGATGGAATTACTCATCCTTCCCATAAAAAAGCTTAGAGGAGCTGATTAAGACATATAACTAATAAATCCAGCTATGTGTGTATTTCCAAAATAACTGTTCTAGAAAAGGACAAAAGTCAGTCAGGTTCAACCCAAACATATGAACCACAGTGCTTATATACAGTATACACATACTTCCTTAGGCCTGGTACTTACTCCTAAAGTCTTGCTTGTCTAGTACATTCTAACTCCATTTAAAGGGTCTCTGTTACCCTGGGCTTTGCCATGGAATGTTTACCTTTGGGTCCACCCTCTTGCTGTAGTGGAGTCCAGAAAGAGACTGAAAATATGTCCCCCGCCTCCTTTGCAGATTTGGTAATGAGGAACTGGCAAGCTGCCCTTCAACCAATGATTTTCCTTCCATTGGCATACTCAGTCCGTTCCAGCCCCCCCAACAAAAGAACCTCAGAGAAGCCCAGCGCTCAGGTCATCCCCTCTGCCCTCTCACCCACCCATCCTCCTTCACTCTCACCTGCCCATCCTTCCTCCCTCACATCTCCTTGACTTTGTGCAGCTAGTGAGTGGGGATTTCTTTAAAGCTATAGAGGAAGCAGACCCCATGGGGGATCAGTTTCCTCTGTAGTTATGCCACTGTTCCATTCCACAGGGCATAAGTAACAAACTGAGAGCTTCCTGAATAGTAGGAGAAGCTTAAACCTAAATTTCCATTTTCATTACTTGCCACTGGTTCAATTTTGTCTTCTGTAATGAGGGTGAATCTGCCCTGTCTCGCTTCACAGAATATTTCATAAAACTGCTGCAGAATTAGCAAAACGGCAAAAATTTACAAAATGGGTGGCTTTTTTCAAAATGCATCAGTTAATAGTGCTGTTCCAGAAGAATTCTGCATTAAAATCCATTTCTCAAAAGAGCAAACAGATTTTTTTATATTTCATTTTGAAATCTGACATGGGGCTAGACATATTGTCAATTTCCCAGCAGCCCCAAGTCATGTGACTTGTGCTCTGATAAACTTCAATTAATCTTTCCTGCTGTACTGCAAATTGGAGTGATATCATCCCCTCCCTTTCCCCTACCCAGCAGCCTAACAAAAGGACAATGGGAAGGTAACCAGATAACAGCTCCCCAACACAAGATAACAGCTCCCTGGTAGATCTAAGAACAGCACTCAATAGTAAAAACCCACTGCGTACTATTCAGTTACATTGAGAAGGAAAAACAACAGCCTGCCAGAAAGCAGTTCCCTCCTAAAATGCTGGCACAAGTCACATGACCAGGGGCAGCTGGGAAATTGACAATATGTCTAGCCCCGTGTCAGACTTCAAAACTGAATATAAAAAAATCTGTTTGCTCTTTTGAGAAATGTTTTTCAGTGCAGAAGTCAAATGGAGCAGCACTATTAACTGATGCGTTTTTTTAAAAAAAAAAAACATGTTTTCCCATGACAGTTTCCATTTAATATGATAGTGGGTTCTGCTGTTCCTATAGATAAATACATCCAGTGCAACCTCTGAATAAATGGCAAACTGCAGATAATGGAATGGCTGCTATATTTTCCTCTGTAATAAACATTGTAGTCACTTGTCTATACAGGAGACATTCTTTATCGGTTGCAGATAAGTTTCGCCATGTACTATAATGCCAAGACTGTAAAAAAGCTCTACTTGTACTGCGTATCTGAGAAAGTTCAAAAAGGAAGAGAACACAACTTTACGCAGAAGCTTTCACTGACCTATTATGTCACCTTTAAACTGAAGGATTAGAAAATAGGTTTTAAGAAGTGAGGGGAAAAAATGACACATCCTTCAAGCCTGAGGCAATGTCTAACAGCTAATGGGGGACGGTTCCAGCAAAAATCACATATATCCTCTGTGTATACTGTGCAAGATTGGTGAATTAAATACGTCAGTGCTTAATTCAGTCCCTTCTGAAGGCTGCTTATTTAAAGGCTTTCATGGCATGATTACAGACAAAGACTTTCTATATTTCACCAAAAAATATAGAAAATAGAAAAAATTAACGTTGAGAAATGTGGACTGAGGCTGTCTAAGAACAATATTCAACACTTCATAAAATATATGTTTTTTAATAATAAAGCACTCTTGTTTCTGCGATGAAAAATAACGTTAGCTAGTTTCAATTTATTTCCAGTAACTAATATTTCCTGAATTTCTCATGGATTCATGGTATTACTCAGTGATCACTATTCCTTAATGCGACCTGTTTCACTGACAAGAGATTATGCTTTCTGTGCTTTCACTCATATCTCAGAAACACGTTACAAGTCAGTAGAATATGATAAAGAATTGTTGAGAACACTCAGTAAGAGGGAACTGCAATGATTCATAGGCCTAGAGGTGAATAGGCGTTTGTATTAAGCTCCTGGTGTTTTTTGTGGATCTGGTTATAGAAGGCTGAATGGGAGCTTAGAATTCATTTACCATTTCTCAGCACAGCTCCAGGTACTAAAATGGATACTGAAATGGGCACCAATAAAAACATTAAAGGGATACTGGCATACTGTCATGGGAAAAAAAAAAAATGCATCAGTTAATAGTGCTGCTCTAGCAGAATTCTGCATTGAAATCCATTTCTCAAAAGAGCAAACAGATTTTTTTATATTTCATATAATTTATATTTATATTTTATATCCGCCGGTCTCCATTCATTTCTGAACTTTCACTTCACCCATTGATAAATACGCCTTTCAAAATCCCATAGAAATGAATGGAGAGTGGCAGAATTTCCCTCTAGTGGCAGAACTTCACTCTTTGATAAATTTACCCCAAGGTATAAGGTGCAATGGAACCCTTCACATAACACTTGCCATTAAACAGGCGGTACACACTGACTTGAACTCAATTTTGTATCATTAAAATCTCAATAAAAGGATGTGTAAGTGCAGTCCCATGTCCCATGAGGTGCTCCTCCTTATACATAAATGTGCACAGTCCAGTATCCTGCAGAACCTATTTGGGGAAATTCACTAAGATGTGAAAATTCGCTAGCATTGGCTTCGCTAACGTTCACCACACTTCGCCAGGCGAATTTTGTGTTACTTCATCAGGCAAATCGCATTTACGCTTGCGATGCCTAATTTGAATACGGCGTGAAGTATAATAGAAGTATATGTTACAGCCACTACATTACACTACTCAAGCCCAGGAAACCTTTAATAAATAAAATAAAGTTTTCCTATTACCCTAAACATGTGCCCCCTGTATAGTTGAGTTGCCATATGTTAGGAAAGGTAGGGGGGAAGGAGGGTAACCCCCCCCAAAAAAATTGATCTTTTTCAGACTATCACCCTACAATGGTAAAACGCCAGCATTTTTTGGGACTTTTGGCAATTTTCCAACTTTTTTTTTCAAACTCCTATCTATTGTATTGAACTTTGCCAGGTTTGACCAGGGGAAGTAAAGTCTAGTGTAAGTGGTAACGTTCAGGAAAATTTTGATCTTAGTGAATTTGCGTAATTAAAATCCTTCGTCAGTGCGCAACTTCGCCTGGTGTAAGGGTGCGAAGTTGCGCAAGTCTATCTACTTCACTAGCAAAAATTCGTCAGAGTTGGTGTTAGTGAATTTGCAAAGTTGCGAAATGACGTCACGCTGGCGAATTAGCGCTAGCGTTAGACGCTTCACGCTTTAGTGAATTTCCCCCTAGTATCTTGTGCAAAAAAATGTTGCAGCAACTTGCAGCACATTCAGAATTCAGAATTTCAGAAATGGTTGCATTGTGGGTTAAAAGTGAATGGTACCAATATTATGCACTTTTCCCATGTTATCCAATGATCTTCTGTGTTGAAGAACTATACAGTAAAACTGTGATTTCTCATGCTTGGGATATTTTCACCAATTGATTAACTTTTACCTACACTTTTTTTTCAGTATTTTCTGCAGTCGGTGCAAGATAGTGGATATTATTGTTGTTTTCAGACTCATTAAAATATATTATGCCAACTGACATTATTTCCAAATCCATTGTAATGCAAAGAAATGAAACAATAATTTAATGATAATTTCTTAATTGTAGACTCTAAGGGACAGATTCACAAGGGCGAAGTGGCCGACGCTAGCGACAATTTGCCAGAAATCCCATCTGCAGGGACTTTGCTAGCGAAAGAGACTGTCTGTAGCGTACATTCGCACTCTATCGCCAGCCGATTTTTCTCTCTTGCAAAAGGTTGTTACTCAGCAAATTCATTAGCGAATTTTACTGAACATTACCTCTTTCGCTAGAGTTAACTTCACCGCCTTAGACCAGACAAACAAAGCTACATCCTCCTCAATCTCATGCCAGTGACATCATATCCTCTATGCCAAAAATTCATAAAAGTTGTAAAAAAACGCTGGCGACTTTTCCCTTTTTAAAGTGGAATTGCCTTCAAAAGTCCTAACTATTTAAAGATTTTTATTTTTACTTTTTTTCCCCAGACATTTGAGGGGCATGGTTCATTTCGTTTAGGGTAAGCTCATGTCTAGGGCATTAGAGGATCTTTTATGTCTTTATCATGGTTCATTGGACATTTGTAATAATAAGTGGCCACTTAAGCACTAATACTAAGTGGCCACTCAAACATTTGCACCAATATCACTAATAAAGACGTCTATACAACTTTTATGTACCCGCCCTATTCAAATTGACCTAAGCGTAAGTGTATTAAAGAAGTTTCGCTAGGCAGACTGAACACTAGTGAAAATTCGCTATAAAATGCTTGCACTGCCGAAGTAACACTAATGAAAATTCGGCTGCTGAGACACAACTTTGCATCATGTCTCTGTTTCTGAGGGGTCTGGTGAAAACTCAATACACTTCTATATTTTAGAGTCCTGTTGCTGTTCTTTTTTTAGGAGCTTCACATCTTGCATTCCATCTCACAACGTTTCAACCCCAAACTATCTCCTGCTCCCTTGGTGAACAGGGTACTCTGAAGTCAGGGTAGCCAGTCTTCATAGTCCATGGTTTCTCTGCAGTGTCACTGTAATTTTCCAGCCAGCAGTAAAATTAATATATTCAATGCCAAAACCCACAGACCATTATAGATAGCCATGGGTATGTCCCAGAAGTACCAGATGGAGAGAACGTCCTCCGAGGCTTTGCTTCTTTTCTGCATTACTTGCTTCAGATATGTGGCCTCTCTCAAGGATTGTAAGACATAATCAGTTCCTCCGTGTCTGCAATCTGCCCTTCAATGAACTAAATCATCCAAGTACAAACAGCCCAGAAAATTATACATCTGTAACTGTGGATCTTGTTGACCAGATTGAAAAACACAATAGGGAGACATAACAGAGCCCGGCTGCAGCTTTTATATAATGACTCACGGAAATAATGGCAGCTCTGCAACTATGTATACATATAAATCAGAAGCAAATTGTGCTCAACATTTCATTGCACAGCTCATATAAAAATGTTGCACAATAGTTTCAGCATTTTTTTGTAAAGATTTCTGTTACTGACTGAGTAAGCTTAAACACTGACATTTAGAGGTTTAACTTAATTTCAGAATCAGACATCCTCAGACATTAACCTTTTTATCTTTAAAATGCTAACGGTTGAATAATTCTCTCCCGAAAGTAAATCTAATCATTCTTTTGTCGAGTACAGACGGGGTTTTTCAGAGCTTCCAGATGTTGACTATTCAAATGTTTAGTACATGCTTTACTCAAGCAACAATAAACCAATTAATAGTGTTCTTTGAATGAATGAATGAATAAAGAGGCAAATTGAACTGATTTTGGGGGCCCCACGGTTATTGCTCCTGCTATCTTAGATAGTTTACTCTGATAATCAGGCAAATTATCATCATTTATATATATTTATAGCGCCAACAAGTTATGCAGTGCTTTACATTAGAAAAACAAACCGGGAACAAAGTTTAAATAACAAACAAGGGTTTATAGAGTAGAATAGGATTACAGGGTCATACTTGCAAGAGTTTACAAACTAAACGGTTGGTTCAATTGAGACATAGGGATTAAAAAACACATTTTGAAGTAAAATTATCTTGGATTACCTCCAAAGTATCTTAAGAAGCAGAGGGATTCAAAGAATATTTACAGAAACACATAAAATGCTATAGGTGTTAATGTTTTTCATGGGTAAAACTAAATATTTACCTTTGATAGGAATGAAGAGCCATGCTTTCAGGTATTGATAGTTCTACAGATTGAAAATGGTTTTTGTCTTCTTTGGGTGCTTTTCTTAGTAAAATCTCATTCTTCACCCAAGTGTTAAGTACATGTATAGGACCTGTTATCCAGAATGCTCAGGACCTGGGGTTCTTTCCCTAATTTGGATCTTCATATCTTAGGTCTACTAAATAATCATGTAAACACTAAATAAACCAAATAGGCTGATTAATTTTATCTTAGCTGGGATAAAGTACAAGGTATTGTTTTATTATTACAGCGAGAAAGGAAACAATTTTTAAAAATTTAGATTATTTAGATAAAATGGAGTCTATGAGAGACAGCCCTTCCATAATTTGGAACTCTCTGGATAACTGTTTTGCGAATAACGAGTCCCATACCTATATAAAGCACTGCAACTAAGTACTTACGTACTTGCTACGTTGTAACAACTTTACAACGTAGTGCTAATTCTGCTGGATTTTCAGGTAGATAAAAGGGCAACCATTGATTTATTTGAATAACTGAGTAGAATATGAATAGGAGAGAGCCTGAATAGAAAGTTGAGTAATAAAAACTGTACATTGATAGCCTTACATAGCATTTCTTTTTTAGACCCCCATTTGAAAGTTGGAAATATGGAAGAAGGCATATCACTCAAAAACTATAAAAAAGAAAAAAATGAAGACCTGTCGAAAAGTTGCTTAGAATTGGCCTTTGTATAACATAAAAAATTGAACTAAAATTTAACTTAAAGGTGAACTACCCCTTTAAGGATAGAGTGTCAGTGGCCATGACAGTTCAACCTAAGGTTCCTGGCTTCCTGACCTCCAGAGACAGCTTGGTATAAGTGGTCTCAAACTTCTCTGAAACTGCTAAAAATAGAAAATGAACATAAACTGCAAAAGTGCACATAGAAGGGTCCTGAATCTCTGAATACTATTACATAAATCCTTATTTTTAGGTTTAGATCCCTTTTTAATCTGTTCACTAATCAGCTTTCAAGCATGTTGATTTTATAAATGTTACATATGGTGAAATGTAATGAATGTAATGAAAAGTGCACTACTGGTATAACCACCTATAGCAACCAATAAAGAGGGAACATTACTGGCAATCTGTTTAAAAGTAAACATCTTTTTCATTGCTATGGTTTACTACCAGAGTCGGACTGGGGGCCCAAGGCCCACCGGGGCTGCTGCCACAGGGCACCCCCGCCTTCCTTGCATCTAACAGCCCAAAGAAGGGAGGTTGCAGCAAAAAGAAAAAGCCAAGGGTGCAGATCTGGACCAGCAGGGCCACCAGGTTTTTTCCCTGGCATCCCAACTGCCCAGTCTGACCCTGTTTACTGCCCCTGAAGAAACTTGGTGGTTTTTATTTTATGTGGGGCCATAAAGAGAAAAAAAATAAATCCCTCTGTGTAATCAAAAGGTGTAATTAAAAGCATATTTTTAAAGTCTGCAAATTGAGCACAATGAACAAGTCATTAAAAGGTGTACATTTGTGTCAACCACTCACAGGAATAGTGTGGCCTGCAGGTGTCATTGTGTACATTACTTGTACTATGCATATACACAGTACTTTCTGTACAGCTTGAGAGTGATAGAGTGGGATGTTACTGTTGTGTAATGGCTGCATGAGCCTGCTAATGAAGCACTGTTATACTCTACTAGTAGAATTATCAAAACACAACAGATTGGCGATGAGGATGTCTCTTCTACCTCTGCAGTAGCCTGCAGCTTCCAAACCCTGGTGAGCCTATCATACTTTTAACTGTTTGGATCCATATGTTTGATAATTACATTATTGCTGCTGACCAAGGGGAGATTTCTGCTGCTAGAAAGTGTGCTTTACTTATTCACTGCCTGGAGCAGAGGGACAGCGTATATTCTATACATTACCATTACCAGATGAGACTTAAGAAACTGCTCTTACTGCTATAAAGAATTTTTTTGTGCCAAGAGTAAATGTGGTTGCTGAAGGATATATAATATATAATTCCGCCAATGTGGACAGCGTCATGGCTAATCCACAGAACAGTTATAGCAGCTTTGATAGAGCTGGTTGTTACCTGTGAGTTTGGGAATCTAACAGATGAAATGCTAAGAGATCAAATAGTGGAAAAAACAAACTCCCATCACATTAGAGAGAGACTACTCCTGGAGCAGGATGTAACACTTGCAAAGGCTATTACAGTTGCTAGCCAAATTGAAACAGCAGTGGCAGAGGCTAAAACTCTCAGTCAAGGAACTGGTGGGAATGTACAGATTGTAAATCCAGTACTGTGGCCTAATAATGCACAGGAAAAATATAGTGTTAAGCAAAACCGTGCAGCAAATACAAATATAAAATACTGTTTTTGCTGTGGTTCAACACAACACATTGCAAATTATACTACATGTCCTGCAAAAGCTATAAAGTGGCGCAAATGCTCAAGGGTAGGTCACTTTGCTAAGGTCTTCCATAGTTCTGCTAAAGATGATCATGAAGTCACTACTCCTCATTTTACAGTATTAAGTGTGGATAAAGCTGGTACATTTATTCCAAATAAGTTTATATGCACTGTGAATGTCAATACTGCTTCTACTGACAAATGACACTGATGCTTGATACAGGTTCAGCTGTTTCTATACTACCAAAGGATATTTTCTTGAAATACTTTGCAAAAGATATGCTTGTTGCACCTGCCTTGAGACTGGTCAGTTACTTAAAGGATCCAATCTTTGTGCTTGGTTGCTTGCCAGTGACTATACGATTTGAATCAAATACTGCATAATGTGACTTTTACACAGTGAATAAGGGTACTGCTATACTTGGAACGGACCTCTGCTGCATTAAACCTACAATTAGTTGATAGTCTCATTGCTACAGCACCAGTGCCTGCCACAGAGCCTGTGTCTAAAATTTCACCACACAGCAACTGGGCTGTGCAGACCTGATGTAAAACCAGTATGCCAGAAATTGAGGCAAATGCCCTATTTTATAAGGGAGACTCACAGGAACTAAAGTATTGTGTGCGTTGATCTCCGTGAACCTAATAATGCAGTTGTTATGGATAATCATCCCTTGCCACACATAGATGAAATACTTTCAGAACTCTGAGGAGCAAAATTCTTTTCCACCCTGGATCTTCACAGTGCTTATCATCAAGTATTACTGCATAAGGAAAGCAGAGACCTCACTGCATTTATCACCCATGATGTTTTGTTAGCACTAGCTATATTTGATCCTGCACTACCCACTATGGTTACTGCAGATGCTTCAGACTATGGCATTGGTGCAGTTCCATGCTGATCATGCCGAGAAAACTGTTGCATTTGCATCCAGAACACTTACAGAGACAGAGCGTAAGTATTCAACTGTGAAAAAGAAGTTCTAGCATGTGTTAGGGCAACAGAAAAATGGAGAATCTACCTATAGGGTAGAGAATTTACCCTATGCACTGATCACAGCCCTTTAACTACACTGCTTACAACAAAGGGACTAGGGAGAGCTGCAATGTGTATAGCTAGATGGTCAGCAAGGCAACTGAATTTCAACTACACAATGCAATACAAACCAGGTTTTAAAAATGTTACTGCTGATTGTTTGTCACGTTTACCTTTACCTGCAGCATCTGATACACTGGACGAGGACATAGAAGTTGTAGCACTGACTGATTTACTGTCATCTACAGTTACAGCTGCTGATTTTAAGCAAGCTTGCCTCATATGTCCAATCCAAGTAAAACTACAGGACATTTTACAAAGCAAATTGCCAAATGCTGAAACTCAGTCCTGATCTTCAACCTTACAACAGGATTAGATATGAACTGTCCTTAGTAGATGGCTTTGTTGTCCATGGACCTCACCGCTTACTGGTACCAGAGACCTTGAGAGAAAAGCTTATACAACTTGCACATGAGAGTCATCAAGGAATTGTACGTACAAAACAGAGACTACAAGAACTATACTGGTGGCCAGCGATGGATGCCGGTTTGATAACTGCCATTCATTCTTGTGTTACTTGTCGGAATCATGACAAAACAGCTATCACATATACACCACCACTTCAGCCAGTACCATTCCCTGATAGAGCATGGGAAAAACTGGCTATTGAAATTGTGGGTCCTTTTGCAGATGCTTCTATAGACTGTAGATTTGCTATAACTCTGATAGACTATTACAGTAAATGGCCAGAAATTGCATTTGTTTCTCATAAACCATCAGCTACAGTAATAACATTTACAGTCCTCAGCAGAGACAGTAATCTAAAGGAGTTAATATCAGATAACAGATCACAATTTGTCTCAACTGAATTTGAAATCTTTCTGAGAGAGAGGAATATTGTGCATTACCCACAAGCAAATGGAGAAATTAAACAGAAGTCTGAAAGAAGCACTACAGACAGCAAGCCTTACTTGGAAAGTATTTACAACAAAGTTCCTACATAACTACAGAGCAATGTGGCATGAAACAACCCAATCATCTCCAGCTGAATTATTACATGGCAGACAGATGTGCACTAAGTTACATGTTGCAGACATCAAACTTCCACCAATTACTGTTCCTACAAAATCATCTACTGCTGACATTGCCAAACGTCAACAAGCCATATGTAAGGCTTATACGGACAGAAAACGTGTTGCAAGAGAAGTGCACTTTCAGCCTCAATCTTTAGTCAGAATTAAGAAACCAGCAATACTGAAACAAGGACAATCTAAATTTACTACACCACTTAAAGTGAGATGCCAGCAAGGACCATACACATATGAACTGTCTTTTGCAAGTCGTCTTGCTCCTGTTAGGTATGAATTTGGAGATGTTCCATTTGACGAAGGACATTTTCCTATATATGGATTTTTTCTCAAGGTCCCTGTTCTTTTCCCGTTCTCTGGTGCATCTAACATATTTCTTTAGTGACTTCTACTTACAAAAGTGCAATTTGATCCTGTCATCTACCCACTCACTACAGAGGCTTAGACACTAGCCAAAGCTTAGAATATAATTTTATAACATCGTTGTGTTAGGATGTACATTGTAGACACATTGTAGACACCCAACAAAATGGCTATTAACCTGGTTACTAATTAGGTGCTAAAGATTTGATGCTTCAGTGATGCCATTAGTTTTGTGGATTTTTATTCCTGTTTTCTGTCATAACAAATTTTTATCCTCTGTGCTTGTTGAGGTGCCTGTCATTGTTTTAGCAATTATTCTTCATTAAACCTTCATCTTTCTATTTAGTATCTTTCAGTGGCGGATAATAATGATCATCAGTCATGCATTTATTGCTCTATCATTGTTAAAAAGGTTCAAAAAGATTCTTGCCAAGTACCACATCCCCCAATGTAAAGCTGTCTACTTATTTTTCTAGACATTACAAATTCGACAGGATTGTTGCGCATTGGGATAAAGAAACACCTGTGCGATGTTGCACTCCAATACCAAATTTCATTCCACAAAAATGATGTAGGAGGAATTATATTAGGACAGAGTCAGCTCAGGCAATAGTCAAAAACACTACGGCTTTCTTCTATTGCACACATGCTTGTGAGTTTTCCTTCATGCCAGAAGAAAGCACTTCTCTGAATAATATGTCTGGAAAAAATGATGCTAAGGCAGACATTTGCTTCTGGTGGAATCCCCAGTGGACATTTTGAAGTCATCTAGATTTCAAGCCAGCAAATGCTAATGCAGTAAGTACAGCTGATTTATATCAGGACAGATTTACACAAAGACATCTTAGTCGGTTTTGTTCCATTGACCTTCATACTGAAAAAAACTAATTTAAATGCAACAGAAAAACCTACAGAAGTTCTATTAAGTAATATTATAAAATGTTAATTCAATGCTGCATTATACTCACTCTACTGTGCTTTATTTCACAAAAGATTTCTGTGTCATTATTAGATTTTATATTATAATTATCCAGCAACCTGTTATCTAGACTAGAAACCTTGGAAATATGAAATGACATTTTCCGTAGGGTCCTTAATAACATCTTGTAACTGAGCTGCATAATTCCATGCTTGTGGCAAAAACAGTTCAAGTAATTTTTTCAAGTTGTTTTTAATGTTTAAATGGTTTTTAGTAGACAATCCATGGTGGAAATTGTGAAAGAGATGGAAACGGGATTCAAAATACGTTCTGGTATTTACATAGTTACATAGTAAGTTAGGTTGAAAAAGGACACACATCCATCAAGTTCAAGCTTTTAAGTCTATATATAACCTGAATAACTTATATCCAGAGGAAGGCAAAAAAAAGACATTTGAAGCATCTCCAGTTTGCATCAGAGAGGAAAAGAATCCTTCCTGATTCCAAGATGGCAATCAGACCAGTCCCTGGATCAACTTGTGCCATGAATTATCATCCATAATCCTGTATTCCTTCACTGTCTAAATAGCTGTCCAGCCCCTTCTTAAAGCTATCTAATGTATCAGCCATTACAACAGATTCAGGGACATTAGCCAGTACAACAGCTTCAAATACACAGAGGCCTAAACAGCCCCCTGCAGGTCTAATAAATATATCTTACAGCAGTCCCTCTGGAATTCACCAATATCTGCTTGGCTTGGGTTGAAAGACAAAGAAGATGTCTGGATGCAAGTATTTTTAGCAAATGGTATCAATATATGCCACAATTATATCCATTTTAGCGTGTCCACACTTATTAACATATAAAAAAACATAGATGAGTACTTACTCATAGTGTGAAACTGTAGATAGCGGTATTAGATAAAATTAGCAGACATAAAATAGATTATCAGACCGTAAACTAGGGTTGCCACCTTTCCTCTTGTTGAACTCTGGACAGGGGTTGGTTTGGTGACATCACAGGGCAGAACCGCTGAAATCATGGCCACTGACTCCAAAGGCCATGACATTTGTTGATCACCACGTCAATCAATGGGATACCTACCCAGATTTACCAGGACAGCCCCTCCAAAAACCAGGCTGTCCAGTTAAAAACTGGAAAACTGGCAACCCTACCTTCAATGTTGCCCTGGTAAGTGCTATTTGTCCACATGCATTCCCATGACATGCACATTATTTTAAAATCCAAAAAATCATGCCTGTTGGTTCAAGGTAAATCGGAAGCCCTATTATTACCACCTTCTCAAAGGAGGTATTGGGCAAGTTTAGGAATTCCCTTGTGCTCCTGCCAACAAAGATTCTACCCACCTATGGGGTTGAGTGCATTTCGTATTGTACCAGGGTTAGGCTCAAGTGCAAAGTTTATGGTGTCCTAAGACTTGTGCCTACCCTTTAAGAACTAAACCCTTAGATCTTTTCTCTCAGAGCTAAGTATTTTTCTCAAGTATCAATATGTAGCCTGGCATCTGATAAAAACACATTTTTGTTTGTTGTAGCTAAAACCAGCTCAACTTCTCCCCAAACTAGAGT
This sequence comes from Xenopus borealis, assembly GCA_024363595.1. Lineage (NCBI taxonomy): Eukaryota > Metazoa > Chordata > Amphibia > Anura > Pipidae > Xenopus > Xenopus borealis. The sequence goes on from CM044433.1 coordinate 33,970,174, forward strand.
TCCTGTGGAACCTTTGACCTGTGTGTGTATTTAGGTCCCATCCCTAAATTATTTTCCATTATCTAAGTGGCATTATCTAAGTTACACTGGGCCGGAATTCTGCTTCTAGATTATTTGTATGCACATTTAAAAGGTTTTTTTTTAAACAATTCCTTAAAATCTTTACTTCATTTTAGTTATTGTCTTGTTGCGTTATGATTGAATTTATTTTATTTTGCCTCCCTTTTCTTGAAACTCCTTGGTAACATAATATTCTTATAATTTACAAGAGGAGTGCTTCATTCATTCATTCTATCTATCTATCTATATATATATATATATATATATATATATATATATATGTGTGTGTGTTTATATGATTTTGCTGCTTTGCTTGACTTTACTTAATGTTTGACTGAAGAATAACTGAAAGGAAAATTGTGTTAAAGAGCTGAAATTGAGTTCATTATGAGGAAAGCCATCTGCTGAATCAAAGAGGCTTTGTGATGACTGTTTAAGTGTAGCTGCAGGAGGCCATAACAGCACATGGATAAGTTCATCCTGTCGATAGAAAACCCAAATTGTGTGAGTAGCATAAAATGTCATATTAATTCCTTATGTGCAGAAGCCATTTGTCTTAAGTCATCTTAGGCACTAAGGTCAGTGAGAGTTCCATATTATGAAGTTCAAGTGACAGAATGAAGTGAATGCTTTCAGCAGGAGGAAACTCTTACAAATTAGACAAAAAATAAAAAGATTGTTCAAAATTATATGAACTCATAAGAAATACAGGAAAAGATTATTTTTTTAATACATTTTATGATGAAAAATGATCATAAATGGACAAATTAGAAGTTAAAATCTGTAAATAAAAATGGATTTTTAGTCATGGTTCAGCTAGTATCAGTTTCCTTAACTGACTCATTATCCTTTGAAAGTCTTCCTGGAAACTTTGAGCCAGTCAGATAGAAATAGAGGACTTGGTACTTAACATGGTTCAACTGCAGAAAGCACAATCAAAATGTCAGTCATTACCTGTATTGGGGTGCAGCAAATTTGTAAAATGTATTATTAATGTGAAAATTTGCTCATAAGGCTCATTTATAAATGCAAAGGCAAAAAATTAACATGGATGCAAAATTGATTGTGCATTGACTGTCTTCAGCCTGCTCTGATAAATTTAATGTAAATGTACACATTAAGGGGCTGATTTACTAAGGTCCAAGTGAATAATCGAATGAAAAAATTTAATATTCAAAGTAAATTTTTGAAAAACTTAGACCATTGAATAGGTTACTTCGACCATTTGATTTGAACGACCGAATAGTAAAATCCTTCAAGTACTGTCTCTTTAAAAATCCTTATATTTATTTACTGCACCAAATAAAAGCTGCTGAAGTGCTATGTTAGCCTATGGGGACCTTCTAGACCAAGTTTTATTTTATCGAAGATGGAAACTAAAATCCTTCGAGAGATTTTTTGGTTCGATCAAACGATTTTTCTTCTATTGGAGGAATGCCAAATTCGGTGAACATTCGAACATCGAAGTCGAAGAATTTTAATTCGATGGCCGAATTTCAAAGTATTTTCTACTTCCAAATTCGATCCTTAATAAATCAGCTCCTTATACTAGGGAACCCTTAAACTATCACTTACTGAATCTGGTAGTAATTCCAGGGTTCCCCTAGCAGGATCTGCCCAAGGATATGACACCTGTAATGGTGCACTGATCCTCTGCAGGGTCGGACTGGGGCCCACTGAGGCTGTAAAGTGAAGGGCCCTCCTCATAGTCACAGGTCCCTCTCCTGACTTCCTTGACCACGAACCCCCCACCCCCCACTGTGAACACACGCTAAAACAATGGCACAGCCAATCAGGGTAGTAGGTTTCAGTGTCCCACCGGCCCAGTACGACTCTGACACTGAGATATTTTGTGCCTTTTATGTTTTTCAAGCTGACCAGTTACATCAATGTCATACCTGGTCTGGCCAGTCCTACGCTCAACTTTCATCTGATTCATTAAGAATTATACTGCTTCATTATATATATTATGAAGGGACTAAGTTTAACGGCAACTTTTAAGGTTAAACCTCTGAAATAGTTACACTTTTTATTGGCCACCACTGGGATCATCTGACTGAATTATACAATACAGAGTTGCCCACTGCGCCTGTATAAACTGTAACAAAAAAGGAAAAGTTGTGCTCACCACTAAACAATTTTAGACCATTAGGTGGGGGTGCCATGAGGCAGTGACCACAAACTCCATTCAGACAAAGACAATGTTTTAGGGACGCACCATGCTTGATAATGTCCCAGAAACATTGCACCACTGCATTAATAAAATTGCAAGGGCTTGCCCTGGTATCACAAAACCCGTGTGCCAGTGAATTTTTTCTGACCTTGCATGTGAGGTAGCCAATTCCAATCACCGAGCACCGGGACAAGTTTTTTTGGGGGTTTTCCTACTAGGCAATGTGTGACTATTGGATACTGTGCCAGACTATGGGGCTTATTCATTTAAGTGTGAATTCTCACCTCATCTCCTGCACTCACCCATTATCAATACATTAAGGATATTAATCCTTATTAAATATTCATTACAGGTGCCAAGGATCATTTATCTTTGTCTGAATGGAGTTTGATTCTTAAAGTGGACCCATCACCCAGACACAAAAATCTGTATAATAAAAGTAATTTTCAAATTAAACATGAAATTTAAAATTTTTATTAAAGCATTCATAGTTGTTTTAAGCGCATTTAAAAATCTCACTTTCCATTCAACACTTCCTAGATGTCCCCACACATCCCCTCCATTCTCTTAACCATTTAATTGTGTAGCCAGGACATGGGGATAGACATCGGGTCCCCCATTCTGGTGCACAAACAAGATTCTGAGATGATACAAGGCTTGTCTTAATAACAGTGTCCACAAAATGGTTCCTGCCTGCTTGATATAATTATGAATTCCCAGACTGAAGAAAACAAGATTCAAATAATTTATGTATTGTAGTCGATGTTCATTTTGCTTGAATAATGTTATAAAATATGATTTTGAATAAATTTTTGAGGTGGCGGTTCACTTTAATGAATCAGATGAAAGTTGACCGTAGGACTGGCCAGACCAGGTGGTCAGCTTGAAAAAAGATATTGTAATTCTGTGTGCTGGTAGAATTGAGACCTTTCCCCATTACCCTTTCTGGACGGGAGGGGGGCGATTGGCTGATCATCACATCAAGCAAAGAGAATCCTGCCCAGTTTTGACCTGGGAAGCCCTACTTTAAACCAGGTTGTACAGGTTAAAATCAGACAGGTGGAAAACCTGTTGTCTACACAAGCTAAGCGCATGAAGGATATAATTACAGTTTTGTGAACTGGGAAACGTGGTCATTCACTTTATAATAATATGCACATTTCCTTAGTATAGTAACCCATAGCAAACAACCAGGCATTTATTATCAGTATTCTATGAACAGAGGTTTTTAGCCCAAGTTATGCATATGCTTCATAGAATCAATGGTTATTTTGTTATCAGAAGACAAAAGTTGTCCATAGTTCTGCATTCTCCTATGTGATTTGTCTATCTATTATAATAGATACAAATACATTATTTGCATCTATTATAAGGTCTGATTTAAGAATGCTCAAGCCTTCGGCTTCCATTGACACTATTATCAAGCATAATTAGGGTCCAAATGGAGGCCAATATGTTAGATGAACAGCAACATTTAATACATCCTGCTGAGAAGTTCCTTTGGAGTTCCGGTCCTTATTATAGGTTTAAATGTATAGTTTTTAAAAACCTTAATCTCATACTGCCGTTTTACAAAAAAAACTTTAAAAGCACTGAAAACTTTTCATAAAAGTAGTTTGGAAAGTTGCTTAGAATGATGTTTTCTTTATTAAGTCAATTGTTACTTTGGGGTTGACTTATTTAGCAACAATGGGCAAATCTGCACATGGATAAGTAACCCATAGCAACCCATCAGTGAAATATCTCATTTTCAAACAGCTTCAGGAGTAAAAATAAAAGCTTGACATGGTTACTGCCTAGGGGCAAATTTGACAGTATTGATTAGATACTCCTAGTAGTTATGTACTCACCATGCCATGAGTAAAAGCACCAAGGGAAAGCCAAGCTCTAGTACAACTCTGAATCTTAGATGCAATAAAAAAGGATGTAATAAAATACAGAAAAAATGAAAAGCCACAGCTAGGATTTTGAAGAACAAATTAATTTTACCATTGCAACAAAGAAAATTGCAACTTCATACAGAACTAGTATGACAGATCTTAGTCAAAATCAGAGGTCATTTTTCTCACCAAATCTGCCAGATGCCAGAATTTAGACCAGTAACAAGATATATGTGTATAATCTGGGTGAAAATGCAATGGGTTAATCAAACAAAACTTAATTAATGAATAAATATTAAACACTTATCTTTTATTCTCTTCAGGAGATATCAACCCTTGTTCATACTGTTAAAAAAATAGAAATGTGTAGAAGAGAACACTATCATTGCGTCTTCTGTTTTTCATTATTATACAATTCTTAATCCCTCTTAGACAATTCTGACATTTCTACTCTGGATTTAGAAGGATAATGCCAATATGTACCGTAAGCACATGGCTTCGATTCTACTACAACGCTGTGATTAATTTTGCTATTCATATTGTAGCACCTGATTGAGAACACACTGGAACAGATGATCTGCTGAAAACAATCCAAACAATGTATTTTTGGAAAATAAACCAATTTTCTCAATTGTGCTGCATTATGTGATGTGCAGCCAGGTTTAAGGAAATTGGTACAGTAAGATCGCAGTATGTATTGGCTCGCACTCCCAGGCAGATTTACAAGTTCAGAGTAATGGGAGCCAATTCGGTGCTATGCAATTGTCAGGTGCCTGCTGAGGTTTCCAACCCCTAAGTACTTGGCAAGCAGATTCATTATGAACATTTGTTGAATGCAGCGACTAAGTAGATTTACATAGTGCTTGGAAAAGTTACGCTATGCTGTCAGGAATCCCTCCATTTGTATCTAATAAAGTTGCTACGTTAAGTTCTAAGTTGCTCTGCTGCTGCTGCTTGCATGATCTTTTTGCACACCTAGGAGACAGTATTTATATATATTTATATATATATATATATATATATATATATACTGTATATATACAGTGAGATATACCGCTTTTGTAAAATATTAGGATATTATATATTCCTTCTTGACCATATGTTGCCAAAGGCCTAATACAGTCTGCTGAACACCAAGCCACCAAGTGACTTCTAATATCCTCATATTTTATTATAATACACAATTTGCTCTGTTTTTCTGCCTTGACAAAGCCGTGGCGAAAATTTTTTTGTAAACAATTGTTGGGAACTAAGCACTTAGCACTTTAAATCTGTTTTTCTAAATTATATCAATCATGAAGGTCTTGTGGTAGCTTTTTAATTAATGGTTTTCTGTAGGGATGGCGCGAACCGCCGCAAAAAAGTTCGCGGACGCGTTCGCGAACTTGCGACAAACGCGCGAACAGTTCGCGACCGTCGCGAACCCCATAGACTTCAATGGGAAGGCGAACTTTAAAAGCTAAAAAAGACATTTCTGGCCAGAAAAATGATTTTAAAGTTGTTTAAAGGGTGCAACGACCTGGACAGTGGCATGCCAGAGGGGGATCAAGGGAAAAGAAAAATCCATTATTTTCTTATGTCAAAAGTGTTACAAAGTATCTTACCTGCACCTGTTAGCTGTTCTGGACGCTGTTCTGGACTCTCTGCCAAAAGCCAAGTTCAAATCTTTGCTTCTTTTTCTGGCTGTTCAGTGAGGGTCTTTCCAGTGAAAGAGGGTCCTCCAAAAAGAGGGTCTTTCCAGTACAAATGAGGGACAGAGGGTTGAGCTCGCAAAAGAGGGACAGTTGGGACTCGGGAGGTATGCACATTTTTTTTTTTTTTTTAGTCCAGGGGGTGTGTGGGGGTGGTCCAGGGAGATCTTCCTGATTGGCTGCCATGTATCTGCTGGTCTGGGGTGAGAGGGCAAAAAAATGCGGCAAAAAAAAAGCGCCAAATTGATGCGAACCCAAAATGTGAACGTCGCGCGACGTTCGCGAACTTCCGGCGAGCGCGAACAGCGGATGTTCGCGCGAACAAGTTCGCCGGCGAACAGTTCGCGCCATCCCTAGTTTTCTGTATTTACATTCAATCAATTGCCTGATGAATTTTCTTTGAGCTCTAGCCAAATTTTTGTAAGCACTAATTTTTATACTTTTCATTGGAGAAAGTGTTCGGGGGTTCATTACTTCTGTATAATTAATTAACTCATTGATTTGGTAAATTATACCTCTGACACTTTCAAGGTGCACTCTCGTTTGTCTATATAAGATTAGATTCAATTTCCCCTTTAATACACAATTTGCATCACTGAACAATAATTATAACTGATGACATCACAAAGCACTTTTTATAAGGCTATACATTATAAGATATTCCTGGTTGTTGTGGATAAAGAATAACTTGCTAAAATGTATGTGGCACTACAAGTGCTTATTTATAACAAAAGCCCTTTCGTTTCCTAATGTGTCTTACCAAAATGTGTACAGCTTTCTGACATGGGAAAGGGTTCTGACATTTTCCAACAAAAAAATTCTCAGGTTTCTCAAACCAAACAGCCAATCACTTATGTGGGATCAAATTCAATTCAAAAGAAAATAATCTTTTCAGCTCTGAAATACAACATACAGATGAGGAAACGTTTACTATTACTATTATAATAGCAATGAGTAATGGCTAAATGAGCATTATGGGTATGGGGGGGTTAATCATTATTATTTTTATCATTAAATTACATGAATTCTCTCTGTCTTGCAGCTCCTTACATTTGAAATCCCTTTGGAGAGAATCCTGCCTCAGTCTTTTAAAAAATAAACTCAAAGATCTCTCGAAAAAACATCTGACTGTGTTCTGACACTTATAGTGCAGTGATCCCCTCTTTTTTTATTTATTACCCTTTGGTTAACTACTACAGTTAAATAGTGATGGGCGAATCTACCCAGTTTCGCTTGGCCGAAAAATTTGCGAATTTACAGCGAAATTTGTGAATTGGCGAAAAAATTTAGTGAAACGAGATGCAGCACGTTTTTGACGCGCGTCGCATCGTGTTTTTGTCGCGTCATTTTTAACGTGCATTGCGTCATTTTCGTTGCGTTGCGTAAAAAACGATGTGCGACTCTTTTTTTTTTTAGTGAATTTTCGCCAGGCGAATTTTCGCTGGTGTTTCGCCCCTGGCGAATAAATTCACCCATCACTACAGTTAAATGTCTCCATGGTATCAAAGGTCTCTGAGGTACTACTGCATTAAAGTAACTGTAGCTGTATCTCAATATCATTTGTTACTTAGCATTTGTATGTTATATGTAAGCTATCCAACTACAAACTTGATAAATGACACAGTAGCACCATACCATTTATGTTGGTTATATCAATGGGTATTATGTCTCCCTTTAATATAGTACATACATACATACACAAACTGACCCCTCCATACCCCCACACATTATGGGGCAAATTCACTAAGAGGCGAAAATGCGCTAGCGTTGTCTTTGCTAATCTTCGCCACACTTCACCAGACGAATTTTTGGCAGCGCTACGCAAATTCACTAAAGTGCAAAGTTATGCTCTGGTCGGCGAACGGTAGTGTAGTTGTGCTAGTGTTACTTCACCAGGCAAAGCGCATTTACACAAGCGATGCCTAATACGCAAATTTCAAAGTATATGTTACAGCCACTACATTACACTACACAAGCCCAGGAAACCTTTAATAAACAAAATAAAGTTGTCCAGCGTAAGAGGTAACGTTCAGCAAAACGATCATCTTAGTGAAGTTGCGTAATTACGATCCTTCGTCAGTGTGCAACTTCGCCTGGCGTAGGGGTGCGAAGTTGTGCTAGTCTATCTACTTCGCTAGCGAAAATTCCCCAGAGTCGGTGTTAGTGAATTTGCGAAGTTACTAAATGACGTAACGCTGGCGAATTAGCGCTAGTGTTAGACGCTTGTACACTAATGGGCAGATTTATCAAGGGTCGAATTTCGAGGGTTAAAAACCCTCAAATTCAACCCTCAAAATTTTCTTGAAGTAAAATCCGACTAAATTGAATATCGAATTCGTAGGATTTTATCGCTATTCGATATATCGAACGATCGAATAGCAATCATCCGATTTCACAAAAAAATCATACTAAAAAAATCGTATGAATCTTGATTTCTATTCGATCAAAAAAACTTAAGAAATAGCCTATGGGAGCTTCCTATTGACAAATATGGCAACTCAGTAGGCTTAATCTGGCGAACTAGGCAATCAAAAAAAATTTACTAAAATTTGCCAATTCGATGGTCGAGGTAGCCTAAAATTCAATTCGAAAATTCGAATTTTTGGCTTTGGAATACTTCACCCGAGCTTAGTAAATATGCCCCTAACTGAAGATTACTGTACATCACAATAGCTTTTGATATGTCTGTGCAGTGCATTCCACAACCTCACTGTCCTCACTGTGAAAAAACACCTACGCTGCTTCAAATGAAATTTATTTTCTTCTAGTCTGAAGGGGTGGCCTCTGGTGATCCTCTTTTGGGTAAAAAGTTCCCCTGCTATTTGCCTATAATGTCCTCTATGTCTGCTTCAGTTACAGAAATACCTAAAAAATGATCATGGTCTGAGAAAGACATATTTGTGATACATGATTCATTGGAAACTGTTGAATGGAGGGTAGGAATAACAAGTGTTAGTAGCCAATATATAAAAATAGAATGGTGCGTGTAAGAGTTATATGGCAGAGGTGTAAGACTTAAGTCTTCCAGGGTAGCTTACCTTGACTAGACACAGCTCCAGACTTCTATTCCCATGAATCCAACACCTACAGTTTAATACAAATCATCATAGTCATATAATAATATCCCATATTTTTTTCTTCCCTGTGCTACTCATAGTTTGCCAGAACCACTGGGAGGTCAAAGCCTTTAGGAATGTCAGCATGTGCCAGAAGAACATTACAATACATCATGCTCTAGTGGAAAAACCTATTCTGAATCTCTCTGTACACACTGGGATGTTTTTACTAACACAAGCTAAATTCAACCAGTTACCAATAGCAACCAAACGGATATTTCCATTGATTATCTAATTTTTATTTTACTGATAAAAAATAATAACTGATTGTGCAAAACAATGGGCATTTTTTGACAAAAATACATTGGAGCCAATGGGCTCATAATTTTCCATGAGGCAAAATCTGCTAAACCATGTCTGAGAAAATGTTTTACTCATCACTAATAGTTATGTTTACTCTGACAGACTATAACCCTCAGTAAACTGCTCTTTTTCAAATATTTTCAAGTTTCTGTGGTTGATACAGAATAGTAGTGGCAGAGCACAAAGAATGTTATCCTGCCCTTTCTACATTCTACATTCTACATTCAATAGCTTCTAGTTAATGTACTTGTTTCTGTAGAGCTGTAACAAAAGCAATCTTTTTAGCTGCTCCCGAGAGTAACCATTACCCTTTTATATTGACAGCAGTGAAAAGTCATGAGGTGAAAGATTAGGGTTTTCTAATGAGTAACATATGTTACTTACTACATCTGAACTTATCTGTAATCATCATTTTACTACAATGGCATTTAGGGATGGAATTGGCTTTATTTTGACTCAATTCTGTGACTTTTTTTAGGGCAAACCAATTTTTCAGTAGACAGCCTTCCACAACACCATAAAAAGACCTATGTCTACTGACCTTCAACCCAAAATTTCCAGTACGTCTCTAGTCTCTATGTATTGCCTTCTGTTTATCTGTAGACATAAAATACACATTCAGATGATGACTGTATAATAACAAGAATTATAATGCAATGTTTCAAGAAAATCTGGAAGCCAATAAATATATATATTTCTACACACAAACTCTCACAGGACAATGGCATTTACCAGAAGAATGGTTTTCTCCCAGAATATAACAAACTTTTTCAGAGTCATTTCTTGTGGGAAAACCCTTGAAGTCTATAATCACTCTGCAGGAACTTTTTCAAGGGACTATTTACATGGCTAATAGCGACAGCAGTTGGGCACACGCCAACCCCAATCTGTAGATGGAATATGTGACACATGTGAGTGAAATGTAAACATTATGGCTATATAATTTTTTATGGAAAAATCTACAGGCTTCATCTCCCTCTAGAGCATTCACATTGGCTTTCCTTCATCTGGGTGTGAGGACTCACCCTGGTGGTCTAGTGGGGGCACGGCGGGGACGCCCGCCACACCAATCCTTGCCGGCATCCTCTTCTTAGTGTGCGTGCGGCGCGCACTTCCTCTATTTATAGGCGCATGCGCGCTGACGTAGTTTAAAATATTTAAAGGGACATTTTGCTTAGTATCATTGCCCGTGATAGGATTCGCTCCTGGTGCCTTTCCTGTGCTGTTTAAGCTTCTGATCAGTTCTGCTTCCTGTGTTTGACCCTGCCTGGCTATTGATTACCCTGTTCTCTGTATCCTGACCTGTGCCTGTTTCTGACTACCGATTCTGCCTAATCCTTCCTGATTGATCACCCGGTTTGACCCACTGCCTGCCTGACGACTCCTAGCTATCAGCCTGCCTCGACCCTGCCAGTTTGACCACGAACCTGCCTCATCCTGCTGTACTGTGACCTTCGGCCTTAAAGACTCTAATACAGTCGTGCCCCAACGCTGGCCAGAACTCCTGCCCTGCACCTCTCGTTTAAGTCCAGGTGGCATCTGAGTAGCTGAGGGCCTTCCCGAAGCCAAAGGCGGTCACACTACTGGTGAAGCACGAGCCGAGACCAGGGTGCTTGGCGTTTGTTCTGGTATCGGGTGCCGACCGTGACACTGGGAATCATTTCATTATAATTCTGTAGCAAATTTATAATCTGCCAAGATGAATCAGTAGCAATCTTGAAATAATATGGATGTGCAACAAGAAATATTGACATATTTATGTGATGCTAAAGTAATTACCGGAATACCCTGTACTAATAGGACCCGGCAGCAAATAAGTGTATGTACACCCCCAACATGCTTGGAAATATTCAAAATAAGCAGGTATAGCATTTTCAAACATATAATAAAGAATCTGACTCAAAGTCAAGCCAAGACATATTGGTGGTCAAGGTAATACTAGTTGGCTAGTCAGCCTACCTTCTGCCCACTTGCACTCATACCCTACTCTCAACATCCCCAACTGTCATTACCCCCAATAATGCTACTCATTCTCTCCCTCCCTTTCCACCAGTAACTTACTGCCTCAATGCACCCTCTCAACTGAACTCTAGGCATATGCTTATACTGCCTACCACTAGTTCCCAGCCCTGATTTTACTGATTACTTATGTCAAGTTTCTCAAAAAGGGCACAAAATAAATGAATTCCTTTTTCTTTAAGATACCACACAGATGTAACCAATTCTATATAGGTTCCACAAAAAGCTGCTCCACAGAAATACTTGGCTTTTAATTCATCTGTTTTCTTCAGAGCTCACATTTAAATATTGTGCAGAGATCACATTTTTGAATTGTCAAAATAAAATTTATAAAAGTATAAATTTTCAAAACAAACCGAAGCTGAATAAATACAATAAAGCATGCTTTTGGATTCCTTTCAAAAAGTAAATACGTCTTCTTAGTAACGGAAATATTTATAACTGGGAACCAAATGTACAGCTATATTATGTATGACCCTCCCTAACAGACACACAATTACGCCAAACAAACAGATAAATACAAACTACATGAAATATCTATATCATTTAGAATAGGCTTGTGCTCCATCTGTTATGTTTTCTTTGTTGCTTTCATTACCTCAGCTTTATTTCAAGGCATATGCTTTGGATTTGAATCCAATCAACATATAGTTCCCTCAAGGAGTATGTTATCCTTACATGATTCAAGAGAACAAATATTCTGTCACTTTTTATTAATGTCTTAATCAGACACACAAAGGTTACAGGGGGTAAAGCCTGCTCTATTAAAATACAGTCTTGGAAATAACCTTTTCATGTGGTGTGATCATGTGTAAGTCCTTACAGCATTCACATTGCTCTATATAAAGTTCTAACTTGCAGTATGTATCTGTTCCTAGAACTTTCTGGAAGAGGGACTAAGTCTCTTAATAAGGGGCCACAGTGCATTTTTGACATGATTTCTACACTTCCATAACAAGGGGATGATTTATGAAACTTCGTAAAATGTTCGTTTCTCTGAATTGTACTTTTTAGCACAAATGAACAAATTTGTTCATATAGTAACTCAAGCCACAATTTCTTTCGTAACTTATCAAGTGTAAAAACCATAAAATCCACGAATACAAAAGTACAAATAAAAGCTGTTGAGGTGATGTAGAAGTCAGGGGAAGCTCCCATTCTTTCCTTGCAAAGGTCAGCCTTTCACTCGTGGTTTTAGAGATTTTCAGAGATCAAAACATTCATTTTCGTACAAATTTTTTGCTTGTCCTCAAAAAATTTGGGATTTAGTTTTTTTTTCCGACAGCTATTTTCATTTATCCTTTTTTTATTTGGATCTTTTTGATTTAGAAAAATACAGTTTAATTGTGGTTTCAAAAAGCTCTAATACCGCTAAAATATGGCCTTTAGTAAGTGGGCCTCCAAGTGATATGGGTTCTCTGTTGCATGTCCTTCCAGTACTGTTGGTTGTACTGTTGGTTGTATGTATCAATGTCAAGCCATATGCGAATGATTATAAATTGTATGCAGGACCCTTTCCCTATTATCACCTAACACTATGCAGTTGATTGTAACTGTTCATCAATTTTGATGACATATTTTCCTCTACATGGAAATAGTTATGTCTTTGTATCCCTTAAAGGACAAGGAAACCAATCTTTTTAAAAACACACTATAGGATTGGTCACCCCTTCCTCTCCTAGATCGTTAGGTTTATATCCAGATGTAATGCTTATGAAATTATCTGCTTTAGTCAAGAAACTTCCTATGCTTCCTTTGGTTAAGGAAGCATAAGGTTTGGTAGAGTATCCTCTAAAACCACTAAAATGATAATCTTGATTAATGGGTCTCTAAATGACATGAGGTGCTGTACGTAGAGCAAGTCTGTCACTGCAATTTTGCATCCTTTTCCTCCCCTGATTTTAACTTTGTATGTCAGAATGTCAGCAAATAGGCTGGAATGGAAATCTGGGCTCATTTATAAACAGATTCAGCCAACGGATTTTACAGGTGCCATCTTCTTCTCTTCAGTTTACTTTGTGAAGTAAGTGCCGGATCTGCAGTCTTCCGGATTTCGACAACTGAGCATGCACTGAAAGTGACGGAAATTGGCGAAGTGCTGGAAGAAGACATGAAGCTTACTGAAGAGAAGATGATGGTGCCCGGGAACTCTGATGCGCTGAATCTGCAATGAAGGGTAAGTAAAGAGATAGGGGCATTTATTGAGGGTTAGTGATGGGCGAATTTATTCACCAGGCATGAGTTTGAGACGAATTCCCACGATTCGCCGCCAGAGAATAAATTTGTGAAACACCAGCAAAAATTTGTTTGTGTGGGAAAAAAATGAGACGCGTGCAAAAAATTACGCGACATGCAGAAAACGATGCAACGTGTGTCAAAATCGACGTGACGCTCGTCAAAAATGAGACGTGTGCCGTTTCGGGAATTTTTCATCAATTCGCAAATTTCCTTGGCAATTTGCAAATTTTTCGGCGAAACGGGATAGATGCGCCCATCACTACTGAGGGTAACACCTTGAGGGAGGGGGTCTATGTAGGGTAGGGGGGTAGGTGATTTTAATATAAATGGTTTGGTTCTCCTTTAAGGAGATGTGTGGTAGTAGATGGGAGATTCAACTTTCACCATCTGTGGAATCTCTAGACCTTTTTATATATATATACCATGACCTGGATGAATGAGAATCTTCATAGTTATCTAGACCTTTTTAGTTTTCATTTCACAGGAGGAGGGTTGGTTATACATATGAATATGGGAGAAGCAGAATTTAATGATACACATGATGTGCACAATCACTCAGTAGTATTCATTCAAAAGGGGAATGTGCTGCAGATGTGCTAAGTGAAGTAATTGAGTGCCTAATACATTACACTAGTATATTGTTCTGCTCTTATCTAAGGTAATTCAATCTATAATGTGGTGATCTGAATATAAACAAGGTTTATGCCATACCAAATTCTTTAAAAGGGCCTGGCCAGACTTATGAACTATTCTTGAAATGTGGCCAGTGTCAACGAACCGCAAATATGTAAATGCTGACATATTCTGAAGCAATCTACATATTCCTCTAATTAGAGCAATTTAGAGCCAGATTTTAGCTAATGATTAACAGCACTAGTAATATTTTTCTTTTTCTCATCTTGATTTAATCTGCTGATCTTCGCACATTTACAGAAACAAAATAAAAGCGTTCCTTTCACTTTATATATTTGGTGTAGGAGAGATGACAGTTCGAAAAAAAAACAGCTCAAATGCATATTGATATTTCGGATATACGCCACATTTTGTATTTTATTTCAATATCAATAAATAGCTCTTGCTCGGGTCGTCGTTTGTTTTTACTACTAGTGAGTGACAAGGAGACGTGCTGGGCAAATTCAACCCTAAAAAGGTCATTTTCAGGATAAATGATGTTACCTTAGTTTGAAGTTCCTAAAACATTAATATACAGGTATGGGACCTGTTATCCAGAATGCTTGGGAGCTGGGGTTTTCCAGATCTTCATACCTTAAGTCTACTAGAAAATTATGTAAACATGAAACAAACCCAATAGGCTGGTTATGCTTCCAATAAGGATTAATTGTATTTTAGTTTGGATCAATTAAAAGCTACTTTTTTACTATTACAGAGGAAAGGGAAATCAGTTTTAAAAATTTGGATTATTTAGATGGTGGTCATTCCACAATCCTGGGCTTTCTAGATAATGGGTTTCCTGATTACAGATCCCATACTCAGGGTTACTTCGATCATAATCAACCATTCAGAATGCTGCAGAAAATGAACAGATCAGATGGTCCTGTTCAGCAGGGGCAATTAACCCTCATCAACAACTACTTTTCAGTCCTGTAGTATAGATTTTGAATTTAAAGAGATACTGCTGCCAGAAAAGCCATTAAACACTGCACACCCATAAAATACATATATTGCATGTCTGCAAAGAGTCTAGGCAGTCTATACCAAGGCATCCAAAAGACTGATGAGAAATTCAGCTGTCCCTTTAATCGGTAGCGGTTAAATATCTAAAATTCAATTTTATGTATCCCCAAGTGCATGTGTGGTCTGATCTCTTTTTTAAAAAAATGCATATTTACAACCTGACGTTATATCAAACAATGGAAACCTTACTAGGCCTGAACCATAGGTTTCTAACTGACTCCTTTAACACTAATCTTGCAATACAAACCAACACCAAGTTTAATTTCTACCTTACGCTTTTCAGCTTCTAAAGACCTGTTGGTATATGGTACCGTAAACACAAATCATATGTAATAGGGGCTTGGGACCTGTTATCCAGAATACTTGGGACATGGGGTTTCCAGATAATGGATCTTTCCATAATGTGGATCTTCATACCTTAAGTCTACTAGAAAATCATTTATATATTAAATAGAAATTAATTCAACTAAATAGGCTGCTGTTGCCAGTTACTGTTTATTTTTTAAAAATTAGGATTATTTGGGTAGAATAGAGTCTATGGCCCAAATTCACTACAGCGCGAAGCGTCTAACGCTAGCGCTAATTTGCCAGCATGACGTCATTTCGTAACTTCGGAAATTCACTAACATCGGCTCTGGCGTATTTTCGCTAGCGAAGTACTGTAGATAGACTTGCGCAGCTTCACACCCTTACACCAGGCGAAGTTGTGCACGTACGAAGGATCGTAATTACGCAAATTCAATAAGATCATAATTTTCCTGAAAAAAAAACGCTGACGTGTTTTACCATTGTAGGGTGATAGTCTGAAAAAGATTGATTTTTTGGGGGGGGGTTACCCTCCTTCCCCCCTACATTTCCTAACATATGGCAACACAACTATCCAGGGGGCACATGTAAGGCAATAGGACAACTTTATTTTATTTATTAAAGGTTTCCTGGGCTTGTGTAGTGGAATGTAGTGGCTGTAACATATACTTCTATTATCCGTTAAAGTTTCCGCCGTATGCAAATTAGGCTTCGCTAGCATAACTGCGGTCTGCCTAGCGAAGTAACACTAGCGCAACTACGCTGCCATTCGCCGACCTGAGCGTAAATTCGTACTTTAGTGAATTTGCGTAGCGCTGCCAAAAATTCGCCTGGCGAAGTGTGGCGAACGCTAGCGAAGCAAACGCTGGCGAATTTTCAGATCTTAGTGAATTTGCCCCTATGGGAGATGGTCTTTCCAGAAGGCGGAGGTTTCCAAACAATGAATCCCATACCTGTATACAGATGGCGTGCACTCTGGTAACATAGCATCAGATTTTATTTCATGTCTTCCCGATCTTACTAAGGCAGGAAAGACATTTTTTTCTTCAATTACAAATTTCAATCTTTATTTCAAATCTTTATTTTATATTCATTTTTTTTAATATGGGAGGGACAGAGGGCAGAACGTAGTCCCTGTTTGCACAGAGAAACATTTAAGGGTTCCTGTTGTTACTTTTATAGTAGCTGCTCTATTAATTTATATTTTTCTTCATGCATATTTGGAGCTAAACAAACATTTCTATTATACCCTGTAATGCAACGTTTCCTTTAAATAGAGGACCTTTTGTATTTAATAGAAGAAAAAAAACCATTAGACTGTGTATTTGTGATTCATTCTACCAATTCATTCCACAGCTGATTCTACCATAAAGCTGTCTTGGCAAAACTGAACGGAAAATTTCCATTATATCTCAGACATCTAATTAGTTAAGGTGAACACATTATTATGAAATGAATAAGGTAAAGAAAGGTTTCTTTGAAAGGCATATATATATATATATATATATACATATATATCTTTTTGTTTTTGTGTGTGTGCGTTTGTGTGCATGCGCAAATGGATAATTACCTTTTTTTTTTAACAACTTTCAGAATTTAACTTTATAGGGCTGCATTTAGTCGAATCCTCCGGCAAAATACAACTATACTAAATATAGCATTAAATCCAGACTCCCTTTTACAGTGTTGTTTAAAATAAATGTATGAAGTGCTAACGCTTTATTCAGATCTGGTTCAATACATTGAAATGATTCTTTCTTAGATCTATTGTGCATTCAATAAAGAGACCCTGTGCAAGAACCATTTTGCACAGAAAGTATGCATACTGTAGCTTCATTCCATGCTACCATAGTACAGGTACAGTATAGGAACGGTTATGTGGAAACCAGTTATCCAGAAAGTTCAGAATTACAAAAAGGCCATCTCTCCTAGACTCAATTGTATCCGAATAATCCAATTTCTTTTCAACAATTTCATTTTTCTCTTTAATAATAAAACAGCAGCTTGTATTTGTACCAAACTAAAATATAATTAATCCTTATTGGAAGCAAATCCAGCCTATTGGATTTATTTAATCTTTACGTGATTTTCTAGTAGACTTAAGGTGTGAAGATCCAAAATCCGTTATCCAGACAATCCCAAGTCCCGAGTCTTCTGGATAACAGGTCCATTACCAATATCCATGAAACTTGCATGAGTCAGTTGAATCATGTGCACACAAGAGTGTCCTGAGGGGATGGAAATGACAGTTATCTCATCATCCACAATGATATACACCTGAGAATCATCTCTGAAACTTCTTTAGGTATGATAAAGCTTTGAGATCTTACAAACTTATAAAGTACTTTACGAAAAGAATAATTTTATAAAGAAACTATGGGGCCTATTTATTTAACCTCAATTTTCTTTTCTGCGTCTGTCCATGTCAGTACACATAGGTATTGCCCCTCCCAGACCTGGAGGTAGGACCTATAAAATAGCCAATTAAAATTAATCAAGACCTGTAAGACCACATGACTTCTTCCTCACCGCCGTTATTTTTGTCCTACTGTACCTCCTCACTTTTTTTTTTTTTTTGGTGAATTTTGATAGAAGTCAAACACAGTTTTTGTATTTCTTTTGTTTAGACACAGAGGGATGATTCCCAGGTAATGGAGAAGAATTTAACTGATGCCCCAAGATGCATAATCTGTAAATTATCGCTTAATGGGATGAAATGCAGGTGTGGGCATACCCATGGCCCTAGCCCTGTGCTAAAATAGCCCAGCAAGGCACAAGATTCAATCTATTGCTGTCTATTGAGACACAGGTGTGGGCTTCCCACATTGTTACCTGTGAGCTTTTTGGCCTCCATTGTTTTCTTTTGAGTTACGTGAGGCTTTACAGATCTTCTGCAAAAGGGCCATGGGTATGGTGATGGGCTAGTTATAACAGCCTGAGTATGATTCTTCAGTTTCCACTGTGTGTTTGAAATACTCTGCATGCTAATTAGCTAATTATGTCCCTCAGCTGAGAACTATCAGGGCTATGCCTGGAGTTTCTATCCTGCTAACTAGGTGCAGGTATTTCTTTCAGCCCCTTTGCTTAATATTTTAAGTTTTGTCCTCTGTGCAGACACAGAGGTTATATCTAGTCTTGTTACAAGGCACTGGCTAGAGGTTTGCACTGCTGAAACAGTTTGGCACCTCTTTTCTTTCTTATGACTCTGATCTTAACAAGCGGTGTTCCACCTGACTGGAATTCTCCTGCTGACAAGCCTGAGCTATCTGTTACGGTGCCTGTGTTCCTCTGACATATTTTTCTGAAGTCTAATGTGAGTCTGTGAGCTCTGTGCTTAACACAGTGGTTATATTGGCTCTTGTTACACAAGGTACTTGCAGTACTGGCTGGTGAATCTCTCTGCTGAAGCAGTGTAGTACCTGAATCTGGTGAGTATGATTTCTCAGTAGCCACTGTGTGTTTGAAACTCTCAGTACACTGGGGAGTCTGTTAGCTATTTATGTCCATCAGCTGAAAACTATCAGGGCTCTAACTGGAGTTACAGTATCATCCTACTGATTGCTATCAGGTAAGGTGCAGATACTCTGGGCCTCTTTGCTATTGTTGGTTATATTGTCCTCTGAAGACACAGAAGTTATATTTAACTTTTATTACACAGGGTTGGCTGGAGGCTTGCACTGCTGAAGCAACATGGTGCCCATTCCTTATAATGAGTCTGCTCACAACAAGCAGCCAGCCACCAGGACTCTGACTGGTGTATTCTACTGTCTAGCTCGTTATCTGGGTGGGGGCCAGTGTTCCTCTGACTTATTTTATTGATGTCATCTGAGGTCTTAGGCTTGTGAGCCCGAGTTATCTGTCCAGACACACTAGGTATGTGTGCTCTTATTATACCTGGTAATTCCAGGACTGGTTATGGGTTTGTTCTGCTGTAGCAGCATTATACCTCATTTTTTCCTCTGATGTTTCCGCACTGAACAGGCAGTTTTCCTATTTATATGGTGCCTTTTTGTGTGATGTAGGCTCTCTCTTAGATATTCTATTCCCATCTGGTGGTTTTATTTGGGAGCTCAATTGTACTTCAACTACATATACTGAGTTTTTGTGGTTGTATGTTTCCCTTTATTGTTGGTATGTTGAAGGGCACTTACTTTAAGGTCTGATGACACCTTAACAGGCTTGAAGCCAGGTTGTTGTCTATGGCCCTTTGCATGGCCTCTGGTTTTCATTATGGCCCTAGCTTGTGTTCAGGCCCTTGTTTTGGTCCTTGGCTCATGGCCTCTGGCTTTCATTATGGCCTTTGGCTTGTGTTAGAGCACTTGTTTTGGTCCGGTGGTAAGTGTGGCTACTGTTTTTTTGCTGTGGCCCATGGCAGGCATGTCTGTTTGCCTTATGGCAACCCTCAGCAGGACAACAGTCCTTGTCTTGTCTACAATCCTTGCATGCATAGTTCTGTTACACCAGCAGTAGGCATGATTGGCTATTTGATTGGATCATGGCCTCTGGCTTTCAATATGGCCCTTGGCTTGTGTTAGGGCCCTTATTTTGAGCCTTGGCTCATGGCCTCTGGTTTTCATTATGGCCCTAGGCTTGTGTTAGTGCACTTGTTTTGGTGGCCGGTGGTAAGTGTGGCTACTGTTTTTTTGCTGGGGCCCTTGGCAGGCAGGTCTGTTTGCCTTGTGGCAATCCTCAGCAGGACAACAGTCATTGGTTTTGTCTTGTCTACAATCCTTGCACGCATGGTTCTGGTTACACCAGCAGTAGGCATGATTGGCTATTTGGTTGGATCTAAAATAGTTTGTACCAGCTGGTTTTTTCTCTCAGTTTCACAGTCCATGGCTCGTTTTGTTGCTGGTTTTCAGCAGCTGCGGTTGTTGTCGGTTTTATATATAACCATTGCTTCTGCCTTGCATGCAATGTTTTTGTAAGCCATTGCTTATTATCAATATCAAGCTTGTGGACCAGTATTTTGCAAGTTCAATAACTGACTTGTGCTCCATGGTTGCCTGTGTGGAAATTGACTTTTGGGTCAGATGCCAGTACAGTTGATGGCCTTGTCTCCAATGGTGGCTTTCGCTATAGTTGGCTCATGTAATATTGCTTGTGTAGTAGAGTTTGACTCTGGTGTTTTGCATACACTGCAGCTGATGGGTATCATGGCCTGCTTGTGTGACAATGGTCTTGCACATCTATTTTGGAGTGCATAATTGCTGGTTTGTCCACCAGTAGTTTGCATGTATGGTGGCTGGTTCAATTGCCAGTGGAGTGTACATCATTGCTGGTTGGTACCAGTGTTTGTAGTCAATAAGCTTCTTGCATGCCTGATTTCAGATTGTGACCCCAGCTGTTTGCTGGTTCAGTAGCCTATTGGATTCAGTAGCTTCAATGTATGGTCACAGGTTTGGTTGAGTCCATGCATAAACTGTAGCTTTTGCAGCTTGATATGTTGTGGACTCTGCTTTTGTGGTTGTTTTCTAGCACTGTAATTGGCTTGGGTCCCATTTGCTTGCTTGTGTAGCAGTTGACTGGGGCAACAGCATATCTGACTGGTAGATGGCCTTTAGTCACATTTGGCTGGTCCAGAAGCTGACCCTTGGGCTGTTGTATGCCCAATTCAGATTTTGTGCTTGGTGGAGCTATTGGGCTGTATCAGCATGACCCTACAATGGTTACAGTGGAATGCTGGATTAGGATATCCCAGAGTTGGTGTTCATCTAATTAAGTCTTCATTAGGTGTTTATCAGCATTGAGTTGGTAGGTCTTTGGCTGATCTCTGGTGTGGAGTTGACTCTGATCAGCACTGGTGTGAGCTGCTTCCATTAAGCTGCAAGACAAGCCTAGTTTGAGCCAAGTCTTTTTAGGGCCACTCATTAGTGCTGAGGATTGTGTATTTCTCTAGCACTGGTGATAGATGCATCCAAGTTGTGGTTAGTTTCTGACCTGGATGTTTTAGTTTCCTGGTGGTTTCTAGGGTATTTTAGTTCTGAGATGGCCGGTGCCATCATTCTGGTTATGTCCTCGGGACCTTTTGTTTTTTAAAGTTGCTGGACTATAGTTTTTACCCAGGTGGGGTTTTATGTCAGATAGCCATATAGCTGGTGTCCCTCTAGTCTCTGAGGGAACCCTTTAAGCAGAATATGGCTATTCTTGATTTGCAATGCTTAATCCTCAAGTGCCGGTCTCTGTAATTCAGAGGGTGGTTTTTGTAGCTCTTATTGTCAATTGCTTGCCATGTCCTAGGACATGTTGTACGTGTGCTTGTGCCTTTTACTGTAACTATCTTTTCAGGAGCTATACATTTTGTCAGCTCCCTTGTTGTATGGTGATGATGGCCTTATCTCTCAGGGCCTCCTTAGCATCAGTTTGTAATTGCCTTATGTTGGTTATTCCCACCTCTTGTTTTGGGGGGGGGGCATGGCTTGGTAGATCCCTGTGTACTGACATGGAGGAACGCAGAAGAAACTGAGAATTTCAATTACCTAATTGACGTAAATTCTTTTTCTTCTAGTCCTGACATGTCAGTACAGGTTTTCTCATCCCAAGTTATTTATTTTGGTTACTGTACAGCTTTACGAATGTATAACAGTGGTGAGGAGGAAGTCATGTGGTCTTGATTTGTTTTGATTGGCTATGTTATAGGTCCTACCTCCTGGTCTGGGAGGGGCAATACCCATGTGTACTTACATGTCGGGACTAGAAGAAAAGGAATTTACCTCAAGTAGGTAAGTGAAATTCTCATTTTTTTTTTGGTTGAGTTTCTATAGCAGAAAACTTAATTTTTAAAAAGATTTTTGAAACCCCAAAGCTGCTCAAGATCCAAAACTACTCCAACTAAAACTTGACAAAGTCATATAGAAATCAATGGCAGATGTCCCTTTTATAATCTGAAGATGTCATGATCTGCGCTGGTTTTTGTATGATAATCCTCGAAAATGTCAGGGGTTTCCAGGTGAAAACTTTTAAAAAAGTACAATTGAGGAGTCAACCTTGAAAAATCTATATGATTCGAATTGCCACACGATTTTGTCAAGACTTTTCCCATACCAAATTTTTCAAGCTGATTTTTTTTTTATAAATCAGTTAAATTCGTGGATGGGAGTTAGGTCAATGTTATTTAAATAAAAAAATGGAATAAATTTGAGTTGTAGTAAAGCCCTTTATATTTGGCCCTTGTGAGGCAGTAGATTATCAATGTACAGGTAAACTTCATTCATAATGGACTACTGATTATCTGTGTTTGGGAATTCTATTATCTACTTGCAATGACCAAACATGGAGTCAAATCATTTTCCCTGTATGGTCTGTTTAGCTCAAGGAATAACAAAAACAATACATTTAAAATAATATTGGAGGAGTCATGGCGATGTTTGGGTTTACAGCACAGCTGAAAACATGATACAATCTCTGAGATTCTGACCTTTTATCACAAATAATCATACAGTATGTCTCATAGTACCTTAATCCATGATTTTTCCATAATTTATCAAGTATTCAGAACATAAAATCCACAAATACAAAAGAAAATAAAAGCTGTCAAAGTCAGGTTGAAATCAGTGGAAGCTTCCATTCTTTTTCTTGAAAAGATCTGACTTTCATTCATGGTTTTAAAGATTTTTGGAGATCCATTTATTCACGAAAAATTGAAGTTGTTTGGATTTCTTTTTCAAATCACCCAGCTTTTTCATTCATGCTTTTAATAACTTTCATGACATTAATAGTTTTATGGAAAATTAGTTTAATTGTTCTAATACCACTACAATTCAACCTTTAAAAAATGGGCCACTACTTGTGCCATGAGCCTCACACTAGCAATGTTGTGTGCAAATCTTTATTACCATTAACAACAAATATTTACTTTAAAGGCGAACATGCGTGTTTCTTTATTTTTCTGGAATAGTTGTGAGTTTGTATACATTGGTGAGGCTAATATTACATTTAGCCAATAGCATCTAAGGACTAGAGTAGCCAGGGGAAACATCAGATGATAAAGTGTTGTGAGCCTGACACATCTGGGCAACATGCTGCAGATGCATGTGTGTGTTTGTATAACATTCCAGGTGTTACTGTTAAGTTTGTATACATAAAGATGAAGTCATCACATGTTCTGCATCATGCACAATGAAAAGTGTAACCCAAAACTATCATTACTCAAACAGTAAGAATTCAGGATTTTTAGGATAGAATTTTTCTACACACAAGGGCTCATTTGCTATTGCCTGAATTTGCCTTTTCCATGCAGTAAGTACAGAGCTCCCTTGGTATTTTGTACCCATCGATGCTTGTTGTAGCACCACTTCAATTGCATGCAGTTAAAGAGAATTTCATTTATAGCTGCGTCTTTCCCATGCGCTTCCTCTTTCCTCTATGGTAAAATGCGGACCTATCTGAGTGCAATATGCTAAAACTTGGATCTTGCACAATAACAAAAACATTTGGAACATTTTCAATTACAAACACAGAGACCTGGGAACTGTAGCTAGAATTGAGCGCTGCCTGTATTAGAAATCCTTTTTAAAAATTAGTAGTGATGGGCAAATTTATTCGCCAGGCGCAAATTCGCGGCGAATTCCCGCGATTCGCAGCCGGCGAATAAATTTGCGAAATGCCACCGAAAATTCGCCTAACGAAAATTCACTGATGTAAAAAAAAAGAGTTGCACGTCGCAAATGACATGACGTGTGTCAAAAATGACGTGACGTGCGTGAAAAAACGTGTCAAAGATGATGCGACGAGCGTCGAAATCGACGCAACGCGCGTCAAAAAAGTGCCGCAACTCGTTTCGCAAATTTTTCGCCAATTTGCGAATTTCGCTGGAAAAAATCTTTGAGAAAATCTTTGTCTTTGCACCCAATTTATTGATACATTTCACAACTTCTTTAAATCTACTTAATACCAAAGTGCTTTCCTGGTTTTGTCAGGCCTAGCTAGTTCCCTCCCGTCCATATCACAGATCCATCCTTCAAAAGTCTGCTGACAATTAAATATAAATGGCACAGCATTTCAGCATGTGAAAACAGCCCTTAGCGTTGTAGCGTGAAAGCATCCTCTGTATTTAAAGGAAAAAAAAGAGGGAAAAAAGAACTCTTTTAAATGTATTTATTGCTTGGATCAGCAGAAAGGATAAAGACTAAAATATATCAGTTTAAGATCTGTAGAGGTCAACAATAGGACACATTTTCTTTAGGGGAAATTAAGATCACTGTTTCTGTTTGAATATATTCTGATGATTTAGTCACTGAGAAAAAAAGAGGGAGTGAGAGAATTGGCTAAGCAGAGATAGACAGTCTAAACACCTGGAGGAAACCCAACTCCAGATATAGAAATTCTCTGTAAATATTATTAAATATTATACAGGCTCATTGTGGGATCTGATTTTTTAGGGTGATATTTTTCTTACCAGAGTTGTGTGTGGAAGCTCCATTGGTAACAATCTAGATAGTAAGCTTCCTAAGGGTTTCAAATTGGGTCACATATATGGTCACTGCTTAAGGTCCAAGATTGAATCAATCCAAGTGCATGAAAAAATGTCTATAGTAATTGGAGAAGTCAGTTGATATCTGAATGGCATTTATGCTTGTAGGTTGGGGCCAATCTTGAAGCAACCTAAGAAAAATCCATCTCATACTCAGGAATTCACTCCCTGGTCGTTTTAATTACGAAGTCATCAAAGAAACATTTCTTGAACTTGGCATAGAGAAGTAAATACTTTATGTACCTACAGTCAGTAGTGAGATAAATGGTTAGAAAAATATAGGATAAATATGTGTACGTTGCTGCCAGAAAATTTGCCTCGTTAGAGTGAGAATCAATGCTAGCGTACATCTCCTTTGCTAGCAAAGCCCCTCAGTAAATCAGCGAAGACCCTGAAATCTTCACCAACGTTAGTAGTAGTAGGAGTTTAAAGGAACAGTTCAGGGTAAAAATTAAAACTGCGTAAATAGATAGGCTGTGCAAAATAAAAAATGTTTCTAATATAGTTAGCCAAAAATGTAATGTATAAAGGCTGGACTGACTGGATGTCTAACATAACAGAATACAACACAACTTCCTGCTAGTGATGGGCGAAACGGGCGAGTTTCGCTTCGCCGAAAAATTCGCGAATTTCCAGAGAAACGTTGCGTCGTTTTCGGCGCGCGTCGCTTTCGTGGCGCGTCGCGTCTAAAACGACGCGCGACTCGTTTTTGGCGGCGAATTTTTTGCTGGCAAATTTTTTTGCCTGTTTCGCGAATTTATTCGCCAGCGGCGAATCGCGGGAATTCGCAGCGAATTCGCCCCTCACTACTTCCTGCTTTTCAGCTCCCTAAATCTGAGTTAGTCAGTGAAGTTGAGCCACAGGGGACATAACTGTTCACTGAGTTTGCAATTGATCCTCAGCATTCAGCTCAGATTCAAAAGCAACAGTTATGACCCATGTGGCCCTCCCTCAATTCACTGATTGGTTACTGCCTGGTAACCAGGGTAACCAGTCAGTGTGAACAAAAGAGAGCTGAAAAGCAAGAAGTAGTGTTCTGTTCTGTTATGTTAGACTTACAGTCACTCCAGCCTTTATACATTACAATTTTTGCCTAACTAATAATATTGAAAACATGTTTACCCAGTTTTTACTTTAATACTGAACAATTCCTTTAAGAATTTTTACCCCATGGAACAGCTACAAAGTTTTTTTCTAGCTGAGATGTATCTTGCCAAGCTGGGACCTTTGGAATCACGGAGACACAAAGTTTAAAATCTTTTACCATGATCCTTATAGCCTAATGCTTGCAAAAGTTGTGTTAACTTTAATGCTAAGAGCAATAAAGTTATCCAAATATTTATGCGTATCTCAGAAAACTAGGTTATCCTTACATTTCTTTATCTGACAGGAATGCCGACACCAAACTATTATTGTTCAAGCCAGTTCCTGATGCCAGGGTATGAAATTTAAAGACAAGGTCGGACTGACAGTGATCAGACAAATCAGAGTCAGGCAGAAGGGTCAGATACTGTCCAAAAAAGGAACCAATGTGCACCCTGGATCTTACAAAAAGGATTTATAATTGTGCATTTTTGGTGGCAATTCACAACTCTCTTATGTGACTTGCCAAAAGTTCTATACTTGTACACTTGTTCAGTTCAGCTCCACTTAACTTCAATTTAGGGAAACGCCAATGCAGGTGCAGTTAATGGCCATCACCATTTACATCCGTGAAAAAGGTTTTAAGCACAGCACTGGTCTTCTTTAGAGTAAAAAGTCTTTATTTAGTTACATATAGTAACAATCTGGACATAGCAACATTTCAGGCCTATTATGGCCCTTTCTCCAGCTTGAGAAAGGGCCATAATAGGCCTGAAACGTTGCTATGTCCAGATTGTTACTATATGTAACTAAATAAAGACTTTTTACTCTAAAGAAGACCAGTGCTGTGCTTAAAACCTTTTTCAAAGCTCTATAGTTGCCTCGTGACATCAAATTTTGTGTCAATGCCGGACTTACCTTTGGATCCAGTGGTAAGAGAACATAAGATAGCACTACTGACCTAATGGCCTAATACTGTTTTTTTTTTTTTTTTAAGGATTGTGGAAGCTGTTTTTTTTTTATACCTCACCATTTATTTCAAGAATTCTTCAGAACTAACACAATATCCCACAATACTTTTCTTTCTACATTTAATACAATGAATTTGTATACAGAGATGATGAAATAAAGCAAGCATTTAGAGATCAGAAGACTTTATTTTTCAGCCATAGTTACCTCTAAAAGTATAAACTCCCTAATAATAACAACCGGAATTGTGCGAATCAGATTTTAACAAATTGATGAATTGAGAGTTAAGATTGTTTTTCTAGCAGTAGAGTTATTGACAGTTTAGTCACAACCCAACCCCCTCTAAGTAAATTTGTATTAACCACATCCTGGTGATTCAGAGAGACCATTTGATCAGGTAGAATTTCTGCTGAGCTTATTTGTGCACAAAGGCATTTAAAGGAACAGTTCAGCGTAAAAATAAAAACTTTGTATATAGATTGACTGTGCAAAATAAAAAATGTTTCTACTATTGTTAGGCATAAATGTCATCTATAAAGGGTGCAGTAAGAATATGTCTAACTTAATAAAACAAAACACAAGTTCATGCTTTGCAGCTCTCTAACTTTTTGGGACACAACTGTTCTGTTTGCAATTGATCCTTATGATGCAGGTTCAAAAGCAACAGTTATAACCCATGTGGCCCCCCTCAAGTCACTGATTGGTTACTGCCTGGTAACCAATCAGTGGAAACCAAGAAAGCTGGGAAAGGCAGGAAGTAATGTTCTGGCTATTATGGTAGACATCCAGTCACGCCAGCCTTTGTACATTACATATTTGACTACTCTGAAAACATTTTTTTATTTTGCACAGCTTGTCTATTTACCCAGTTTTTATTTCTCTATTGAACAATTCCTTAATAAAAATCATTTGGAGCTATGTGAAGGCAATGGTGTGTAATTTGTGTATGAACAGAGGTTGAATTCATAGAGGCTGATTAAAAGCACATCAAAGTATGGACAAACAAATACATAGTGATGAACAATATTTATTTGAGTACCTTCTGGTTTAAAAAATGCAGTTGCATTTCATTTATTAACAGCAAAGGGGAAAACGTTTCCAAACAAGACTCTTATTGCTTTTGTAAAGAACATCTGCCCACCAAAACCTGTTAAACACATCAGTAACAATAATAAAACACTTTTCTCATCTTTAGTTGAGTTTTAAACTTGCATACTGAGAGGCAACAGAGCATGACCTGTTTAATGACCTGAATGGCAGCCAGCTTGAGAAATAAGCATGTACAGAGTGCCAAGGAGATGCAATGGAGAAAGGTTAGTGCAGTAACTCTTGCAGTGAGCATGGGCTGTAGCAACTTAAAGGTCATAACTTATAAGGAGCTTCATGACTGAAGAGTAAACTCAGAACTCATAGAAAATCCCGAAAAGGTCTAACAGCCACGATTTGGGCTTCTTTTTAGGTAATGCAGAGAACAATATGGACCATACTATAATGCTTAGAGGCTGAGGGTAATATTTGGTGGCAGCCAAAGGAGTTCTCATTTAGGTTTTATTTTTAACAGCCTAGCTCCAGTGAAAAATATGGCTTGGTATCTTAATTTTGGAAGAGTTTTCTACTTCTTTGGTAATAGGATGGTTGCCAATTACATAAAACCTTCATGTCTGTTGGGACATCTGTTTCTGGCACAATTCCATGTCCTGTACCGGTTCCTTTTTATTCCCTAGGAATAAAATTCAGGTCCTTTTATGTCCAAAAACGTAATTCATAAATAGCTGAAAAGATGTTTGACTTCATATTCTTTATACTCCATGGGCCAGTTTGGAATACATTTAAAAAAATTGTTGACCCTAAGAGAGATTCTACAGTAGGGAATCTGAAATACAAAGCTAATGACATACTTTTTCATTGTACGCCTGAATTTAATACCAGAACAGATTTCTAAAGTCAGCACCTATATTAAGTTTTACTTGACCAAACAATAAGCAAAGTGCCATATCAGGGGTCAAATATTTATTGACCAAACAATAAGCAAAGTGCCATATCAGGGGTCAAATATCATTCATGGATCTCTACACTCATATAACATTGTGAAACTCTCACCTATAAAATGAGACTGTCCAACACATATTTTATTTGCATTAGCTAGACAAAAGATATAGTATTTTAGTATAGCATACATAAAATGTATGCTTTTAGATGTGATAGGTAAAAAAATATAATTTGAAGATTTTTCTTCCACAAAAATACACAAATCATGTAGTTGTCCATTTACATATGGACAGGGTGAATTCATTGTGCAATAAATATATTCATTTTATAAAATAATTAAAATATAAAGTATAATCACTTTAAAGATCCTGTCACCATATTTCTTGGCCATATGGGATGTGTTAATTTAGGATATGTTCTATATAATTTTCAATGGTATCATAGGTATTTTTCCACTTACTGTTGTAACAATGATGAAAGAACCCAGTTTTATTCCATATTGGGACTTCCTTGGGTCCAGAAAGTCAGGGGCTGATTTAGACAGACAGTCCAATGGTGCACCAATGTACAATAACCGACCAAGATCTTAAAGTCAAAAAGATCATTTGTGCCAATTATGAACATAAATTGCAAAAATCTCACGCCACAAGCTGAACATAACACTAACACAGATATAATAGTTCATTCCTATATGCCTCCTAAAGGGAAACCTAAAACTGACTATGCAAATACATTCAATATACAATATTTTCTTACATACATTTAGCTGTCATGAAAACAGCTGTTTATGTTAATTATAGGGGGTTCCAAATACATGCATTAATGAAACAGGTTTTCAGGAAATCCTTTCATACAAATGCTGGAAATGATGAATGAATGCATCGCAATGACTCATAAAGCTTTTCCCACATGATGATTTAATACGTTTTACTGTTATGAGGGGTGATACACTTGGGATCCTGTGTCATGTATCTCTCATTTCCTTACATTAATGATATGACCCTTTTCCCTTAGTGATTTTAGTTGCACTACTGAAATGTGATATAAAATTCTTCAGTGCTTGTAGTTGTGTCCTTAAATGTAATCAAATCTGTCCTTAAAGGAGAACTAAACCCTAAAAATGAATATGGTTAAAGATATATAGATATACTGAAGTTATTGCAACAGCCTAAAGTTTCAGCTTGTCAATAGCAGCAATGATCCAGGACTTCAAACTTGTCACAGGGGTCACCATCTTGAAAAGTGTCTGCTACACTCACATGCTCAGTGGGCTTTGAGCAGCTTTTGAGTAGCTAAGCTTAGGGGATCGTCATAAATTATCCAGCAACGTACAATGTAGGCAGACCACAGAAAAGGGCAATATGCAGAAAAGGTATCTTATACAAAACAAATGTTGTGCTCAAAAAGAAAAAAACATTATATATTTATTGTATATATGCCTGGCTAAAGCTTTAACCCTTTTGTTGTTATTTTATGCACTAGGTTGATTACTTGGACAAACAGTGGTATGTTTAGGATAATAGAATGTTGAACTTGCACTCCTTGTTCTGACCAATACTACTAGCTGTTTAACAGCTGGCTACCATTTATGTTCTTAGGTTCTGGTATTCCCATCCTTCAGACTAATTTATATATCTCTAAAGCTCAATGTTGTTAAAGCATGACCTCAGTGGGTATAAAAAATGATCATGCCACAAGCTTGACAGCGCCCTGTTTTTCTCTTTTTATGTTGCATCACTCTTAGCATCCACATTTTGGTGCTTGTAGAAGGTGCAAATTAGCTCTATAATTATTTGGGTTACTATAAGTAATGGGGAATCTGACCCTTTTGCGTCACCAACAATTCTCAAAATGGCAAATATTTGCCGACTAATTTTTTTTGACGCAACAAATTGTGCAACAAATTGTTGACGCAAGACAATCTATGGGAGTCACTTTTGTGGCAAAATTTTTTTTCGCTCATCACTAGTTATTATGGATACCTATGTATTATGAATACAGCCCTACCTAACATAAGCAGCACTGTATTCATGGAGGCAGCTAAAGGTCTGTGCCCTCTACATGGAGCACAGAGATCTGTAACAATTAAAAAATAGTGGAAGGGAGGTTGCACCAGCTTTTTGCCCTTCACACGCTGCATTCCACTTCGTAGGATCCCTTTACACTTTATCAGGGAACTCTTATGAAAATTCACAAAATTCAAACTTCGCTAGAGTCTTTATTTCTGTTAGTGATATAGTTAAATTTAGTACAATTTAGTTCAAACAAAATATAACCCACAGGTGACTTAAACCCATCTGTTGGCAGCTTCCACCCAGACTGACCAGTACTGTGCCATTTTGACACTTAAATGAAACAGAACTCATCAGTTCTACCAAAGAGATGCAAACAACATTGGTTAAGGAAGAGGGACCATTTTTACAGTGTGCTCAACAGAGGTGCAACCAATGTCTTTGTGTCTCCCACCATACTTACTGTAAAGCAGGCCATACACAAAGAGATCCACTAGTCTGGAGACATCACCAGTGGATCTTTCCCCGAAATGCCAACTATCAGCAGGGCTATATCGGGGTAATCTGAACATTCGCCTTAGGACCTGAACGATCGGATTACAATGGGCTCCGATGGGTCGGTGATGGGAAAAATTAAACCTTCATGATCGATATCATGTCCAGATACTGTATCGATCGGGAAGACCTGTCTGAAGCCCCCATACATGGGCAGATAAGCTGCCAAATTGGTCTGAAGGACCTATATTGACAGCTTTATCTGCCCAAGTATGGCCTTTACACTGGCAATATTTACATGCAAGATAAACCTAGTTAACCTATAGCTGTAAGGGCATGAACGATTTCTTCATTCCTTCATGTTGACCTCCTGTATCTTCATGATGACCTCCTATATCTTAAAGGACAAGGAAAGGCAAAAACATAAAATCCCATTTTTACTTTAATAAAAAAGAAACATATCTCCAATATACTTTAATTAAAAAATGTCTTTATAATAAAACGTTTTTATAATAAAACTGACTGCATGCAGTGAAATTCTTCCTTCATTTACTTCTGTGGATGGGAATTGTCAGAGGGTCCCTCAGGGAAACAATCATACTTATGAACAGCAGGGGATGCAGAACTTAAGTAGCTTTGTTTGTTTCCCTGTTTTGATAATTTATTACAATACCTCAGCAGCCAAGACCACTCTGAGCATGTGCACAGTCTTGGTCTTGCAAAGATGTATAACAAAATTACAAGATGACAGCCCCCTGTGGCCAACTTTGAAAGCACAAATAATTCGTTTGATTAGGCTTGTGGTGCAGTAAATTCATGTTTATGTTTAGTATACAAAATACAGCATTTCTAGCCTTATTCTATTTTATTGTCCTTTAAGAACAAACTGATTAGCGAGAATTCTTGATCTATTTTTCCTTGAGGGGGATGTCATTTGTAACTACACAGCTGCCCTATGTTTGTAACAGTAACCTTTAATGACTCAAATAAATCTCAACACGCCAGTCTGAATGTGTGCATTGCATCAACATGAAGTATATATATATATATATATATATATATATATATATATATATATATATATATATGAGCAGTGACCTCAATGCCGGGTGAGCCCTAACTGAGCTTGAACAGTTCACATAGTCCTTTTTCTGCTAAAGACCCCAGAGTTTATGCATTGGGGCCTCAAGGATTTTCAAAAACATTCCATGTTTCCTTGTGAAACTAACACAACAAAAATAAAAATGTTTAAAAATAATTCTGTTTAACTACTTTGCTTGTGTTCATGGGCTGTATGTTAGCTATGGGCTCTCGGCACAGTATTTGCCTTTGTATGTTCACCTAGTGTATCCATTAACTGCTCTGGAATTTTACAGATTCCCTACTGTGATCACCAGCAGTGCTAATGTATGGGGACACATGCTCAAAGCTATCATAAACCCATCTGCAAAAGTAAAATAATGCCTGTTTACATACGGTGGACATTTATAGGACATTTAAGCTATACTCTGTTCTGATCAAAAAGGACATCTGGTTTACGTTTAAAAAAAAATGTTTTTCTTTAAAAATATACAAGTATTTTGACCAGAGGTTGAAACAAATCATGGAATACTCTTTATTTTCATCGGTGGTTCACACCTGGTTTAATAAAAATAGACCTTGAATGGAAAATATCTTTACATTTTATGTTCTTTTTTTATAGCCATATGGATTATATTTAAAATAGGAGTATATTTGATTACATTTGTTTCAAGTGTTCTATCTATAGAAGCATATGCTCAGTGTTGTACGTTGGGTTTTATTTTAATATTGTGTTTTCTTTAAATTTCCCCTGCTTTTTTACCCCACCTGTATGGCACAAGCTCCAACAAAGTGGTAAAAAACAGAAATGTTAACCTGTGCCTCTTGTGCCATTATTCTCCTCTCTTATCAGTTGAAATATGTTTATGGTATTGTGAAGATATCAAAAATATTTATTTTTTATTTTTAAATCATAGTATTCCCTTCAGCAGAAAGTTAGTCTTTTATGCCCATTAAAAGTCATTTACTACCAGGCCTTTTTGGCTACCTACCACTGTTAGTGCTAGGCATTATTTTTCACCAGTTTCCTAGCCTTTTTTTCCAGGGACACAGAATAAATTTGGGAATAAGTCTGGTGACCCACAAACTGGTTTCAAATTAATTGTTTAATTTATTTTAATAAACATATGGAACCCATTATCCAGAATGCTCAGGACATGGGCTTTCTAGATAATAGATCTTTCCATAATTTGGATCTTCATACCTTATGTCTACAAGAATATCAGTATTAAATAAACACAAAAGGCTGGTTTTGGTTTCATTAAAGATTAATTATATCTTAGTTTGTATCAGGTGCAAGGTACTGTTTAATTATCACAGAGAAAAAAATTGGATCAATTGGATAAAATGGAGCTTTCTGTATAAAGGGTTTCCACATAGCGAATCCCATATCTACACTATTGTTTATTGTAAGAAGTGAATTAAAGTGATTCTTTAGATTGGAAAGTGTATTAAAGGGAATAAAGGAGGCCCACCCTTTTGATTTAAGGACCCTATATAAAGAATCACTATTTTTCACTTTTTTCACTTTATTTTTTACACTTTACACCTTTCTTTTCATTATGAGAACATGGATGTTCCACTAACCTCCCCCCTTTAAATGGATACTGTCATGGTAAAACATGTTTTTTTCAAAACACATCAGTTAATAGTGCTGCTCAGGCACAATTCTGCACTGAAATCCAATTCTCAAAAGAGCAAACAGATTTTTAATGTTTAAATTTGACATGGGGATAGACATATATACAATGTCCCAGCTGCCCCAGTCATGTGATTTGTGCCTGTACTTTAGGTTGGAGCTACTTTCTGGCAGGCTGTTATTTCTCCTACTTAGGCTGGGGACAGACAGGGAGATTCGGGGAGATTCAGTCGCCTGGCGTTTAATAGCAGGCAACAATCTCCCCGAACTTCCTTCTCCCTGTCCGTCGCTAGTTGAAATGTAAAAGCACCGGCTCTGTGCACACGCGCTGCGTCAATTTCCGGAATCGCCCGAAGTTTCCTCACGAAGTAACTTCGGGCGATTCTGGAAATCGCCGCACCGCGTGTGCACAGAGCCGGCGCTTTTACATTTCAACTAGCGACGGACAGGGAGAAGGACGTTCGGGGAGATTGTCGCCTGCTATTAAACGCCAGGCGACTGAATCTCCCCGAATCTCCCTGTCTGTCCCTAGCCTTAATGTAACTGAATCAGTGTCAGTGAGAGTGTTGTTCTTAGATCTGCCAGGCAGCTGTTATCTTGTGTTAGGGAGCTGTTATCTGGTTACCTTCCCATTATTCTGTTGTTAGGCTGCTGAGGAGGGAAAGGGAGAGGGTGATATCACTCCAACTTGCAGTACAGCAGTAATGAGTGACTGACATTTATCAGAGCACAAGTCACATCACTGGGGCAGCTTGGAAACTGGCAATATGTGTAGTCCCATGTCAGATTTAAACATTTAATATAAAAATGTTTGCTCTTTTGAAAATTTTTATACATTTTTGAGAAAATGGATTTCAGTGCAGAATTCTGCTGGAGCAGCACTTTTAACTGATACATTTTGAAAAAAAAATGTTTTCCCATGCCAGTATCTCTTTAAAGTTGCAGCCAGATCATTTTAATGTTACTGTGCTGGGTTGCACCTTCAGCACAGCATATTCTTTTGACTGGGGAAGATAAATTGTGAAAGGACAGGATGAACTCTGATCCTTTTCATATAAACAATCATACACATGAGAATGAACTGAGCTATGTATACCGCATGTAAAAAAAAAATACTTTGAACTCTACTGCATCATTCAATGTGCTGATGTTTGACTGGTTTCCACTAACATCTACTTTAATGTGGCCATTACCCCACTTTTCCACTCATTTTTCTTGATCAAAAGTAATATGTCAAACAATATTAAAACAACTCTGTAGTTGTGACCATATGTTCAGTGCTTGGTGTGATGATTTTTGTCCATGACATTTTTACGGAGGCCTCATTCGTGGAATTCGAAATATGGGGAACAAAATGACAGAGATCGAGATATACTGTATCATTTATATGAAAGGCTGTCCATTTAGTGAATTGTTTTACATCAACAGTCGTATATTTTCATCTCAGACCTACAGTAGTTTTTTAGTGTTGGGAAGTAAGTAGGGTGCCCCTCAAACATACTTACTGCAGATGGCAGCGGTGTCTCTATTTATTACAGCTTTGATGTAACTGGCAAACATGACGAGGAGAAAATAAAATAGAAAGAGGTCCATTTTCCTTAACCAGAACTAGTTTGTGATGTAACAATTATGTGATGTAATAAAAGGAACAGTGTTTGCCCAGGTGTAATCACCCATAGCAGCCAATTAAATTTTATTATTACACTGCTGAATTCATTAAGAATTTCTGTATTCCATGCATTTCTATTGGGACATAGTTTTTAAGCTTTCTTTTCCATGGTTAAAACTACCAAATGATTGGTTATGTGATGATGGGTGCTACAACATGGAGATGGCCACTGCTAAAGAACCTGAAAATTACACAAGAGGAAACACACATTATATGATGCCATTCTGTATGAATGTATGTAGTCCCACACCAGGGATAAAGAAATGCTCAATTCAAAGGGGCATACTGTATCTATTAAGGTTCTAATGGTATATTGGAATTTAAAAAATCTAAACTCGAATTTGAGATGTATAATACCTTGACCATAGAAGTAACTCAAATTCATGTAGAAGTTGTAGAGTTTATGTAGAAGTCCATGGTAGAGGTCTGTTGACCCATTTGAAGATGTTTAATACCCTTCATTTTCTGGTGAAAAAAATCAAATCGAGTTCCATTCAAATTCGATTCAAGTTTTCTAGTCAGTAATATTAGTTTTAATTTTAGACGTTCATGTTTTTTCTTGTATAAGAAACCATTCGAGTTTCAAGGTCATTCGAGTTCATTTGAAGTAAAAAATAAAAACTTTATCACCTTTTATAAATAACCCCTCCAGAAGTGTAAAGTTCCCATTCTGTATAATAGGTCATTCAACGAGCATTTCTATAGACCCACTTATAGAAAAAAAAATAGTACCTAAGTCCTCCAAATTGCAAATGATGTGTCTCAGGCCTATCTCACTATATTGTTTAGGTATAAAAATCTAGTAATATGGTAATGGTTGTGACAGGGGTTTTCCATAGGATTTTTGGGATATGAGTTTTTCCATAATTTGGATAATCATACCTTTATCTTTGTGATCTACTAAGGCAAGGTTTAAGGGCAGATTTACTAAGGGTCGAATTTGGAATTGAAAAAAATTTGAAATTCGACCATCTAATTTTTTTTAAGGGCTGTTTCGATCAAAAAGTTACCTTTTTTTTTTTAATAGGTTGTTTCAATCATTCCAATGCATTGACCCTTAGTAAATGTGCTCTCAAGTTTTAACACCTGCTCTGGAGTTTCGATAATTATAGTGGCTTTGAGGTTGAGAAATTTTATTATATCCATTGCGAACGTTCATAAAAACTATTGTTCGAAAAGTTTGCGAGGAAGTTGTTGAGGTCTTTAATCAGTCAAAAAGGTTACAAACACGATCACTAATGTTTGCAAGCATCTTTGCGCAGGTTTTTTGCGCTCGAGAAAGATCTTACATTCCCCTTTTAGGGAGATGGTCGGAAGAATCCTAAAAAAGTAGCAAAAACATAAATGTTTATACATATTTTAAAAAGTGTGCGCATGTGTATGTACAGTATTTTAAGTGTTTTTACAAAAGCTATTAAGATATAATTCTATCTATTGGATTGTTCTGAGTGAGTTTTCAAGTGATCTTCTAGACTCGACTGCTTGGAAAACACATCTGAGCTCTGTAGACATCCAAAACAGAAAATGACATAGTTCTGGAGCTGATCCATGAGGATCTGGCATAAATCAAATTTCAGCTCTGGAAATCAATGCAGACCATTGTTTGTGAACCTAGTCCAGTGTTAAATCTATGGTCGTATTTTTGGTTTCCATACCATAGCTGGAATTCTTTATTTTATGGACACCTGTATAGACGTTCAGCCAACATGATCTTTACAGGAATAACAGCAGCATTTTACTAGAATTGAAAAGGAATTGGAAAAAGCTACTAACAGATTTAAATTTGAAAACCCTAAACAGCTTCTTAGGGAAGCTAAGGAGAGCAATTCCCTGGTAAACAGATTGGTGCAACTATCAAGAAGAATTGGTCAGTTTTACAGTTGGACAATGGTTTTACAACTAGTGCTCCCCAATTTGTGCATATCGGAGGGGAAAATCATTGTTATATGTTAATGGTCACCGATGTCTCTCTGGTTGAAAATGAACAAGATGGGGTGTTTTCGTTGTAGTGGTTGCACAACATGTGGCTTCCTATTAAGTGGAGCATACTTTATGGCAGGCAATATGAGATTCAGACTTACATGTTTATCGAAGTTTGAGGTATATTGCATTATTTGCCCATGTGGGTTGTATTATATTGGTAAATGCATTACAGCCTTCCGCCTGTGTAAGAACATTCATAGGTTTGCGATACGTACTGCACTTAAAACTGGCAAAGCAGAAACTCCTCTTGCTAGACATTGTGTAGCTTTTGGACATTCGCTTCCATCAATCCAATGAATTCTAACTGATCATATACCCCAGCCCAAAGAGGTGGGGACAGAGGAAAAATATTCCTTCAAAAGGAGACAAAATGGATTCAAACACTTGATACAGTGGCCCATAAGGGCCTCAAGGAGATGTATTCTCTAGTTTGTTTTGCATATATTAATTTAAATACATTTAAAAATTTTAAGTTTGCTCTCTTGAATATAGGTCCTGTCCTTCTAATTAAAGAACATTATTCTACCTTGACATGGAATTAGATAGTAAGTAATTTTAAAATCAAAACGTGATATTTGTATGTAATTATCACGAATACTATATATATTGATGACAGTTATGTTTAAAATTGAGGGTCAAAATATTTAAAGATTAAGTGATATTGGAAATGTAATAGATACTTAACTATAGAAGTCTTAATGGTATTAAGGTCTATATTGCATATAGGCAAGATTAAAAGTAATAATATCTGATCCACTGTTCATAAGGTTCAAATCAGTGATGTGAACACTCCTAGTAAATAAGCTCTCCAAGAGGTTGCATATTGGTATCTATGGGATGGGGGACTATTTTGATTCTACTTATAAATTATGGGAGCTTTTGAATATTCACTGTCAATTAAAGTGAGTTATTCTGAATTTCGAATGATTTTTGATACACA
Source organism: Xenopus borealis (assembly GCA_024363595.1). Taxonomy (NCBI): domain Eukaryota; kingdom Metazoa; phylum Chordata; class Amphibia; order Anura; family Pipidae; genus Xenopus; species Xenopus borealis. The sequence continues at coordinate 34,008,986 of CM044433.1, forward strand.
GTGGGTATACATTTTTGTATATTGAATGTTTTTGTGCACAGTAATGTATTGTAATTTATTGACACTTTTACATGGTTATTATAATTGTTTATGATATGTAACTTTATAACACACATTTTATGATACCAGTTTTTAGTATATTTGTGTTATAGTATAACTAATTGAATCACTAATACTGTTTGTGCAAATTTGTTCCAATACTTAATTACTTCCATTCATTGATTGGTGGTTTAAAAGTATTTGTATGTTTTGAACACTTCTGGGTTTATCCTGACAAAATGCATTGATGTGGGGGAACACATGAAATTTTAACAAATCTTCAATATCAAGACCTGTGAGTGCCTCCAGTTTCTATGTATATGGAATGTCATTCGGGAGTTGAAAACTGTGCCTATATCTGATACTAGCCTACTAATGATGGGCGAATCTATCCCGATCGCCGAAAAATTTGTGAATTTCCAGCGAAATTTGCGAATTGGAGAAAAATTTCACGAAGCGAGTCACGTCACATTTCGACGCACTTCTCTTTTT
>CM044433.1:34009526-34061721 GCA_024363595.1 Xenopus borealis
TTTTTTTATTTACAAGAGTACATTTCATAAGCTTACATTTGATTTCATCTGCACTATACAATTATAAATACAAATTTCCATTCTGCGGTTTTATTGTATTATGCAGGCTTTTCAAAAGTAGTTTTACTTAATGGTCTTTCCCAAATAAGATTTTAATCCAATGCTTTGAAGCTTTTACCATGTCACCGGGTATTTGACTTTTTACTTTAATAGCATACATGCATACATATTGCTGCCAAAGTTCCAGCAAACACCTATGGCTGCCAGTTCTCCAATAAGCTTATTCATAATTGCAATTGGCTGGATGTATTATAATAAGCTCTTCAGATGTAATCATTAAAGTATATAAATTATTTTCCATCTTGAACAAAATAGATGTTTTTGATTCTCCGTACCAGCAAATTTGAAGTATCATCGTATCCATTTTTTGTGTGCACACTGCATTTCACTGGGTAAAAAAAATCTGTAAGAAGGTACAGACTGCAGTGTTAAGGAGCATGGCCAGCTCTGATCTTACTGCCTGCCAGAGAGCCACTCTATAGTTTGAATGTTTAAACAACACGCATGTTAATATGTTGGTGGAAGCAGGACCATACCCTCATAAATGCAGAGCTTCCTAAGGCAAGTAGGGTTGTATTCATAGGGATAACTGCAGCTTGTTGTGCACTGACACAGATTCAATCCACTGTGAGAACACTGGAATTACTGGTACATTTGGGTTGACTGTAGCTTCAGGGTTCTTATTACAGAGAAAAAGTAAATCTAAAATTTCTAAAATTTGAATTATTTGATTAAAATGGAATCTATGGGAGATGTCCTTCCCTTAATTCTAAACTTACTGGATAGGGGATTTCCAGAAAACAGATCCCATACCTATATAGTATCACACTTGTAACGAAACAATAGGAAGTGTTTGGAGTTCTCATAAATTACAGTAGGGGGTAAAATATCTTCTTTATAATGTACTATTTCAACACATGGTACTGAACACCTCAAGCTCACTTTAGTTAAAATAACAAAATGTTAACAAATGTGATAAAAATTACACAATGGAAATTTTCTTCCAAACATAGTATTCACCCCCACAGCGTTTACTTGTCAGAATTCCTTTTGATCCTTTCCATTTATATGAAAGTATTACTTGTTTTTCTGAAATATGCCTAACTTGCAGTCATGCCAAGGCTCCTCAGTATGTGGAAGTCCGTTTTTTAAAAAAAAATCTATTTATTTTACCAAGTCATCATGTTTTATATACTTACAGCATTCACATGTGTAGCCAGATCATTAATCTTTTTAGTTTTAGTTTGCTGTACAGATATGGCTTCTATTTGACCCCATTCATCTTTTCATTTTTTAAGAAAGCATCTTTCTTAGATAATCATAGCTTTTATAGGTAATTATACTACTCTCTAAACTCTAATATATGGTATCATTGTAAATGTGAAAAATGTCTACGATAATTCTAGAACAAATATCAGTGTCACCGCTTGAGTTCCAGACTTTCCAATCAGCCTGCCCTATGCTACCTGTGGGATGTGAGACTGGGGGTTTGTTAGCATTTGGAAATTGTTGTTAGGGGCCCCTAAGGTGTTTAATCATGTTCTGGGGTGCTGTGTTATCTACAGGGGAGGTGGAGATATATGGATTTAAGGGTATGTTTTAATATGACTTACATTTTTCACATGAGTGGTGAGTGATATCTCTGCAGTGAGAACCAATGATTAGGTTTTTTTTTGTGTGCTACCACCATTAATATGGACATGGTCTTAAAAGTTATTTTGGTAACATGGGTGTGGTTTAACAACTGGGAGTGGTCAACACTGACTTCCATTATCAGCCCTCCACAATGTAGGCCAGAAAAGTTCCAGCCCTAGTTTTCACAGAAGTTGGACAGCACTGTTCTAAACAGTTACATCTGACAAAGATGGAGCTCTTCTTATATGTTACTGTATGGGTAATTGACTGACCCCGACAGTGTCCATTGTTCAGTGTCCAAAGTGCAATCACCATTTATTTTACACACAATGCAGCATTTTTCCATGCATCCCTGCATCATTGCAGCCTTTAGAGGGGCAGATGTAATTGCTTTGAAAAAACATCACTCTGGCATTAAAGTGACGTATGCATTAGATCCTTTAAGCACAAGTTTGGTGCAGCAATACATGTAGAATGTCGGTGGCACCCTGGAGCTTCTGCCATCATTGAAGGTGGCAGTAGCTCCAGGGTTCCCCTGTGTCATTAGCTGTCAACATTCTTTTTTTTCTCCAGCCATGTTTGCCATAATGAAAAGGGATTTAAGTAAAGGTATTCTGCAAAAAATATATTGTGTTCTATATTGTGTTCTTTATTTTTGAGACTTATGTGTTTGACACATTGTATAAAATCCCATGCAGCCCATTCTGCAGCCCAAAACTCTAATTACTGATTAGTTATATGAATCAGTGATATGAAGTGTATATTATTCTTAATTTTTCTGATCTCACAATCTTTGCCCACCCAGAACTTAGTTTCCCACCCCATGATCTGTCTGAAGCCAATTCTCAGGAAAACTCAAAAAACATAAAATAAAAAATGACACAATTCACAAAAAGCAGGTGTTCACTTTGATTTATTACAGCTGTTTTCAGTGTATGATCATAACACAAGTCAACATTTCAAAGAGACATGGATCCTCCCATAACTAGCGGTGATGTCTGAGATAAATTGAATTCAGTAATACACTTTTTAACATTAGCCTGTTCTGGATTTTAAACATTTGTATACAGCAGGAGGAAAATACCTTCTATGCAGACTATAAAGTTGTGAGTATAAATACAGTGCGGAGGCAAGGTGCATGGTATGTGGTATATTATTTACAATATTATTGTAAATAATATGCCCAGAACTGTGCTGTAAGTATATCAAGGTTCATAATCTGTGCTTTATCAATACTCCTCACAGCTTCAAGCACTAAGGCTTTTTTGTTGTTTCTTCCACCCTTATTTTATTATCTCAACTGTGCCCCATATCTTTGATCTATTCTTCTGTTACCCCTCGGGAGAATTGCATAATATATTTGTCTTTTAGAGACATGTGGTGTTCCAACATAATGCTGTATGGTTCAGTAAATGTCAAGAGGTTTCAAGTGGGGTTGTTTTACCCTAATATGAATATCTAATCCTTTAGACTGGGCAATGATCCCACATTGGAAACATCTGCATGGTTACCATCTTTATTAAGGGTTGCGTTTTCTTTTGAAAATCTGTCTTCTTCCTTTCCACAAGGTTGTTACAGTATAAGCAGGAAATGTTTGTGTTATTTTTTTCCAGCTCTTGCTTTACCTGGTTGTCAGTTGCTCTTTCAGAGTCCACCAGAAAAAAAAAGACATTACATTATTTTCCCTTTTGCAATTCATCATTAGATTAAATTACACCTCACCTTGAGAAAGGGATAAGAACCTAAAAGGGCAGTATATCAACATAAGTTCAATGAATATGACTTGTACTCACTATATTTTTGCCTATTGTTGTAATTGTGATACATCTATGGGTTTTGTAATTTCTTGATCTAAACACGACAACCAGGAAACTTAAAGGGAAACTGTCATGGGAAAACGTTTTTTTTTAAAAACGCATAAGTTAATAGTGCTTCTCCAGTAGACTTCTGCACTGAAATCCATTTCTCAAAAGAACAAACAGATTTTTTTTATATTTCATTTTTGAAATCTGACATGGGGCTAACCAATTTGTCAATTTCACAGCTGCCCCCCCCCCCCATGTCAGATTTCAAAATGAAATATAAAAATATCTGTTTGCTCTTTTGAGAAATGGATTTCAATGCAGAATTCTTCTGGAACAGCATCAAGCAATGTATCTGTCTATTTATAATCTATCCATCTATCTATCCTTTTACTTATTTCTCATTCAATGTTCTATCAATCTATCAATCTATTTATCTATCTCTCTCTCTATCATCTATCTTTCATGGTCTGAATGGGCATCATGGGTGTCTGCAGAAAGGGGCAATAGGGGGCAGTTGCCCCGCCCTGACTTCTCCAGCTAGTTCCAAGAAATTGTTTGTAAATTTAATTCCCAGCAATACAAAACTTTTTTTTATATTTCCCAAACCAAGTCAAGCCTTAATTAAGTTATCTTCTGCTTTGTCATCTTCATGCTAGTGATGCTTCATTTTATCCTATGTGATGCTAGCTTACTTGCTAGTCTAAGTTTGACAAATTTTAGTTAAATGAACTATATATATATATATATATATATATATATAGTACAAAAAAAACACTGGACCAATGAGTCTGTACTGACATTGGTCCAGTATATGTATATATATTTTCCATTCAGTAATTTGTTCAAGTGTAAAAATCCTTTACTAGTTTCTATTCCTTTATTGGTACTAATAAATCCTCATTATGTCAGTCACTTTTGGGGATAAAATGATGTAACCTATGAAATCACTGCTAGTAAGTTTTGGCAAAATTAATGCTTCGTATTTTTGGCACTGAATGTGTGAAAGATTTTAATAATTCTATTTGTTTTGATTAACTCTTATTTAACTAAAATATCAGTGAATAATATATCTAGTTATTACTTTGTTCAATGGAGGCAAACATTTGCTGACAGGCTATTTTTTTTCAATATACAGTACCTACCTTTATATTGAGTTGGTAACAGACTCTGTACCTCATGTCTGTGGGTCAGCTCGAATATTTCCTGCAGCTGAGCAGGGTTCTTTCACCACAATCGTTTTCTGAAACAATTCACTTTTCTCTTGTATCAACATCCAGGGAAGTTGTGCCATCAGCTTGAAAAACACAGAAGCTTTGCAAAGGGTAAAAATTCCTTGATACCAATTAAGGCTTCAGTGAAAGGCATTTAATCTGTGGAGCATAAAACCTAACACTTTGAATAATAGTGGAGAATGAACAAATGATAGGTGCCATTTTTGAGCATAATGCACAACTTATGAAACTGTTATTTACATGGATTTACTCTGAAATATATAAGTGTAAATGAATATATACATAAATGCCCAGGAATATGCATTTCATTGTAATTGTGGTAGCAGATCCTATTTTATAAATATAAACCCAATCAAGAATTTACTAAACTTTAAACTACATTTATCTGCTAAACTTTGTTGAACTCCTTGAAGCAAGTCACCAAGAGGCACATACACTTCTGAAATAAAATACTTCAGCCCAGTTAGATACAGTTTTGTGTATTTTATAGTAAATATTTGTCTATAAGATTGTTTTAAGTTGTTGCTTATGTATGCTTTTTGTTACAACATCACATATGATCTGTATAATATGTAGACAAAGAATGGAGATGTCATCTTTTAAGATATGGATAGATCCTCAAGGTTTTATAGGGCTTGTAGTTATAATTTTGACCACTAGTAGCATAAAGGTTTCAGGGAATCCACAGCATTAGGATAAACTGGCCAGTAAAGGGTGAAAAGAATTATTTTTCCTAGTTAGAAGGTAATGTTCAAGAACTGGGGCATTATTGGGACAGTGATTACCACAAACATATAAAAATTGAAGAGTAAATAATGAATAATTATTGGGTCCATTGGGATTATGGTAGAGTCCACAAATTCTAGGGGGAGAAACATAATAGCTCCATGAACTGTGGTCTCATACCTTGTCTCTATTCATGCAGCATCACAAAGCTTTAAATACTGTGTATGGAGAAAGGAGCCAGTAAAAGAGCTGCATCTTACTCACAATTCAACTGTGTTGTCCTCTTATACTAACAAACAACATCATCCATAGGTGTGAAGTAAATATTCTCTACTGAATAATGGAGTATTATACTGTTATCATGTATCTGTAGCCAAGAAGATAGTTACACTCCTTCCACCTGAAAGCTTCGATAAAGGGAGGAATAGCCAACCCCTTCAAAAGTTATAAAATACATGCAGTAAAACACATTTCAGGAATATAGTAGTTTTTGTTGGTATTTAACTTTCATTCTATGTTTTTATTCTTTTTCATTCATTATGAAAATACAGATATGGGACCTGTTATCCAGAATGCTTGGGACCTGGATTTTTCCGGGTAAGGGGTATTTCTGTAATTTGCATCTCCATACTTAAAGTCTACTAAAAAAAAAATCATTGAAACAGTAATCTGGTTATTTGTCTAATTTTAGAGTTATGTGAATTTTTTAGACCTCGAAGAACTCACAATTCAAATGGTTTCTAATTTAAGAAAAAACTTGAATAGAAAAAACTTGTACGGGGTTAACAACCTGAAAACTCAATTCATGCAAATCGACTATTCAAGCAAACCCCTAAAAAAAATAAAATAGAACATCATGAAGGCTATTAACATCTTCAAATGGTTCAAGGGACCTGTGCCATTGGCTTCTACCTGACCTCAAGAGGTTATAGGTGGTGTATATTTGCATTTGTGGTATTTCCAGGGTCAGGCTATAATACATTTCAAAAAATGTAAGATTTTTTTAACCCAAAAAATTTATTTTTGACTCAAAAATAACATTGAAACCTCAAATACTTACAACGGTGTTGCTGTTCACCTATGGACTATCTATCTATTTATCTATCTCTGCCTTCCTACCTACCTTTAAGAAAGAAACATTCTGAATGCTGTTATACATATCAATCATCCTCAAATGTTAGACAACAAAATGGAGAAATGAACAGGTCAAGAGGAGTTATAAGCTGTAGGCAATGCATAGTTGTTTCTTCATTATGTTATCTGTTATGATTTACCAAAGGATGGTGCAAAATTGATGACTGTCACTCAGGACAAGGCTAAATACTTTTGAGGATACCTGAGGGCCTATGTATTATTTTTCAGAAAGTTTTGCTGACTGAGTACTAATGATAGGCTGGAGGGGACATGACTACTGCGGCATTATTGCAATAGTGCAAGCAGACGGGTCCAGCAGTGAGGGGATTAAAAAATGTCTCAGATGCTTTTAGCAACAATTAGATTTACCAATAATTTCATATTTGTTGAACCAAGTTGTAGTGGAACGTTTCTTATAATTAAATAGTCTTTCACTGTATACAATGTTGTTGTGGGTTTATCCCTTATTCAGGAAGAGCCCTCCCTAGTTAAGCAAAGTCTGGAAGTCTACATTTTAAGAGTGCAGTACTGTATCAAATCAGTACACCATAACTGCTGATTCCATACCTCCATGTTATATAAATCATGTTTTCAGGACTGCATAAATGAGTTTTGTGGAAAAAGTATGACAATTTAAATGCATGTTTTGATTTTGAAATGAGGGCTTTGATTTTTAAGGATTAAAAAGTTATAAACAAAACACTGATCATGATTTTGGAAAGATATACAGATAATGTAATAGTTCCAGGAATATACATGCAGATCATTAGGTCATGTAAGCCTATAAAAGTACCAAATGTAGGTGAAAGAGGGGCATTGTAAGGTTGCAGGTGGGGTTGGCACATGGTAAAATTCAGCCTAAACCTAAACAAAGGGAATGTGGGACTTATACTTTCACAACTTCAGGGGGCAGATTTACTAAATTCACACAAAGTTTGATCGAATTTTCAAATTTTCAAATGTTTTTTGAAGACCACTTCGACCAGTGAATTTTGTAAATTCGATTGAATCGAATGATTTGAATTAAATTTCATTTGAATATTCAACCATTCAACTGTCGAAGTACTTCCCTTTTAAATTTTTATTGGACCACCTAGTTCACCAGATCAAAGCTACCGAATTGGGTTTCATTAATTTTTTTTTTTTAAATAATCTTTATTTATTTTGTCATTTTCAAAAGAATGAGAAGGAGAGGGATACAGAAAGCAAAAAGGGGGGGGGGGTGATACATGATGTTTACAAGTATTACATATTTTTCATCTTCAAAATAAAATGAGACATGGTGGTGGAAGCAGTATATATACATTAAAGTTAGTTCTGCTTTATTACACCTTTTAGTCTTGTCCAGCTTGCAAATTACCTTCTAATTACTACAAACATTATAATATGATATAGCCTTTGTTTTTAATCCCAGTAGAGTCCAGTCTTATAGGTATTTCCATGTTGATAATAAGCTTACCCATTAACCTTTATTTTTTAATAGATCAGATGTAATTTACCCATGGTTTCCAAACCTCCCAGTATCTATTACTCTCATTTCTTGTGATGTAGACCAATTCCTCTAGTTTGCGTATTTCTTCTACTTTCTTAAGCCATTCTATAAAAGTGGGAGGAATTTTAGAGTTCCATTTACATGGGATGATAGCCTTAGCTGCTTGAATTAGATGGAGGAACAATTTGTCCTTAATGATCTTGTCAAGTTTTGTGTCATAGTGGAATAATATAAGTGTTGTGTCTAATTGTTTTGTATCGATATTAGTTAGCTTATTTATAGCTTTGCTGACTTCTGACCAATATTCGTATAGCTTCGGACATTCAATCCATATATGGGTATATGTTCCTCCAGCTAATTCACACCTCCAGCACAGGTCGCTATGACCAGGATACATTTGGTTTAACCGGACTGGAGTAAGGTACCATCTCGTAGTCAGCTTATACATTGTTTCTCTAGTTCTGGATGCTACCAAACTATTATGAACTGCTTTAAATATTTTTCCCCATATTTCGTCTTCTAAAATTATACCTGCTTCTTTTTCCCAATTTTTTATGCAAGGGGCTTGAGGGATATCTTTATCCTGAGTTAATAATTTATAAATGCAGGATAGTGGTCTACTAAGTGGCTGAGCCTCTTCCATGATCTTTTCCCATTTCGTGAGTTTCCTCTCCCAACCATCTTGTGTAATTGACTTAAGATAATGAGATAATTGGTTAAAACACCATAGGTGGGTTTCATTAATTTTGATTGAATAAAAAAAAACTTTGATCGATCGAAAAAATCGTTTGAATCAATCGATTTGAACGATTGAATTTTTCCTATTCGATCGTTCGACCAATCGAATTACTGCCGAGGTCATCTAAAAGTCAATGTGTCACGGTCAGCACCCAACACCAGAACCAATTCCAAGCACCCTGGTCTCGGCTCGTGTTTCACCAGTAGTGTGACCGCCTTTGGCTTCGGGAGGAGCCCTCAGCTACTCAGATGCCACCTGGACTTAAATGAAGAGTGCAAGGGAAAGGTTCTGGATGGGCAGAGGGGCACGACTGTTGATAAAGTCTTTAATGCCAAAGGTCACAGTACATACAGGAGCAAGCAGATTTGTGGTCAAACTGGCTAGATCGAGGCAGGCGGACAGCTTGGGTAGTCAGGCAGGCAAAAGGTCAAACTTGGTGATCAAAAGATGGCGTGAGGCAGGTTCACAGTCAGTACCAGGCAGGAGTCAAAACCAGGAGATCAATCAGGAGGAAAAGGCAGAATCAAGTTGGTAACAGGCACGGGTCAGAATTCAGAAGTCAGAGTGGCCAAATAGCCAGGCAAGGTCAAACACAGGAGATCAGGAAACAGAAGCTAAATAGCGCAAGGTAGCAAGGCACCAGGCAAAACCTATCATGGGCAATGTATTCTACATAAATAGTCCTTAATATACTTTTGAATTTGGTGCCAACTCAGACTTGACGCAACGTGCTGATGTTAGTGTATCTTTAAAATTAGCCGAGGAGCACCGCGCGCGCCTAAAAACCAGGAAGTGGAGAGAGAACGGCGCTGCACACAGCAATACGTAGCGGGCGCCCCCACAGACGGCCCGATGGGCGTCCCCGCCGGCCACCAGGCACAGGCCCGGATCCTTTCATCACACAATGGTAGAGGTCCCTTGAACCTTTTGAAAATGTTAATAGCCTTCATGATGTTTGACGTTTTTTGGTGGGTTTCTCTCTTTTCCATGGCAAACTCGATCAATTAGAATTTTTGGGTTGTTCACCTTAAAGTCAGCTGAACTGTACAGGAGTATACCAGTCCAACAGCTTGCCATATGAAACTAAAGCAGCAAGACAATGATCCGCGCATATATACTGTGCACTTGCTACCGCACATTTTAATATCTTTATGAATAAATTCCCAATGGTTAGTATATAGGTGATAAAATTGGCCTGTTTTTCATAAACAAATTATCAAGTCGTTCTAATTAAATTAGCCTCTAAGAAACCATCTTAGAAATGTAACTGAGATATCCTGGGATATAGTGAGACATCCATCTGTATAACAACCTAACATTGTGTTGTTTATCTCATTTAAACAGAAGATCAGTTTACAATTTACCTCAATTCCATCACTCATTTAATAAATATTTTCCAGTTGTGGTCTGAGAAGGCAACATAATTTCACATTGGCAGTACTTGGGCCAAGTTAGAGGAAAAACTCTTGTACGGCAGCTGCAGAGCTGCTGATGTTTCCGCTGTTTTTTGTTTAGTCTAGAGATAGAGTTTGGTTAAGGGACATGTTTCATGGTTTCACACATACACTTCATCTATTGGACAATCTGTTTGGTGTGCACAAACTTAAGGGCACATTTATCAAAATATGAGTTTGTGGAGAAAAAAATGCCAACATAGGCATGTTACTTTTTTTCTTGAATGCTAGCTCACTTATGAAAACAATGACTAAATATTCCTGTGCATATTTTTTCTCAGAGTTGCATGTCAGTGAAAATCTCATAGTCCCACTCAATTTTAATGAGGCTGAAAATCTTGAATGTTTTAATAAACTTGTAAAATACATTAATAAAGTTGTTACAGAACATTCCCATTGCCTTCTATACAACTCTACAGATTTTACTTGCTAAGGTTTTTCTGGTGACTTTTTGTGTTTTTTTTTCCTTTGATTAATTCCTAGACTCTTTGAGGTTTTGGCAAATACTTGCATGTTTTTTCCATGTCTGCATTTTTTTATCAATTCGAGAAACTGCCAACTCTATTTTTAATAAGACAGTCCCTTAAAGGGGTAGTTCACCTTGAAATGAACTTTTAGTATGATGGGTGATATTCTGAGACAATTTGTAATTGGTCTTAATGTTTTATTATTTTTTTGAGTTGTTTAGCTTTTTATTCAGCAGCAGTCCAGTTGCACTGATTTGAATAAGAGACTGGAATTTACTGTAAATGAGAATTCCTTAATAGAAAGATGAGCAATAAAAAGTAGCCATAACAATTCATTTGTAGCCTTAGGCTAGGTCTACTCAAGGTGATTCGGGGAAATTAGTAACCTCAGTGACAAATCGGCTCTTCTTTTGGGCGACAAATCTCCCCAAACCGCTTCCCCGTCTTGCACCGGCTAAAATGAAAATTGCCTTCAGCCATTCACACGCGGCGCTTCATTTTCCAAAGTAGCCTTATAGAGCATTTATTTTTTAGATGAGGTTGGTGACCCCCCATTTGAAACCTGGAAAGAGTAAAAAGAAAAAGGCAAATAATTCAAAATCTATTTAAAAAAATGAAGGTCAAAGTTGCTTAGAATTAGCCATTCTATAACATGCTATGTTTTTTTTTACTAAACCTCAAATTTATCTGGCTGAACTTTTTGGGATAAGATCTCAAATTTTTCGTAGGAAAAAACCCTCCATTTTTTTCCAGATTTATTATACCCCAATGCTGCAAAAAAACAGAATCCAAAAATCCTCCATCTCAGACCTGTCGAAATTCTTTATGTCAATGGAAGAGGCACTAGAAAACTTGAAAAAGAGCCCACAGCTCGAAACATGTCATGTTAATAAAGAATGTAGCAGCACAGTTGCTGCATTGGAGTATCTGTTCCTGCATCATATTTTCCTGTTTAATTTGAAGTGTGCAAGGTTTAGCCCAAAAATCTGACTTTTTTTTAAATTTGGGTTTTCTCTTGATTTTATCAAGCTTTTCTGTAGTCAAATCAGGCATGGAATTTTGGATGTGTTTTTTTTAAATAAAATATGAGGTAAATTTGGATTTTAATAAATAACCTCCTTAGTGTTAACTTAGAGGTGAAGCACCCTTTTAATGACTTAGTAGGGTGTTGGTGTCCAGTGCTGGGCTCTCACACCCCAGAGGAGTGCAACCACACAAAGAAGCTAAGCAAATTCTTGCAAATTAATGTTTGAAATAGTCTTTTATAAATATTTTAACACTGTTCAACATCTTGATAATCTAATAACTAATAATTCAAATAATAAACCTTTCACGTTTCTTTTTCCAAAACCTCATCTCAGGATCATAAAGCAGAATTATGCAATGTTCAATACTATTCAATAAGAAAATGACTTGCAAATAATTGCTTCTGTAGTATATAAAGTACAGTTGTCTTTTTAAGTAGCAAATAATTGTCCGTGCATATGTTCTGTAATATTTATGCCTTTAACTTCAAAGGAATCTGCAATAAAGACTGAACAGATCAACACATACACCATAAAACCACCTTTTAGACCATATGCATAATACTAATTAGGGGTAAATTACAGAACCCTTTTCATTCCCTACCTTTTATTAAGCAGCCCATGTCAAATTCCTTACATTTTGCAGATTGCAAAATACTTGTGACTTTGTTATGTTTGGGAACTTTTTTTGCATTTAAGTTTTAATAGCTGCCCATGCACAAATCTTGTAAAAAAAAAAAAAAAAAAAAGAGGGATATGAAATGATCTTGGATCCACTGAAAGGGTAGTTTCATATATCCTGAGGCAGGAATAACAAACTTTGTCAGACAGTATTTGGCTGAGGACACTTAGAAGCCTATTTATCATGCTATGTAAGAAGTGGAATAAAGCAGTGGATCCAACATCACCAGTAATGTGTAACACCACTTTTTACATGCATGATAAACAGGCGCCATATGATTTAGCAAAAGTGGCGTCAAGAGCAGCAGCCCCACCAAACATAATAACAGTGACATATATATTCAACTGACTACAAGGCTATATTACAGAACACTTTTTCTCATTGCTCTATGTGCATGTCTACTTACTACAGTATTTAGCACCTTTTATATTATGTAAAGTGGCCATTTGGGTAAATCTCAACTTCCTTGGGAATTCAGACAATATTTTGATAAGTGCAAAAAGGAAAGGTTGTGGGAGCACTCCATTGCAAAATACTAAAATACAATGAAAGTACCACTGATCTGGCTGAATTAATTAAAAACAAAAAAAAAAAAAGAGATATTGATCAATACACATTCCCTGGTCCCCTTTCACATACAGTAAGTAATCTCTGCAGATGCATTTATTTTAGACAGCGGCTTTTTAGTTACAAAATGATGATCATAAAATTGATAAGCCATAAGGCTAAGATAGGCTTATCAATTTTCTGATCATAATTTCTTTTTCTCTATGTCAATATTTTGTTTAGTAAGCTCCAATTATTTGTCATTTCTGACCATATCTGCATTCATCAAAAAAATTGGACCAAATAGTTGCGTCTAAAATTTGTCGCTTGCGTCAAAATTATTTTGACGCCCATTGACTTTAATTGAGTTTTGCAAACGGCTGAGATTCACTTCTTACAGAACATTTCTTTTTCAGATAGATTCAGCGACCCCCCATTTCAGCCCAGACAAACGTCAGAAGAAGAATGCAAATAACACAAAAATTATGAAAGGTGAACCACCCCTTTTATGGTGGAAACATTAAGAAGTCTATTTATCAAACCTCACTTTTTTCTGGTCAAGGTGGAAAACTAATTTTTAAAGGTGAAAACCAAAATTTTTAGAGGAAATAAATTTGAATTTTTAGTGATTTATTTAACTCTATCTCAAACCTGTCGTGGTCATGTAGAAGTCAATGGCAGATGTCCCTGAAGATGCTTCTTGACATTGTGATCTGCTCTGGTTTTTGAACGATAATCCAATAAATTTGAGGTGTCACAGCAGTTTTCAAAAAAGTTTCGGAGCGTCAATTCGAAAAAAGTCAAACTGTTTGAACTGACACACAATTTTGTCACTACGTTTTTCTTGCACCAACAAGTAATATTGATAAATGAGTTTAATTCATGGATGGTAGTTAGGTTGACTTTGTTTTGATAAAAGATGAGATTGAGTTTTAATAGATACCCCCCTTAATCTATTTTAAATTGATAATTCATGTAGCAGAATAAATTTATAAATCGCTTTAGCATTTACAAAATGCTAAATAACATGGTATGTGGACTGAAGTCACAAATGGCCCTTGTTAACTTATAGAAGTGATAACATAATTACCATGACAAAAGTAAAACATTCACATGTACAATTACTGCACTTCTGTAGATGCAGAAATAAGTACTGGTGCAGACTTGGTGGTTGAAGGTTTTCTTAGAAGACCACATTTCTTAATGACTTTCACATGGTAAGTGGAACATCTGAGTCACCCACCTTGTCAAAATGAGTTCAGGGTGCAAGGGTGAAGTCATCTTTCAGTGGGAGATCAAACACAGGACAGACAAATCCATTATGTACAAAGTTGTGAGGGAAACATATGGTACAAGTGGTTTTGACCCTTTTATTATCAGATTGAAATGTTAAAACCTATTGTTCTACTCTGGAAGACTTATTTTTTAGCAGTTCGAATTGGTGAGTTGTCTAAAAGGAAAAGTAAATGTTTTTCTTTTTCTTTCTGTAAATTTGCTCTAAACAGCTCCCCAGTAGGGATGGCGCGAACTGTTCGCTGGCGAACTAGTTCGCGCGAACATCGGGTGTTCGCGCTCGCCAAAAGTTTGCGAACTTCGCACAAGGTTCGCCATTTTGGGTTCGCCAAATTTTGCGCTTTTTTTTTGCCCTCTCACCCCAGACCAGCAGATACATGGCAGCCAATAAGGAAGCTCTCCCTCCTGGACCACCCCCTGGACCACTGACTCCCCTTCCAATGGAAGCTCCCTTGGTGCTCGCTCCTCCCTTCACATTCCCTGCAGCCAGATCCAGCTGTTGATCAGATTGGCCAGCCCAGCACTGATACTGCCCTACAGTTCCCTGATTTCAGCACAGGGAAAAAGAAAAAGGAAGGAGCTGCTATACAAACACTGCAGCCTGCAGTCTGCTCACCACCCTCCCACCCACATGGTCAGTGGCTCTGCTTTTCTATTTTAGTTGTGCCTAGATGATGTGCTGGCTACTGGTTCACTTTCCAGTTCTAGGGGTATTTATACCTGAACTGGCCACTTTAACATCTTTGTGTGAATTCTGGGGGCATTTATACATGAACTGCCCACTTTGCCATCTTTGTGTGAACTCTGGGGGCATTTATACATAAACTGCCCACTTTGCCATCTTTGTGTGAACTCTGGGGGCATTTATACATGAACTGTCCACT
Source organism: Xenopus borealis (assembly GCA_024363595.1). Lineage (NCBI taxonomy): Eukaryota > Metazoa > Chordata > Amphibia > Anura > Pipidae > Xenopus > Xenopus borealis. The sequence continues at coordinate 34,024,701 of CM044433.1, forward strand.
TTGCCATCTTTGTGTGAACTCTGGGGTATTTATACCTGAACTGGCCACTTTGCCATCTTTGTGTGAACTCTGGGGTATTTATACATGAACTGGCCAAGTAGTAGTGTGATTTCTGCCCTTTACAGCACAAAACGCAGCGCTGTGTCAACAATGGATTTTTCAGATACATTTTTGCCCTTGATCCCCCTCTGGCATGCCACTGTCCAGGTCGTTGCACCCTTTAAACAACTTTAAAATCATTTTTCTGGCCAGAAATGTCTTTTTTAGCTTTTAAAGTTCGCCTTCCCATTGAAGTCTATGGGGTTCGCGAACCGTTTGCGAACCGTTCGCAATTTTCCCGAATTTTTTTCCGACGTTCGCGCCATCCCTACTCCCCAGATTAATGTACCTTAGTCCCTGCTGCAAGTCTGCTCTGGTTTCTGTGTTATCAGCAGCTTGTTTCCCCTTCTTCCTGGTGCAGAGTGAAGCCCAGCCCCTTAGTTTACTGAGCAGTCCATTTGCTGCTGTTCCACAATAGAGAGGAAGAGGGAGCCAGTGTGTGCATTAGTAAGCTAGTTTCCCCAAGCAAAAGGTGCTAAACACACTGCTCTCTGCTATGTCACATTATGCAAATGATCTCCAAGACTAGTCACAGAGATAAGGTCAGCTCAGTAAGCTAAGGGGCGGGGCTTCACTCTGCACCAGGAAGAAGGGGAAACAAGCTGCTGATAACACAGAAACCAGAGCAGACTTGCAGCAGGGACTAAGGTACATTAATCTGGGGAGCTGTTTTGAGCAAATTTACAGATAGAAAAAAAAAAGGTTTACTTGTTCTTTAAGTGGAAAAAAACTCAACAAACTGAACCTAGCAAAATCACATTCTACGCACCATTTTCATTGTCTAAATTTGAAGAATTGCTTACATTTTGCATGACTTATTCATGAACTCTGGAGCTTTTCATTTCAAGTTTTGTACACTAAACGGCAGATTTACTAAGGGCCAAATTGTCGAGGGCTTTTAGCCCTCGAATTCGACTGGCAAATATTTGGCGAAGAAATATTCACCAAAATAAAAAAAAATATTCGCCGGTTTTGAACGCATTTTCAACTATTCGCCAGAATCTTATGCACAATTCTAAGAAAAGTCGCAGAAAAAAACGCTCGAATATTCACCGAAATCGTATGAATCGAATGATCAAAGTGTTCGATTGTATGACTGAAATTTATCAAAAGAATCCCCCATAGGCTTCTATTGCAATTCGGTAGGTTCAATCTGGCAAAGTAGGCAGTCAAATAAAAATTTAAAGGGCAAGTTCTTCAACTGGCGAATAGTCGAGTGATCGAATAATTATTTGATCTATTCGATGCGAACAAATATTCTATATTCGATAGTCGAAAATACTTAATTTGCATATTCGAATAGTCGCACAATCGAATAGAGACTATTCAATTTAATATTCTAATCCTTCACACAAATTTAGTAAATATGCCCCAATGTGTCTAGAAGGGTCAGACATAGTGCAGACTGAATATTTAATTGAATTTATCAAAATATATGGACTCATCCATCCAGGTTTATTTTTTAGCTTCAGAGTCTAAGGGGGTAAGTCGAACGATCGAATATATGTTTATTCGAATATTCGAATCCTTCACACGAATTTAGTAAATCTCAAAAATTTTATTTGAGTTCATCACTATTAGCAGAGTAAAACTTGAATTTGAACACAATGCAGCACATACATTGAGTCTATTGCTGCCACCACATACATCTATAGAATAAATCATCTGGAAATCTTAATTTCCAGATTAGGAAATTAGGACAGGACTTTGATCATTGATCGTCACATCATAACACTGGCTTATGATGTCAAAGACCCAAATCTTTAAAATCCACTTTTGTATTAGCCTCTCCACTTTCAGGGGTCAAAAAGAGAGGACTGTTTTGGTTAAATCTGAATCATTTGGGAGGTATGGTATGGACCAAAAAAGGATTAAAACTAAAGAAAATGGAGAAGAAAATGTTACCAAGTTTCTTGTTCTCTGCATTGTTGATTCTGACCTTTGAGATAATGTAGCAGAAGCCAGATAATTAACATACTTTGAAAAAATATGCAAGAAAATGGGTCTTGGCTGGAGGACATGTGAGTTCTGCTACTTTATTTGAAAACCAGCAATGCAGAGAGGAACATAGAAATCCTCCTTTCAGTTACAATAACATTTACAAATAACTTTAAACTCACTGAATCTGTTTGTGATGTATATCTGAAAGTTGCTTAGAATTACATTTTCTTTTATTACACAATTTTTGTGGTGGGTTTAGATCCCCTTTAGAAATCAAAGGTAGTATAATTATTTAAAATTTCAAATATTCATGGAAATTGTTGATCCTGGTTTGCTTTAAACATAAATTAAACAAAATCTTTCTCTGGGGAGTATTTTATTTCTATTTTACAATCTCCAGGCCAAACAATTATTTATAATATGTTGTTAAAGTGTTTAGGAAATTCCTTAACATCTGGAAGCAATCTGTGCTGTCACATATTAGCACATCGGTCTCTAATACTACTTGGGAATCAAACACACTCTTGTTCTTCCAGGAATATTTGCATGGGCAAAACTATGTCAGGGCTCTATAGTGATTATTTACAGTGCCCTGCACATTAGCGCATAACTATCTTATAGTCTATGCTATAAGTATCCAGTCTGTTTTCATTATCAGCCAACACAGTTACAACACAACAGAACTCAACTGCTATTAAAAGGGGTTGTTCACCTTCCAAACACTTACTCAGCTGAATTGTTTGTAAATTGTTTTCAGTAAATAAAGACTTTTTCAATTGCTTTCCATATTTTTTTTTACCTTTTCAGTTTTTGATTGAATAGAAATTGTTCAATTTGAACGATTTCCCCCCAAAAATTTGATTTTCGAAAACACTCCTTAAAGGTTCTAGGAGGTCCCCCATAGGCTAAAACAGCCATTTGGCAGGTTTAAGGTGGCGAAGGGTCAAATTCTAATATTGCAAAGGGACAGTACTTGGATTTTTGAACTGTTGAATTTTAAAATTCTAATCAAATTTTTTCAATTTGAATGGAATTTTGGCCTATTCGATAGTCGAATTACCCAAAAATTACTTTGAAAGGCCAATTTTTTAAATTGGGAGTTTCAGTCTGGCAGCTCATTAATCCTGGTACAGATTCTGAAATGTTACAATTTGCTGCATTAGTTGATACAGTTTTCAGCAGCATCTCTGGAGTATTAGCAACTATTGTATAAATTCTAACAGCAGCCTTTAATGAAACTCAGGGATTTTGCTCAACAGGGACAAAGATAAGAAATGTATCAACCAAATTTATCCATTTAGAACAGTTTACAGGGTCCCTCCCAGAGCTGCTTTAGAAAGTAATAAAAAGGTGAAAAAATAAAAGTTATCATAGAGACTATCAGTATAGTTTTAATTATTACCATAGTCAGAACTTCTTTAAATGCTCAATTCCTATAAAGGTAGGTTATTATTACAGGTATTGGACCTGTTATCCAAAATGCTAGGGACCTAGGTTTCTTTGGCAGATTTACTAAGGTCAAATTTCGAAGTTAAAAAACTTCAAAATTCGACTACTGATTTTTTCAAAAGAGTTTTCAATCGAAAATGGACCGTTTTTGATTGAATAGGTCAGTTTTTGATCAAATAAAAATCGTTTGAATGCATCCTTCGATTCAAACGATTTTGCCCAAAAAATTTAGATTTTCAAACATTTCCAAAAACACTCTTTTAAGGTTAAATTCATCTGAGATAGTACTTCCATTTTCAAATGGTCAAATTTTAAATCGAATTTTGGCCTATTCCATAGTCAATGTACTATTCAAATTTGTTTTTTCACTTTGACCCCTTAGTAAAATCTGTCCCTAAGGGGCAGATTTACTATTGGTCGAATTTCGAATTGAAAAAAATTCGAAATTCGACCATGGGAATAGTTAGGAAATTAAAAACCTTCGAATTCGAATATAGAATTTGAAGGATTTTACCGCAATTCGATTGGTCAAAAGATCGAATAGGAAAAATTTGATCGATTAATAGTTCTAATCGATCGATTGGAATGATTTTTTTCGATCGATTAAATTTTTTTTATTCAATCAAAAATAATGATACCCCATTCGGTAGCTTTGATGTGGCGAACTAGGTGGTAGAATAAAAATTTAAAGGGGAAGTACTTCGACCATCGAATAGTCGAATATTCAAATAAAATTTTATTCAAATTACTCGAATTAGAAAATTCGATGGTCGAATTTTTTTGCATATTCAAAGATTCAATTTTGAATCTTTTTTTAAATTCGATCGAACTTCAAATCCTTCATGTGAATTTAGTAAATCTGCCCCTAAGTGTACAGCCTTGTTTATCTTCCAGTAAGGATTAATAGTATATTAGTTTGGATCAAGTACTGTTTTATTATACATATTTATTTATTTTATATTTTTAGAGAAACATATTTTTTCAAAATGTGGCTTATATTGTTAAGATGGCCTTTCCATAATTCAGATCTTTCATGATAATGGGTTTCCGGATACTCCCAAACCTGTATTAGTAGAGGACACATAAAAACAATGCAAAATGAAGAATAGCAATAACTTGTGCACTGCATGTTTGTCTGAAGCCATCAATTAAAAATGTGGGTGAATGTGATTTTGTAAATAAAGTGTATTGTAGACCCAATAAACAAAGGGTAAAATGAGTTCCTCATGGAACACAGATGATAACAGAATGTTTCCAAACTTTCACAGTTCCCACTGTCAATGAATACACAGTACTTTCGGGTCTGTTTAGAATATCCTGCTGTGCTTGAACAAGGCTATTTTTATACTGGATGCTGTGACCTGCTTGCTGTCCCCTGCTTATATACATCATAAGGACATTAAGTTAGAGGGTGGGGTCTTTCAATTTGAAACAGAACAAGGAAAGGGCACCTGTATGCCATAGAAACTCAAGAGAATGTAGGGTTTATCTTTTTCCAGTACAATTCTTGAGTAAATCTGTTTCTTTTCAATTTTGTGCAGGTAATAGCTGTCAACATTAACTTTAATCAGTACAGGTATGGGATCTGTTATCCAGAATGCGCAGGACCTGAGGAATTCCAGATAAGTGGTCTTTCTGTAATCTAAATCTCTATACCTTAAATCTATTATAAAAACATTTAAACATTAATTATATCTAATGCTTTATCCCTGATAAGGATTAATTATATCTTAGATTGGATCAAGTACAAGGTACTATATTATTATTATTATTACTACAGAGAAAAAAATGAAATGTTTTAAAATGTAGATTTATTTGATTAAAATTGAGTCTGTGGGAGATGACTTTCCCTTTATTCTGGGCTCTCTGGACAACAGGGTTCTGTATATAGTGAATCAAATACCCCCTGTTGTAAAATATAAGGATATTATGTGTCACCAAGGAGCTCCATGACCATACAAAAGAATGAGGCCGAAGGCCAAGAACTTTTTTACAGGCTATGAAACTCCGAGGTTACTTCTAACATCCTCATATTTTCCAATAAGGGGTACTTTATTTATTATAATACACACATTTTAGTGAGTGATGTGACAAAAATAACATCAATACTCACCATTTATAACTGATGACATCACTAGTCACTGTTTATAAGAATATAATTCACAAAATATTCATAGCTTTTGTGTATTATAAAGTGAATAAAGTACCCCTTCTTGTAAATTATAAGGATATTATAAGCTACTGAGGAGTTTCATGACCATATAAAAACATGAGGCCGAAGGCCGAGTGTTTTCATACAGGTCATGGAAATCTGAGGTAACTTCTAATATCCTCATATTTTGCAGCTGGGGGTACTTTACTTATTATAATACACATGTTTTAATGAGTCATGTGACAGAAATGACATCAGAACTCACCGTTTAGAACTGACGACATCAGAACTCACCGTTTATAAGGATATAATTCTTATTGCTGGCAAAAGAATCCAATTGGGCTTATTTCATATTTAAATGCTTTTTAGTAGCATTAAGGTAAGGAAAGATTCCTTATCTGAAAAAAACTCTGGTCCTGAGCATTTTGCATAACAGGTTCCATACCTATAGTAAATACTGAATCTGGTATGACCTAACAGAAAAAAAAATATTATAGGGTTGAATGAGTAGGAAAGGGAGAAAGGGAATTCAAGCCCTCCACCTCCAAACGCTGCAAGGCTGCACAATTTTACACTGCGGCCTGGTGAGTCCTATATTATATTTTTACATAAATTTAGGGGCCCATTAATTAAATCTTGATTTTTTTTTCTCGTAGAGGTTTTTAGGGGGAAAACTCAAATTTTTCATGGACTCAAATTTTTAGAGATTTATTATACCCCCAAGCTGCTAAAAATCCAAACCCGAAAATACGCCATCTCAAACCTGTCGAGGTCATGTAGAAGTCAAAGGCAGATATCATTTTGCTTCTTGACAACCTGATAATCTGATAAAGTCAGGGTTTTCATCTGGTAATTTGATAAAGTTGACTTTCTCCAGCAAAAATCTAACAGTATTGTCATTTGAATTTTAATAAATAACCCCCTTAGACTCTGAAGCTAAAAAATAAACCTATGGATGAGTCAATATATTTATATAAATTCAATTAAATATTCAGTCTGCACTATGCCTGACCCTTCTAGACACATTGGGGCAGATTTACTAAATATGTGTGAATTATTCGAATATTCGCTTGAATAGTCTCTATTGGATTGTGTGACTATTCGAATATGCAAATAGAATATTCTGTTGCATTAAATAGATTGAATAATTATTCAGTCGTTTGACTATGTGCCAGTTGAACCTACCGAATTGAAATAGAAGCCTATGGGAATCCCCCATAGGCTTTTTTTTCTAAGTCTTTTGCCGAATTTCAATCATACGATCGACCGCTTTGAACGTTTGATTCGTATGATTTTGGCAAATATTCGAACGTTTTTTCTGCGAATGTAGAATCGTTCGATTGTACGATTTTGGCGAATAGTCTAAAACGCTCTCAAAACTGACAAATAAAAATATTTATTCGCCAAATATTCACCAGTCGAATTCGAGGGCTAAAAGTCCTCGACAATTCGACCCTTAGTAAATCTGCCCATTATATAGGTGATTCATAACATATCCACCTCTTTTGAAAGCTGTGTCTTTATGTGTTCTTATCTACTTTCTAAAATATCAAATTCTTGTTATTTAAAGTGATACTGACATAAAACCCATAGGGATGTATCAGTATGAAATAAATGCTGCACCTGGAATATTTACCCTTAAACCCACCCCCCCCCCGCCGCGCAAACCTGTGTTCATCTGACCCTCTGACACTAATAAATGAACTTCTGAACCGTTTCAGTGACACTGGAAGCACAATCCTTCCATGAGCTGATTATAAATTAAAACAGGACTTCAGCCCGTGGATGGATTGCTCCGCCCCCAACCCTGCGTCACTGCGGAAAGCAAAAGATCAGGTTTGCAGGGCTTTCTGGGAAACTATTGCGGATGCAGCATTTATTTCATACTGAAACGTTCCTATGATTTTTATAGGAACATGTCCATATTACTTTAAGATTACAGAAAACTATCAAACATCAGAGAACTGTAAAAGAAATTGTTACAATTAGCAAATGTAGTAGAATCCAGATTTAAGTCCCATTTTCTTTCTCATTTTATGATAATGAATAGTGATGAGTGAAATCTTTCTCCAAGATGCATGGCAAAATTACGCTTTTCACCACTGGTGAACTTTTTTGCAGAAACAATGAAAATTTTGCAATGAAAAACACAGCAGAAATAAACACCCATTGACTTCAATGCATTTTGCGAATAAGAAAACTCTAAACAATAAACGCACATTAACTTCAAATCATTTAGCTGGATAAAAATGTAGCGAAAAATGGCCAATGTATTTTTCTCAAAAAAGCCTTTATATTCATTTTGTACTTTTTTTCATCCCTAATACTCACACAAAGTGCCAACGTGGGGTGACAATGCAGGGGTAGGGAAAGCTCCCACATGTGCAGCCACTGCATGGTGGAGGACAATGTTTAATGTCTGTGGGACAGAAGGCCAAACTAGGGTTCGGTAGAGAAGTACATACCTAGAACCTAGGTACATACCTTGTTTTTACCCATGAGTCACACTGCACAATTATTTTTGCACATTGCACCCTGTCTTCCATTTACTGCAATTTGCTGTAGATCTGTCTACACCATTTCAGTGTTTCCCAATGAATACTGATCTGCCTGTGTTCAACATTGCTGTATTCATGCTGGTCCCCCTCCTACCATCCCCTAACTTGGAGATGGTCTTTTTATTGTAAAAGTCTGAAGTCTTTTTCTTCTCAGTACCAGCCCCTTCACATAAACAACACTTTTCTTGTCTTGGCTAATGAGTACTTGTGTTGTGTATATTTACAACTCTCAAAGCATTCCTTTTTATCACCCCCTCAAACATGCACAAAATCCTTTTCACTAAATTTAAGAAAAAAGTGAATGTTGAAAGAAATATGTTGACTCAAAGATATCTGCTTTCATCACCTTTCTTCTCATAAATCAACATAACCAAAGTAAGTGATAAATCTTAATGTATTTTTACATAATGTTTTTTCTGCATTAATGTTCTGTTAAAGCATTTGTACTCTTTAGTACTCGTATTGGTTATCAAAATAACATATTTACTTTCCTCATGAATACATTTACACACTTTGGTAAGAGTTCTGTTTTTAAAAAGTGCTATACTCAAGAGAGTCGGTGTTAAATCCACACCAACTGATATATACTTACTGTACTCATTCCCTCTGGGCAACGGCACACAGTGTTATTATCACTATAGCCCACTTAGTGAGAACAGAGGAGATCAAAACATGCTTCCCTTTTAATAGATGGCAAAACAATCTCAAGTTGTCTCCAGTTTCCTTTAAGAGAGAAACATGTTCTTCCTGAAATCACTAAATCAACACTGTACAAGAAGTACTGTATTAAGCCAAGTCTTTTATGTCCTCTTTCCTCTTAAAATTCATCCAACTCTTTCTTTCAATGGACTATTGTTATCAGCCTGTGCATCTGGGAGAGAATTCAACAAACTTACCTTTCACTTGTGCCTCCAGCCTATCTTGTATCTCTTTTATCTATAATTATACATCCCTCCTCCATTACATGTGCCCCATGAGGAAATCAATACTCTGTCTAGGGATGAGCATTGTTTTTCACCATGTTTCTCCACGGAAATGGTGCCCATAGACTTCAATGGTGGTTAATTTTGGCAAAGCGCAATGAGTGAAATTCGCCCTGTTACAGAACACAGAGCATTGATCATGTACATCAGTAGGTATATAACAGTATTTAGCTACAACTATACAGGTAACCCAGTCTGTTCATTTGCCCCATATTTTTTAGGGGAACCACCTGTAGCCTTATAAATAAAGGCTTCTAGGGCACAAAGGTGTTTAACTTCAAAGGTCCAGAGGGAGGTAGGGGATCCTTCCGTTTCCATGGGATCATTTTCCTAGCAACAAATAGGCACTCATTAACAAACAAAGTCGGGTGAAATGTGAGTGAGTCCTTCAGCCCCACTCAAAACAGACAGACTTCTCAGTCCTAGGGAGTTGTACTTCTAAGGTTTAATCTAACACATTCAGAGGAGAGGGAGGAATATATTTGATGCAAACTAGCTGCATAATAATACACCTTGTGAATAAGATAAGATCATCCTATCCCTGTAGTTCAGGGAGGCTGAGAGCAGGGAGGCTAATAATTCCCACTCCTTGTTCTCCAGTTGGCCCAAATCTCTCTCCCATTTGATTTGAAGTGCATCCAGTGGAGATACCTTAGTATGGAGGTTTATGTATATTTTAGAAATAAGGTCTTTAGATGTACAGTACCTTGTGAGAACTGGCCAACCTGGACTAGTCGGATAGAATGTTTGCTATTTTGTATGCATAGGCATCTTTTAATTTGCGAATATTGCAGCCATTGATGAACAGGTAGTTGATGAACAAGATATTTAGAGGAAAAGAATAAAGACATTAAAACAATAAAATAATTAAAAAAAAGATGAACATCCCCATTGAATTCCCATGCTACAAATTTATTTTATCCAGAATGCCCAGGCCCTGGGGTTTTCTGAATAACGGATCTTTCTCTAATTTGGAACTTCATAACTTAAGTCTAGTATAAAATCAAGTAAATATTAAATAAACCCAATTGTCTAGTTTTGTTTCCAAGAAGATTTCATTATATCTTATGTTGGATCACGTACAAGCTAGTGTTTTATCACTACAGAGAAAAAGGAAAGCATTTAAAAAAAAATATATTATTTAGATAAAATGGAGTCTATGGGAGATGACCGTTCCATAATTTGGAGTTTTCTCGATAAGGGACACCATATCTGTACATGACAAAAGTAAATACATCTCATTATTTTGTGTGGGGTTTGCTTAAAAAGGCTTCACCACATTAGACAGCAAGGTCAGTATCAAATGAGAGAGCCCCAAAACTTCCATTCAGTTATGACCTGTGGCAGACAAGAAAAATTTGCACTGTTACGAGTCCTTTATGATAAGGTACCTTTAATAACACCATATATATAAAAGCAGTGGATCGACCTTGGCAATTGGGAATGAGGTAGCTCTTTTGTAACTGTCTTAAGAATACAAGTCAATCACACTCAGATTTTAATAATGCTAAGAGTAGGGGCTCAATACAGTAGCCCAGTCTAGTGTTCCACTGCACACAGTGGAGTATGGGTTCCTAAGGTCTAAGCACATATCAGTTAATTAGCATACATGCAAAGAAAGAGTGAGGCATATACATATGGGCAGATTTACTAAATTTACATAAATTCACATAAATTCACATAAGTGATTCAAATATTCGATCGAATTTTCAAAAAGATTCGAATTCGAATTTCGAATATGCAAATTAGGCAAATTCAACCAAATTCGACCATCGAATAGTCGAATTCGAATAATTCGAATATTTGAATTTAATTTTATTTGAATATTTGAAAATTCGATGGTCGAATACTTCCCCTTTAAATTTAAATTCGACCACCTACTTCGCCAGATTAAACCTACCAAAATGGGGATCATTCCCTAAGATCGAATATAAAAAATTTGATCGATCGATTAAAAATCATTCCAATATTCGATTCAAATTCGATTCAAATATTCGAAAGAACGATCGAATTTTCTATATTCGATCGTTCGATCATTCGAATTGCGGTAAAATCTTTCGAATTTGATAGTCAAATTCGTAGGATTTTACCTCCCCACAACTCCCTTGTCGATTTTCGATTTTTTTTTTTTATCATTCGAAATTCGACCAATAGTAAATCTGCCCCATAGTATTTCAACTTAAACATTCCAGTTCACTGCTATATCTGAGGTTTCAGGTTAAGTGATGTTCAGTACTTTACATGGAGCCACACAATTCATTGTGCACTATTGAACAGTTTAATGCAGGTATGGGACCTATTATCCAGAATGTTCAGGACCTGGGATTTTCCAGTTAAGGAATCTTTCCATAATTTGGATCACTATACCTTCTGTCTACTAAAAACTTGGATCAAGTACAAGGTACTGTTTTATTAACACAAAAAAAACATTTTTAAAAATGTGAATTAAATGTTGCATCAACGTACCTTAACAATTATTTTACACAGACAAACTCATTACATTGTCCCCAGGAAAAACTACACTCCAAGATCTCAGTTGAACAATAAAGTGAATTGTCCTTCATAGAATCTATCCAAAGGAAAACTTGGTCAAATAATCTACAAGTAAGCCCATAATATCCAGCTTCCAGAAGATGGGCACATAAAAGTAGAAAAGAAATTGCCTTGTTTTGCACTTTTCACACTGTGCAGGGCATTGTAAATTGGTCCTCATGGTTTGCTTTCAATCTGGGGAGTCAGGTATGTTTGTGTAGAAGAATAAAATACAAAAAAGTGGGGTTATATTTCCCTTTATGGATACAAAAATGTAAAACTCAACAGTAAGGTGCTTTTGGAACGTCTGGTGTGCCAAACATTGTTGAAATACCATTATCTGTGAATTCTGAGGAGGACAAGACTAAACAAGGCACTTTTGAAAAGTTTGAGTTTTAAAGACTGCTAATTTTACAGAGAAGAAGCAATAAAGTTGGAAAGCAAATTTAGTTTGCAGCAATAACGTTTGTGTGTTTACTGTGAAAGCTCAAAGGCACTGAAAATTACAGTATTTCAGTTCTCTTGAATCATGTGAGTGCCTTTTGAAACAAATAATACAGTAAATATGTTTGTGTGGGTAAATCAATCTTCACCTCCATTACAGGATTGTTTCTGGATATTATTTAAAATATATAAATAGGTATTTTGATATATTTAAGGGATCCTCATTTGTCTTTTAGGGGGGAGAATAACTTCACAAGAAAGAGCACAGCACAATTTCCCAATAATTCATCTGTGCATAGGGGGTACAGCAAAAGCTGTAACCACACACAAAAATAAAAGACCCCCACAACTCTGCAACAGCATCAATATTATAAAAGGCAATTAATAGAATTAACATGCCAGAAAATCATGTTACAAAAAATATAAAAACAATTAAAAATATAAAGCCACTGTCCTCCCCTCCCCTTCCATAGTCAGACCACATTTGACAATAATTTAGTCAATAGTACTGAGCGACCCAATTGCACTCATACCTTAACTCCCTGGAGTATGAAGGCCCTATAGTCAAAATAGCTAGGCACCAAATTAGTCAAAAGCTCCCATGCTTAGTGTGTCAAAAAAGAGTATATACTAATCTTAGGTAGAATTGAAAAAGAGACCCCTTTTATTACATAAACCCACAAGAGTATTGATAAAGTATGTTTCTCTTTAATGCTAACATCTTTACCTCTTACAATGCTTGGAAGACTTCCCATTGGATGTGAGAAAATTGTTGGCAAGATTTGATTCCATTCAGCCACTATGGGTTGGGTCCTGATTATGGGGGAGCAGGAATAGTTTGCAATTGGCATTTCAATTCATCCCACATTTAAGGTTGAGATCAAGACTCTGTGTGGGCCAGACAAGATCTTACTCTACAATCTCACCAACCAGTTCTGAAAGGTCTTCCCAAAATGAATGCCATAAAAATATACCTAATATATTCAAGGTTTTGGTTTCGAAGGACATTAATATAAAACTTTCCCCTTAAACCATGATTTTTCCTGACATATTGACATGTTTCCCTGTTTTGAGAGTCTTGAGAGCAATGATCATTAGGGGTTTGTAAAATAATGAAAAACACATTTACTTATTGAAATGCAACCACTCTACTTTAAATCCTAATATAAACAGACAACATTCGGGAATTGATGAAGGACATCTGTAAGGACCGATCCAGACTTTTGGTCATCATGGAAAGATGTCTGTTCTCCACAAGATGGAAAGCTTGTTCAAAGTCTTATAAAACAGTTCTGTCAAAAATGTGGCAGAAAATTAAGAATGTTGAAGCATTCCTCTACGTAAGTACATAAGCTACTTAAAAAATAAATGTACAGTAAATATGATATACGTAGGTTTAAGAACACCCAGTATAATTTAACTGGTGATTGGAATTCACGCAATATCTCATTAAATCAGAATTACATATATGATTAGTTCCTAGAAGAAGTAATTAAGGAATTGGAACACATTCATGGTTTACTTAGAAAAAGAAATGAGATTTTATGAATGAGCAAAGACCAATCAAAATACAGCTGTAATCAAAATTAAGTTGTTTACATTGGAGCAGATATGATTCTAAAAGAATACAGTCAGAACACTTTCTTAGACTAGTATTATATCTTTTTTTCCCAGTGACTCAGTGACCTAGAATGATTATTCCTTGATCAATGTTTGATACCGGAGGAAGTTACATTTTTATTTTCACAGATTGAAACATGTATTAATCGTGTTAATACTTACAGATGCAGCCACTGGGATTTGTGAGTTAAATGCATTGTGACTCAGGGTTAATTGAAGAAACTGTGTTATCTAAAGTTATCTTAACTCATTTAATGCATTTAACCTTTTCATTAACATACCAAAGGACCATTGTTTTCAATGGTGAACTCTTTCATTGGATGGGATGCTGTGACACAGTATTCTGTGTTAAGTGGGATAAATGGGATAGATGAGTCAAGTTATTCTGTGTCAAATGCACAATCCAACGTGGCTTCATCTGTACTACAAGTGATATCATGGTATAGAGAAGTGTTCAGAAAAATGTGAAACAGAATACAAGGACACACAACAATTTTGTAGGCCATGCAGATGACTAGGATGCACAGAAAACACTGTTAAATCAACACATATTAAGGAAATAATCTCTTTTCCTTAAAGTCTAATAGAGTATGTATTTTCAGCCTCAGCAACGATATGATATTTATAATGTTTTTCAACAATATGAAAATATGCTAATTTACTAACCATACTGACTTTAGCGTATGGTTTTTACAGTCCTGCTGAAATACAGAAAATATGTTTATTGTTTCTGATCTCACGCTGTACAGTATGTCATTGTGTATGCTCCTACCAGATGGAGAAGAAGGGACAGGATACACATTGTTTTGGACTAAAATACTTCTTTTTTAAAGTCCCCATAAGAGTGGTATATTTGTTAACATCTGATTGTGAAATACTGTATGGGGCTTTAATGGAAAAAAATTATTATGGGATGTGTCTTACATGTGCAGATTTGTTAGTTTGTTTGTAATGCTTTGTAAATGAAGGGCAATTTTACTCTGCAGCAGATGTTTCATTTACAAGAGAATCAGTGGAATGGTACATTGTATATCTAGATATTTGATAGAGTACCCCATATTTGGCTATTGACTGTATTCGTCCAGTATATGCAATTGGTTGCTATGTCACACTGAACACATAGGCAGATTTGATGAAAATCCAATTGTCGAGTTAAAGGACAACTGTTGACTGAGAATATTTCCCCCCACCAAAGTTAAAGGACCAGTAACATCAAAAACATTTTTTAAAGAATTCGTTAGAATACAACAAAAAAAAACACCAAGACAAATAAAATCTTAAAATAGCAAAGCCTTTATTGAGAAATAACTTACAGAAACTCTTCTTCCGCTCCTCTTCAGAAAAGGCGACAGGGCGACCATCCCTACTGCGGCACTCAATTTCTCCTCCCTGGCTATTCTAGTGACAGTGTGTCCTCTACCCCATCTTCTTTGTCAGCTCTCGTGCCGATACCTCTTCCTGCACTGTGATATCAGTCGGCAACTGCAAGTGTCGCAAAGAAACGGGACTCACTTTACATTCCTGGAAGTAGAACAGGCACCGGCAACCAGTGGATATGGGCGGCAGGTGCTGCAGTGGGGTTAGTGTGGTGTAGGTGATGCTAAGGCTCATCCCTGATGGGGATTCACAGGACATGTTCATGGCTGGATGCAAAGGGCTGCCTAGCGTATGTGCAAATCTGTAGTCCCCTCTGTTCAGGATGAAAGTCATGCTGGTAACCATAGCAGGCCGGCCATGGGACAGGCACCGTATCTGACAAATGGCATATCCACCGTATATGAAAATTGGCTTCCTCCAAGAATATGCTCTCGCCTCTCTCTTCTGTGACCTCCTGTTCCAGATGCAAAGCAATATCTTCTCCAGCCTAGATGAGACCCTGTTGGCCCAAGCAGAAGCATTTGCTGCAGTTGACATCGCTGTGTCCCAAGGCAAGAGCCATAACTTCATGCCAGATGCCACATAACACACTATGAACAAAGTGCCATGCTCCTCCAACACCACCATGCCACTAGGCCCTCACCTCACCAGATATGTGTATACCTACACATGCAACAGTTATGTGCAATACATGTGATGCAATATTGAGCACCTATAGAAAAGAACCCTATAAGAACCCTGAACTAAAATATAGGTCAAGGTCAGTGTTTATTGCTTCCTTGCACACAAGCACACAACTTGAGCCTCTTGTGCAAAGGTACAGTAGTGTTGTTTTTGGTAGCCAAGGATGAGCCCAGACAGGTTATAGTTCTATGAGCATGATGGTTACCTTAATGCAACTCTTTCTATTTGTAAAAAACGTTCTTAAATTTTTAGGGTTTCCAAAGTATTTCTTAGGGTATAACCCCATTTATTGTGCTCTAAATCTGCTGTGCACCTTAAGCACTGAAATCCAACAGGACAAAGCATGGAAGTTTCCACTGCTGCAAAGTAGTCTATATAGTCCAATATAGCTGTAGTCAAATATAATAATTTAGTCTGCCCAATAAACTGAATTAAAATGTTGGTATCAAAGGGACACCCTCCGCAAAGCTTAAAGAGTGTCTCATTTCATGAAGATTTAAACAGCGATTAATACATACATATTCATAATAATGCTGAGGTTTCATGTGAACTCCTGATACCTACATACTGTTTGCTAAGAATGTAGGAGCATTTCCCAGCCTTGGGTAACTCATGCTACCGAAATGATTGCATGTGAACTAAATGTCATGCTGTAATTCCCCTGAGGCTAGCAATATATTTTTCCTAGTCTACATTTATGGGATTTTTTTTTTAAACTTGTCCCATAAAATTGAAAGCCTGTTAACATCTATCTGTTTAAAATTGTAATTGCAATTATTTGTTTATGTCTCCATTACGTTATAGTATGAGAAAAAGTAGCAGTTGGCTCATGAAATGTACTGAAAGCTGCCAATTCAATACAGGAAGCACCCAAAAAAAAGGATTAAGGACTCATAAACAAGAGCAAGGAATTCTACAATATGACCGTACTGGTAAATGTATCAGCCTTATTACTGAACATATGCATTATTGCTGCATCACTTCTAGACATCAGTAAAATAGTTAATGATGAGATTCATATTAGTGGCAGGGTTGCCACCTTTCGTCTTTGAAAATTAAGGCCCCTTTGATATGGACAGGGCTGTGAGAGGCATGGTAATGATGTAAATAAGAAGCGTGAGCGTCTGGGCAGAAGAGAGTTAAGATAGAATCAGGGATTTGAGGTGGGCTGGTGGCAGAACATCAGGTAATTACAAATTTACCAGCAAATTTTTAATACCTGCACTGGTTCTCGCTGAGCTTATGAAATTGATGGTTTCTTCAGTCTATCCACCAAGTCTGAGTTTATCGGTTTGAATCTAGAATATACAAGGAATGGCAGAGCAAGAGGAAGGCCACAGCACCAAACTGCCATCCCATCTCTACTTTTCCAGTATAATATAGATCCACTGTCTATATGGTTTTAGATTGTAAGCTTTTTTTTTGCAGCACCCTTCTTACTCCTTGCATTGGTCATTGGTCGTATTATTTGCTTCAGTTTGGATGTTCAATGTATACGCTCCCCTACAAAAAAAAACAGTTCATACATGGATACATGGGGAAAAGTAGACTAAAAGCTTAGAAGTACTGATTACAACGCTTCTGTCAATAAACATTATTTACTTATTAGCACTCCAACTTTTAACCTCTGGGAGAATATTTGCACAACTGAACTGCAACTAACAAAAAAGACACTTTTAGTTACAAAGTTTGTACAAAGTATGCATAAGCTGACGTGCCCCTTTATGCATAAGCTGACTTGCCCCTTCAAGGCAGTGTCCATGCGTCAGTCCCATCCTAATGACAAAAAACCCCACTTAATGAAAAAAGCAGGTATGGTCTTTCTCCCCCCAAAGATAACACTTTTTTTCAATTAGGCTTTTTCACTTTTCACTTTTTTCACATAAGCGTCAGCTTATGCATATATTATACAAACTTTGCAACTAAAGGTGTCTTTTTTGTTAATTGTAGTTCAGTTGTGCAAATATTCTCCCAGGATTTAAAGGTTGGAGTGCTGGGGTAATTTTTGTTTTTGTATATCAAGCCTGACCCACGTGCACCCAATTGCAAAGGGATTGAGCTGCATTTCCTTTTTTAAGTAATATTGTGTATATATATATATATATATATATATATATATATATATGATAGAACATTACCCGCACACTGTCAGTGAAAATGAATAATTGCCCGGGTGCTGCATACCTAGGAAAAATGTCTAATAAATGTAAGAATTGGAAAGTGCACTACTGGGTCTTCACAAAAATATCAAAAAAGTTTATTCCATATCGACGTTTCGGCTCATCCCTAGAGCCTTTATCAAGATTAAAAACATAAATGGACATTTCACACTTTAAAAACCTTTCCTGGGTGTGTCCCTCCACCGCATCATTCAACACACAGCCCTCACTTCCCACCTCCCCCAAATCGTAACCAAGAATATTACATAGCAACCATATGTGTAAATTACAACATCCCTTTAAACATGGTTAACAATCATAAATGGCATAGTATTTATATAAATGAATGTGGTAAACAACGGTATCTTAAACAACCCAATTGAATCACAAATTCGTGTTTTTGTGATTTGTGATTCAATTGGGTTACATAGTTACATAGTTGTTTAAGATACCGTTGTTTACCACATTCATTTATATAAATATTATCCCATTTATGTGTGAAATGTCCATTTATGTTTTTAATCTTGATAAAGGCTCTAGGGATGAGCCGAAACGTCGATTCTGAGATGGAATAAACTTTTTTTATATTTTTGTGAAGACCCAGGAGTGCGCTTTCCAATTCTTACATTTATTATATATATATATATATATATATATATATATATATATATATATATATATATTCGTATTAGGGACCAGCACTCCAGTATTCTTCAAATATGACCTTTATCAAGGACTGAAAAATTGGATACAGCATGTTATAAAATAACTGAAAGAATGAAGAAACTGAAGTGCTGGTCCATTAAAATACGAATATAAGTCTGAAGAGGAAGACAAATAATTAAGAAACTATGAAAATGAAATAATGAAAAGCAGTTTAATATTTGCTTATAATTGGCCATTCTATAACATACTAAAAGTTAACTTAAAGGTGAACACCCCTTTAAAAGTGGGGACCTAATGCTGCCCCCCTCACACAAATACAAAAAAACATATTTTTTCCAATGAAATCAACATATTTAGAAATAAAGAAAATGTTTTTGCAACTTTTTGCCATATGGATAGTGAAATGAAAAAAAAAATTTCAGCCATGTTTTGCGCATTTTTTCCACTGGATGCAAGAAAAATCTAAAGATGTGTTTTTATGTAATATATTTATATACTGTAATACAATTACTATAAAATGTAATAATATTTCAATACAACTGCAGCCTAGGTAATAGGCTTTATTTCCTTAAAGGGGGTGGTTTAAATTAAATTTAGTATGATGCAGAGAGTGATATTCTGAGACAATTTGCAATTGGTTTTCATTTTTTATTATTTGTGGTTGTTGCATTATTTAGCTTAATATTCAGCAGCTCTCCAGTTTGCAGTTTCGGAAAAAAAAGTGTCTGATTTCTAGGATCTAACTTAAACTAGTAACCATGCATTGATTTGAATAAGAGACTGGAATTTGAATAGGAGAAGGGCTCTAGGAAGGTGAGTAATAAAAAGTAGCAGTAACTATAAATGTGTAGCCTTAAGGAGCAGTTATATTTTTAGATGGGGTCAGTGATCCACATTTGAAAACTGGAAAGGATTAGAAGAATATGGCAAATAATTCAAAAACTATAAAAAATAAAAAAGACCAATTAAATTGAAAAATAGCCTAGAATTGGCTGTTCTGTAACATAGTAAAATTAAAAACAATTTAAAAAAATCTAGCATATTACCTTCTATTAATTCTGTAAGAGATTGAACATTCTTAATGTAAGAATAAATCACCCCCAATTGGAATTACTGGGACCTGAGAGTGGCATAAAATTGCTAGTTGGAAATCCCCTGTTTCAGACTAAGAAATATGACCCAAAAACTTCAGGCTTTTTAAAACATTGCAGATCATTTTCGCATAAGGCAGATAACAGGCAAACTGTATGGCAAAAATGGGAGCAAGAAGCCTTTTTTGTTTCCTGCCATATTGTTTGTTATAGAATTTAATGACTTCATGCTTATTGAGTTATTCTCAAAAATATTGAATGACAATGAAATACATGATTTCTGCTTTCCTCCTTTACAAGGCAAAATCCACAAACAGGGGGTGCAGTTTATATATGTACATACACATGAGGTCTTTGCCCTGAAGAGCTTACAATCCAAATGAATTGGGGTGTGCAATACACAATTCAGCTACCATTCCTAAATATGAGTGCATGACTGTATCCTATCCCATTGGAATATACCTTAACTTTGATGATTTTTTATTTTTATGCAATCATGCCCTATTCCCTTAATTCTTATTTTCCACCTTCGCATCTGAACTTACGTTGTGAAGTTTCAAATTAATATTGTATTATTGTATTGCAGTTTGATTTATTTGATGAATGTTTTGTTTTTTTTTTCTTTGGGACAAAAAAGCCACAGATGAATTGACAGGGTACTTGGTCAGGGTAGGTGAAGTGACAAGAAAAAGTTGAGGTTGTTTAAATACAATTTCTATTCATCCCACATTGTTGGTTCTATTTCCTCCATGTCCTGTACCAGTTACCAGAGCTACTGGTATACTTTGGACCACTTCTTGGTCATATTCTACAGGGTTGGACTAGACTTGGGGCACACTGGGTTACTAACTTCTGCGTGATCAGTCAATTCGAGTTTTCAGGTTGAGGGATTCAAAACACTCTTTTTTCAAAATGCAACAGTTAAAAGCGCTGCTCCAGCAGAATTCTGCACTGAAATTCATTTAGCCAAAGAGCAAACAGATTTCTTTATATTTAATTTTGAAATCTGACATGGGGCTAGACATATTTTCAATTTCCCAGCTGTCCCCAGTCATGTGATTTGTTCTCTGATAAACTTCATTCACTTTTTACTGCTTTAATGCAAATTAGAGTGATATCACTCCCCCCACCCCCATCAGCAGAACAATGAGAAGGTAACCAGATAACAGCTCCCTAATACAAGATGACATCTGCCCAGTAGATCTAAGAACAGCATTCAATAGTAAAATCCAGGTCCCACTGCATCACTTTCAATTAAATTGAGTAGGAGAAACAATAGCCTGCCAGAAAGCAGTTCTATCCTAAAGTGCTGGCTCTTTTTGAAAGCACATGACCAAGCGAAATGACCTGACATGGCTGCCTACATACCAATATTACAACTAAATAAAAAACCACTTGCTGGTTGAGGAATTACATTTTATATGGTAGAGTGAAGTATTTGCAGTGTAAACTGTGTCATTTAGAAATACAAACTACAGTACATCATAAAAATCATGACAGATTCCCTTTAAAGTCGTTATCATTGCTTTAGAAAATGATGACTTTGTGGAATATCATCCAGCCTTAACAAATCAGAAGGCATTGTTATTTCCTGAAATACCATAAAGAGTTTTGATGTGCTGCCATATACAGAAATCAGAAGCTCACGCTGCTGACAGATGAAATCAAGAACAAAAGCTTTTAATTGTTTTAATTAGATCACATGTTTAACCTGGCTACTCAAGTTCATTTCCTATTGCTTTCACCACAGACAATTTTATCATTAATTGAAAGCATCTGGATCACAGACATATGATTCCTTCTTGTATAGTACATGAAGTGTTTTTTTTTCGTTAAGCGTTTATTTTAACGAGGAAGGAAATTGCTTATAAATGCATCAATTATAGGAGAGGTATTACACAGTTATTGATTGGGATAGTTTGTCAAAAGCCTTGCACCATTCTCATGCCACATTTCTACCTGGGCACAACATTGAGTCTCTCAAGTCTACAGATGATATTTTTTTCAATGAGGTTGTACTCAAACAGGTGCATGTAGGCGCCAAACACAGGAAAAATTCAGCACGTTGCGTTTCAATCTGTGTTCAGCGTCTACATGCGCCTGTATGTAGTGATTTTTTGCAAATTTCTAGAGAAATTCACAAAACGCCACCGCGTCTTGTGTTGGACGCGGTCGTCCTTTGACGGCGTCGAAAAAACCAAACGAGATGCCGGTGAATTTTCACCCGGCAAAATGTTGCTGGCGTTTTGTGAATTTATTCACCTCTGGTGAATAAATGGAATTTTCAGCGTTTTCGCCCATCACTACCTGTATGAGTACAGCACCATTGAAAAAAATTGAAGGAGTCTACTGCTGCACTCCCCTGCGGCTGAACGCATAAAACTGGAAAACAGGGGAGCGCAGCTTCAGACGCTCTTCTGGAAGGACCCTTAAAAAGTGTGATCTGTCTAGCAAAACAACTGCACTGCCATTGAAGCCCCATTTTAATCAATAAGATTAATTTTTACTGTAATTCATATTTATCTGTGCTAAAACTCCTGTATTTATGCTTTCAAAATCTTGAATGTACAGGTGTATGACCGGTTATGCAGAATTCTCAAAACCTCGGGTTTTCCGAATTAGGGGTCTTTCTGTACTTTGGAACACCAGGGGACCGATTTATGAAATTCCCCTGAAATGATCGAAGTTCGATTAAATTCGATCGA
Source organism: Xenopus borealis (assembly GCA_024363595.1). Lineage (NCBI taxonomy): Eukaryota > Metazoa > Chordata > Amphibia > Anura > Pipidae > Xenopus > Xenopus borealis. Next base: position 34,047,161 of record CM044433.1, read on the forward strand.
ATAACGATCATACAAATTTTTCGTGAAATCGGAAAAGTAAAACTTGGCCTCTTTAATCATCGAATATCAAATAGATCGAATAGATTGAATGATCGGATATTCCATAATTCGATCATTTGATGATCGAAGAAATCAAATTTTTTAATTTATTCGACTGCCTACTTCGCCAGATTGAACCTACCGAATTGTAATAGAAGCCTATGGGAAGCTCCCCATAGGCTTCTGAGGCTAAGTCCTGCTCGAATACCATTCGTACAATCGGAGCTTTCGAACGATCGAATCGTACAAATTTTTCGGACGCTCAAATTAAATTTCATAATGTTTTCGTGACATCGAACGATCGGTATCCAATCGTACAAATTAATCGAGAAATCGGATATCGAGCAAAATGATAGCCTAAAACAATTCGATAAGCATTCAATGATCGAATGCTTATCGAATTTCGAATTTGGTCAAGCTAATTTTGGGGAATAATTTGCCCCCATATGTTAAATCTACTAAAAGAACATTCAAACATTAAACAAACCCAATGCGATTGTTTTGCCTTCAATAAGGATTATTATATCAAGTACAAGATACCGTTTTATTATTACAAATGGGAAAAATGGGAATTATTTGTTTAAAACATAGCCTATGGGAGATGGCCTTCCTTTAATGCAGAGCTTTCTGGATAATGGGTTTCTGGATAATGGATCCTGGACCTGTTCGATATTATTAAGGGCAAACAGTTTCTAACATTTAAATGTAAAACATTGGCATCTAAAAGCTGATGAGTTCAAAGTTTGGGGCTCATTTATTAACACTGGGCAAATTTGCCCATGAGCAGTTACCTATAGCAACCAATCAGTGATTAGCTTTTTAAAGCCAGCTGCAAGTAGAACAATGAATATAGCAATCTGATTGGTTTCGATGGGTTACTGCCCATGGGCAAATTTGCCCAGTGTTGATAAATGACCCTGTGTTACATTGAAAATTATAAATAGAGTACAAATTCAACATATATGAGTATTTATTTATGATTTTATTCAATTAAATTTTTTAGATTCTGAATTTTTAATAACTAAACAAACATTCAAGTTGAAAGAAAAAATGACTGTTTATTTGAAGAAGAAAAAAAAAACCTTTAACATTACACAAATTCAAATTCTGATATTCCAAACCAACATATTCTTTCCCCATGAGAGTTTTCCTTTTAACAAATGAAATAAATGCTAGGTTATATGGAAAAAAGCTGAGCTTGCATGGGCAAATGACGCAGAGTAGTGGGAAAAGAGATCATAGTCAAAGCCTGAGAGCTCAGTTATGCTGCCAACTTCGGGCCAGTCCAATCACCACAAATAAATGGTGCCTTACCAAAATTAGGGGTGGTTATACCGCATTTGGTTGTCACAGAAATGTTTCAATACACAGTAGCTATGCCAGTATGCAGCTGATCTGAGTTGTGTATATGGCAGAGCAAATAGAAGTGAGTGCCCTCAGCAGGGGTGCCCCAAGGAAATCTGTTTAAACAGTTAGTACACCTTTAAATTAACTTTTGGGGGCAGATTTATCAAGGGTCGAATTTCGAGTTTTTATAAACTCCCATAAACTCAAAATTCGGAAAAAAACACCAACCGAAATTTGTTTCAAAATTAGATTTTTTTAATTCAGGTGAATGGGATGGACCTGCAAACTCGAATCGAATTCGATTCCAGTTTTTTCACACAAAAAATGTCTTTTTCAAAGGTTTTGTAGGAGGTCCCCCAAAGGAACAGTACATGATACATTTTGAAATGTATTGTTTTCTATTGACTCAAATGAATTTGGACTATTCCCTAGTACAATTAAATAAACTCGACATTCAAATTCGAAAATTCTAATTTTCAATTCGATCCTTGATAAATCTGCCCCTAATTATGGTCTAAAATGGCCAATTCTAAGCAACTTTTCAATTGGTCTTGTTTTATACAGCTTTTCAATGCTTTGCCTTTTTTTCTGCCTCTTTCTAGCACTGACCCCATCTTAAAAAACAAATGTTCTGTAAGGCTACCTATATATAGTCATTGTTACATTTTATTAGGGATGCACCAAATTCACAATTTACAGTTCGGCCAAACCCCTGAATCCTTTGCAAAAGATTCAGCCAAATATTGAACCAAATCATAATTTGCATATGCAAATAAGGAATGGAAAGTGGAAAACATTCTTTACTTCCTTGTTTTGTGACAAAAAGTCATGTGATTTTCCTCCCCTAATTTGCATATGCAAATTAGGATTTGGATTCAGTTCAGCTGGTCAGAAGGATTCGGCCGAGTCCTGCAGGGAAAGGCCCAAACCGAATCCTGGATTCAGTGCATCCCTACTTTTTATTACTCGAATTCGGATTTTACTGCAATTCGATTGGTCGAATGATCAAATTATAAAAAATCGATCGATCTATCAAATCGTTCGAATCGATCGATTTGAACGATTTTAAAGGAGAAGGAAAGTCAAAATTTGATTCCTACCTCATTGTGTTCCCCACCAGCCCCCCTCCTGAAACGCTGTATTACAAACTGTCATATGACTACTGCAGCTGTGCAGTTACAGTCCGAAGTTAAGGTGATTGTAATGGTTTGGCGCCGCCATTTTTAAATAGGCACACATCCACTCAGAGCTCAGCCGCAGTGCACGTGACTCCTTGGTGACCCCATGACGTAGTCACACACACATTCTGCATCTGAATGCGAGTAAAGGTGGCCATACACGAAGAGATCCGCTCGTTTGGCGGTGTTGACAAACGAGCGGATCTCTCCCCGATATGCCCACCTTGAGGTGGGCGATATCGGGCTGATCCGATCGTGGGCCCTAGGGCCCAACGTTCGGATCAGTATGGGAGGTCGGATCGCGGGACCGCATCAACGAACAGATGCGGCCGCGATCCGACGGGATTTTTAAACCTGCCCGATCGACGTCTGGCCGACTTTCGGCCAGATATCGATCGGGAAAGCCCGTCGGAGAGCCCCCCACACGGGCAGATAAGCTGCCGACACAGTCTGTCGGCAGCTTTTATCTGCCCGTGTATGGCCACCTTAAGGAGGCATAACTGTGCTTACCACAGTAAGAAAAGATTGATACTGATAGATTTATTAGTTTAAAATGATTTACAAAAAAAAAAAGTTTAAAGATTTATTTACAGACCTCAGACAGGCAATTCCCTTATCAGCTCCTGCGCTCACTGACAAACTGTGAATCAAATCCAGCGCAGGAGCTTCAAAGCTTCCCTCCGTTGCTTTGCAACTAGAAGCATACTCGTGATTAGGAGCAGAATTAATGGGGCAGGAGCACAGAGGTCAACAATGAGGAGATCATAAGTCACGTGACCGCAACATCAGAAGTCAGCACGGCACTCAGAGGATTCTACAGCTCATGCGCAGGGCACTGCTGTAACCTACTGAGCATGCGTATGCCCTATTGAAAGCATTTTCTTGACAGGAGACAGGGTAGGAGTTTCTATACATGTTCATAATAATTTTAAAATTGATTGGACCAAAAACACAACTGAAAAAAGTACTGAATGAATGATTAATGTCACAGATAACAACATTTCCTTGGCAATAGTTATAGCTTAATTTAATTTTTGACTTTCCTTCTCCTTTAACCATTCGATCACATTTTTATAATTTTAAAAGACACTTCAGTAGGTTGAAACTGGTGAACTAGGCAGGCAAATAAAAATTCAAAGAGGAAGTACTTCTATAGTCGAATATTCGGATAGATTTTTATTTGAATTATTCGAATCATCCGATCGAATTTAAAGAATTCACTGGTTAAGGTCACCTAATTTGCATATTCAAAATTCATATTTTTTTGTAAATTCAATGGAATTTCGAATCATTCATGTCAATACATGTGAATTTAGTAAATCTGCCCCTAGAGCATGTCAGGCCTATTATCAAAAGTAAGTATGTGATTGTTTCTCTTACATTTACCTGGAACCCCAGAGGAAGAAGTATTGTTCCTGATTTTGTGTGGCCTAAAGTCTCCCATGTGTTTTATCATTACCTAACCCTTTAGACTTATAAAAATATATTTTTACTTAATGGAAAAACAATCAACTTAGCCCATAATATTCTTGTTTTCAGCCAGTAATTTTCAGTATGCATCAGAGATAGAATGGCAATAGTACTGTATTTTTCAGCATTCATTAGGGCTAGAATATGAACTAGGACTGTATATACTGTACAATATTATATATTTATATAAAGGATTATATTTTATGACTGCAGAGTTAATTCCCCATTAGCTGCATTGTTAATAAGATAATCCGTGACTCAGTCATGCAGTGGCTCTAATCCTGCCCTTAATTGAAACAAGTTGGAAAGTCAAAACCTTGTTATGCACCATTTATTTCAAACTGAAATGAGAGAGAATTCTTGAACACACAGTACCACAAGAATTTAGCTTGTAGTTTTTGTTAATTTTATATGTCTGTAAAATGTCTGTAACTAGAATGCGGGCTATTGTAGACGGTGGCATTGCTCAGATGCTTGTAATGCTTGCTTGACTGCCCTAGTTAAGAAAATGCTAGGTAATTAGGAAACAGGTTTGCAATTTACACATTTATACGGCTGCAATGAAATCAGAGAAATAGGGAAAATGCATATAACAAGCTACTGTGAAATGTGAGCACTGAAGAATAATGTTTTAATAGGGACGATTGTCTTGGCACAAGCCACCATATCTTTCATAATTTGTACCCTGCCCTGCCACGAGCACCATGACAGCTCCTCCAGAATTAATAAGAATCATGGAGCTGTCCCCAGAGCCTGGCCACACTGGTCAGACGCCCTAGGCAACCTGGCCGGCCATGGCGCCCAGTTGAGTGCTTGCATGCACGAGGTGACACTGGCACGAATTCGCAGAAGCAGCAATCGGCTTTCCCGCTTGTGTAGGGAGTAGGGGACATGTGGTAGGCAACAGAGCAGGTACGAGCCTGGCGCCCTCCAAGTGTGCTTACTCTGCCTACCCCCTCATTCTCTCTTCATGTAGGAGCTGAGTGTCAGATAGTCATTGACAGTTAAATCCAATATATCTTATGGGGGGGGGCTTCCTTTCCTAGCAGATGAATTAGAACTCACTTAAATAACTGATTCCAGTACAAACAAAACCTAAAAAAAAAATTCCATTTGCACAAATTCTGCATGTAGAGAGACATGATCTGGTCTGGTGATTTTAACAGTGAGCTCTAGTGATGGGCAAATTTATTCACCAGGGGCAAATTACAGGCGAATTACTGCGATTCGTCGCTGGTAAATAAATTAGCGAAACGCTTGCGAAAATTCGCCTGGCGAAAATTTGCACAAAAAAAAAACAACGCGATGCGTCAAAAACGTGCCACGACTCGTTTCACAAATTTTTTCGCCAATTCTCGAATTTCACTGGAAATTCGCAAATTTTTCGGCGAAGTGAAACTGGGTAGATTCGACCATCACTATTGAGCTCTAATAAATCTTCTAGGGGAAAGGAGCCCCCATATAAGATATATTGGATCCAACTGTCAATGAATATCTGACATTTTCTCCAAAGACAGCACTCCAGAAATTCTCAAATAAAATCGCCTTTATTTATTCCATATTGAGCAGCATAAGCATGCAACGTTTCGAGTGGTGCCCCACTCTTTATCAAGCATATCAATGAATATCTGACACCCAACTCCTGCATGAAGAGAGAGTGAAGAGAAACAGATGCTGAGAGAAGGATAGTGAATTAGAGCTCACGCAAATAACTGATTCCAGTACAGACAAAACCTAACAAAATAACTGCCTTTTGCACAAATTCTGCATGTAGAGAGACGTGATGTCTGGTGATTTTAATACATTAAGCTCTAATACATCTTCTAGGGAAAAGGAGCCCCGTCCCCTATATTGGATCCAACTCTCAATGAATATCTGACACCCAACTCCTGCACGAAGAGGGAATGAAGAGAAACAGATGCTGAGAGTCATAGTGAACATAAACTTGATTATTTCAGAAATCGTACAGAATTTTTAATTGATTATATTTAAAAAGTTTCTTATTTCAGTATGCTGAAGCTTATATTCAATTTTCATTTTTGGGATAGTTCCCCTTTAATGGATTTTATATTACATTTACATTTTGTTTCAGACAAAGAGCAGTTTTTTGAAGAGGTAACAATAACTTCCCTTTTTCAAAAAAAAATATTTCAGTTATATTTTATTGTGTGTTTCAGTTAAAGTTATTTTTACAAGCGCTGTGCAGTTATTCTTCCTGCATTTGAAAGCTCTCTTATCTCAGTTACTGTGGTAGTTAATCCTGTTAAGGGCTCTAAATCCTGCTGAGATATAAACAGTGGGTTTCAGACAGGATTTGTTACTTCTGTAACAACATGCTCTCTAATAAAGATAGAATGGCACACTTCTACACTTCCCTACGCAAGCACAAAACACAGTATATTCCAGAACTAATAGTTTCCCTTTAATTGTACTCAGCAGAAAAGGGTTTGCAAAGACAGCTTGAACATTTTGTTTACATGTATAGACTATAGAAATGAAGATAATTCCATTTAACTGTAAAAACATCTGCTCCCAGAAGATTAAAATGGAGCAACCGCAGCCAAGTTTACTCACATTGCCATTCTAAATAAGTTATCATTGTAAATACAATACTCTGCCCAATCTCATATAACTGGCAAAACAAATTTCCAGCCTTGAAGGGGAGCCTGCACGAAGTTGGAAAAGGGCCCACTGGCATTAGATTCAACAATTTATTGTTTGTCTAGATAGAATAAATGACTTTACAACTGTTTATGATTAATCACTTCAACTGGGAATGACTGTAGCTATTGAGTTACTTTACATCAGATACATTTATTTTGTATTTATATATTTATTTCTTATTGACTGTCACTTTTTTCGCTGGCATCAGAGTTTGTATATTTCCTCCAACTTACAGCTAGAAGACCTTACTAACCAAGAAAATATTGATGTTTCTGGACACCAAGGGATTCATTTGCCCTACTGTTCTGGAATTCCAAGTTTTGATACCTATGCACTATGAGAGGAAAGTTTTTCCTGAATCTTTTGATTAGTTCCTGTCCATAGGTTATGTAATGGAAATGAGCATATGACTCTTCCTCTTGGTTCTACACCTAGTACCAGAGGTTAATGCGTTAGCAGCCTGAAGCATAAGGCTCCATTATTACGTTTGAGGCCTAATAAAATAAGCATCCTTAGGGAAGTCAATGAAATGAAAGAGGTAAAGTTAATGGATATAAGCTGTTTAAAAATCACGGGAACCTGGTCTTTTTATGAATTGCTGAAGAGTGTGAGCAGTTCAACTTTCTACGTTGATGGGGCTCAGTGAAGCAATCATGATTAACCCATTCATGATCTTTTTAGCATCATGGAAAGATTTGGAAGAGAGAGAAGTAGAGATAATGCATCTGTAAAATTGTATAAAATTAAACTGCAAACTCAGTTCTAGACATACCTACTGTATGTGCTAAAATGATGGACATTATAAGGCTTACATGTCCTTATGGGGCACAAAATTGCTCCCCATAAACCCCATGCCTGATGCTCTTTTGTCTATCGCAATGGTTGGTGCAGACTGCAAAAGCACATCTGTTCCAGATTTAAAATCTAGTTTGCAAAAAATGTCTCTTGACCAATGGATTGATCCTCTAAACTGTTTCTTCCCCATTATATACAAGGAAAGTCTGTCAATTTTGGTAACCAAACACAGGCGATTGGGCCCCTTCTGAATGAGTTGGCGACTTATCTGACCATGCATGAGGCTCCCCCAACTGAGGTCCTCCACTGATGCGTCTCTGTAGGCCCCAATGGATCAGCCATATTTTGCCCAGCATGTGGTTAGCAAAATTGAGCCAGATCTTGGATAGCATTGCCAAATAAACAGATGACTATCAATGGCCACCTTAAAGGACAAGGAAAGTGAAACTAAAGAAGTAGGCTAGAAATGTTGTACATTATGTTTTTGCTTCTGTACCAGCCCAAGGCAACCACAGCCCTTTAGCAGTAAAGATCTGTGTCTCCCTAGTAGATGCCCCAGTAGCTCCCCATCTTCTTTTCTGCTGATTCACTGATTCACATGCTCTGTGCTGATGTCGGTTACTGAGCTTAGGGAAGGACTCAAAATATACAGAACACATAGAATAGAAATGTCACAATATAAGACTGATTAGTCATTAATACCGATACTTACTACATGGCAGAACAGAAACCAATGCAATTAGCATCAGAATTTAATAATAATCCATGTAGCATCAGCTTATATTACAGGCCAGCCTCATTTTCTGTTTGATAATTTGCAACAACCCCTAAGCTTAGCTGCTCAAAACCCACTGAGCATGTGAGTGTTGCAGACACTTTCCAAGATGCTGACCCCTTGTGACAAGTTTGAAGTTATGAATCAAACTTTAGGCGGGTGCAATATGTTCAGTATATAAACCATGGCATTTTTAGCCCTATTGATTTTTAGACTTTCCTTGTCCTTTAAGACCAACAAGCAGGCATTAAGACATCAAACCACCATTAAAGGGGTGGGTATTGGAATCATATGGTTGGAATTCAATTGACCCAGCCAACAGGTATTTGAACTGTTGAATAGTCTATATTTCATTACTGCAGTATAGTTACATAGTTTCCATCACATGTTAAAGATTATTTTGGTATTTTTTCTGCTCTTAATACATATTGGCACAATCATTTTTTATTGTAGGTGGAGCCCCTCCCAGAAGAGCAATGCTATGCTTATGGAAGCCAAGTCTGAGAAAGCTTTCTGGACCTCATTGGAACCTGCTACAGTAATAGGTACTGTTTTCGGGTTTCACTTGACTAGGTGGGCTGCAAGAAATGCATTTTAAATGTGTGAATTCCATCACATCTTTTTATTAAATGAAATCATGTTTTATTTCAACCTTTTGGATGTTTAACACTGTGACTTCATCTAAGTGAGGATGATGGGAGTTATATTTTGCAACATCTGGATGCTATTATTTTGACTTATCTTCTTTAACTAGAGTACTGTTACATATTTTCATTTCATTTCAAAGTATTCCAATATTCAGTGGTTAGTGTAACCCTAAATAGTCGTCTTTTCCCCCTGTCAATATATTCTAACTTGGTGATTTAAATGTAACATGAATTTTAAACTAAATGTTTTTGCATAAAAACCTTTCCACATAAGGTTAAAAATGCATTGTTTCATTATTAATCTTTCAAAACCCTATGATAATTAAAACATTTGCCGCAAACAGCTATCTGGTAACCACCAATGGGAATTTTCCAGCTGTGCTTTCAGCACATTAAATTTGTTTGACTAGAGGTGCCAAAAAAATGACCCATCTGGTAGCTTATTAGCTAATATTTTGCAATAAACCATTCTTAATAGTATAAAAGCATTGCAGAAACTTTTTAACAGCTTGGAAATAAACTACACCGTATAAATAACTCTAAAATAAATTTACTAGAACTAACAGTACTTATACTGAATGCTATGTTAATCAGTAATTAAAAACTGCCTTTGACAATGATACCTTATAGGGTACATATGGTGATATTTAAAAAAAGAAAAAGACTTAAGTCTCATGTAATAAAAGCTATTTATGAGCATGATATACATGTCCAGTATCGATGGTGCTCAAAAGATGGCTTGACAAGATCGAAGGGGGTGAGCTCCTTTGAATTTAAAAGCCTGGGTCAGCATTGAACTCAGGTAACTTACCTCAAGGGCCACCATATGCTCATCTGTATTGGGAGAGCATCAGTGTGCAGGGTGCACACAAAAATCTCTTATGGCTGGCCTGCTGCAAGCAACTTAATGAGTGTTGCTCTGTGTGTCTGCCTGTGTGTGTGTGTCTCAGTGTGTCTCTGTGTGTGTGTGTTTCAGTGTTTGTGTCTCTCAGTGTGTGTTTCTCTCAGTGTGTGTGTCTCAGTATGTGTCTCTCAGTGTATGCAGGGGCTATCCTGGCCCCTCCACTGCCTGAGGCAGCTTGTGTTGCTGCCGCCCTCCCCTTTGTGCTCACCTTTTTGCTGCGGAGGGGGGGTCCACGAGGGCGGCAGAGAGGGCCATGGTGCCAGCACAGAGAGCATAATTGTGCTCTGTGCTGGAAGAGCCAAATTTCCAGTTTCAAAACCGGAAGTTCAGCTCTTAAAGTACCAAGAGCGGCATTTTTGCCACCCCTGGTACCCAGTGAGGCGCTGCCACCTGAGGCGAGTTTCTCAACTTGTCTCATTGGCGGAGCACCCCCTGAGTGTATGTGTCTCTCAGTATAAGGGGCCGATTTATGAAATTCACGTGAAATGATCGAAGTTCGATTGAATTCAATCGAATAACGATTGTACGAATTTTTTGTGAAATCGGATATGCAAATTTGGCCTCTTCGATCATCGAATATCGAATAGATCGAATGATCATTTGATGATAGAAGGAATCAATATTTTAGAGTTATTCGACTGCCTACTTCGCCAGATTGAACCTACCGAATTGTAATAGAAGCCTATGGGAAGCTCCCCATAGGCTTCTGAGGCTAAGTCCTGCTCGAATACCATTCGTATGATTGGAGTGTTCGATCGTTCGAATCGTACAATTTTTTCGGACTCTCGAAGGAAATTTCACAATTTTTTCTTGAAATCAAACGATCCGTATCCGATGATAGCCTAAAACAATTCGATGGTCAAATGCTTATCGAATTTCGAATTTGGTCAAGCTAATTTTGGGGAATAATAGTAAATTTGCCCCTATGTGTCTCTCAGTGTGTGTGTCTCTTAGTGTGTGTGTCTCTCAGTGTGTGTCTGCCAGTGTGTGTCTCCCAGTGTGTGTGTCTCAGTGTCTGTGTGTGTGTGTCTCAGTGTGTGTGAGTCTCAGTATCTGTGTGTCTCAGTGTGTGTGTCTCAGTGTCTGTGTCTCAGTGTGTGTGTCTCAGTGTCTGTGTGTGTGTGTCTCAGTGTCTGTGTGTCTCAGTGTCTGTGTCTATGTGTGTCCATGTGCTCTTACCCAGATTGTTTTTTACTCCGAGTCCGGCTCTGGGCTTCGTACATGCGACCTTAGATTGTGAGGGGTGGGTAGTCAGAGAATTATAAGGAACAAAACAACCTGGTGGGCTGTGTGTGTCTCAGTGTGTGTGTGTGTGTCTCAGTGTGTGTGTGTCTCAGTGTGTGTGTGTCTGCGTGTCCGTGCATGCTTGCCCAGGTTGTTTTTTACTCCCAGTCCAGCTCTGGTACATGCAACCTTATGTTGTGAGGGGTGGGTAGTCAGAATTATAACAACAATTATAACAATAAGAATTATAAACAACCAGGTGGACTTATCCGTCCCTGGCCTGGATCATTATTGGCTAAGACTCTTTGCTTGTACAGTAAGTTCAGCATATAAAATACTGCATTTCTTGCCATATTCCTTTCTAGGCTTTGGTTCTCCTTCAAATCAATAAAGCAATAAGCAGTTTTTATACTCAGAGATCAATAGTAGATCCAGTAGGTATCGTAGGTTCTTCTATATAACAAGACATCTAGAGAAAATATAATTGATGCAGTACATTTTTATAGAAAAATGCATTCTTTATTTATGAGTGGCTTGCTATGGTTGACTAGATTTTAAATATCATGGGCAAGTATCGTTTACATATGCATCATGGCTTCTTCCTTCCTTCCATGTTTGTTTGACATCAGCTGTCACAAATATTTTAAATGTTGTACTGGATAACTAAAATATATTCATTCCACAGAACAAAACTTCCAGTAACTCTTGTGGTCCTGTACAGCCCATGTGTCTCTGTGATAGTCAGACATAATATATTTCATAATTATATGTAGCAAAGAACTTCCTGGCAATTTATGGCTGTTATCTGGAAAATCGCACAAGCAAATGCTTTATTTTAATCAACTAAAATTCCAAGAACAAAGTCAGGCAACATTTTATTACTGAGCTCTGCTGTGTCTAAGCTGTACTGTATAGACTTGGAGTTTAAAATGAACCAACTTTGATTACTCTCCAAGATGACCAAACTAGACTTTTCTATAACAAAGGAGGCATTTTTCCATGTTAAAGTATACCCCAGTGGGAATGCATGCAAATGTAATAATTCTATGCAGTGTAATCCAATATTTTATATAAAAAGATGTGAAAATGTGAATGCCAGCTAAATACTCCAAAATGTGGAGATCAATTACTGTCAGTAAGTAATGAATAATGCGCTGTATTCTGAACCTACAAAAAAAACAGATATACAATGTGTTTGGGCATGGGTTTGTACATATGGGTACTGTAAGTCTGGGTTTCATTCATTAAACCTGTTCTCTAGAAAGCTCTGGATCACGAGAAGGCCATTTCTTATAGTTTCCATTTGGGTTTAATTAATATTTAAATTATTATAATAGACTTAAGGTATCCTAATCCAAATTACAGAAAAAAACACTTATCCAGAAACACTAGGTCCCAAGCTTTATGGATAACAGGTTCCATACCTGAGCTTTAAAACTATAATAGCACTAAAGACAAATGACTATACCCTCCTGTTAAAACAAGATTAAAACATATGATCCAGATAGATCAGAATAACAAAAAAGATGTCTCCTATAGACTACATTTTATCCAAATAATTCTAATTGTTAAAATTAATTTCATCTTCTCTGTGATAATAAAACAGTAGCTTGTACTTGATGCCAGCTAAGATATAATTCATCCTTATTGGAAGCAAAACCAGCCTATTGGGTTTATTTAATGTTTACATGATTTTCTAGTAGACTTAAGGTATGAAGATCCATTATCCTGAAAAACTGAAACCCCAGGTCCTGAGGGATAACAGGTCCCTTACCGGTACTAGTTTCAGCTCAGCACAAAGAATGTCTTTCAAAATAATTTGATACTGTATACACTGAATTTGGGATGTTCATCTGAACAAGTTGGAAAAGTTTTAATGTACTGATATATGTATTTCTGTTTATTTCTGGTATTTATTGAAGGATTCCTACATATGTCAGTATTGCAAAGACTTGAAAGCAAAACAAAATACTGTAAATACAGTTAGAAGAAGCCAGGCTACTCAAAGTGTACATGGATAATGTGATCATTTTATTTGTACTGTATCCCATTTTGCATGGTTTGTTTTACAGTGAAAAGCAGATCTTTTCAGACACTTGGGTTTGATTCAATTACATTTGTTACAGTATTGGTAAATGGAAGTTACCGTGCGGCATGATGAATACTTGAATCTGACTGATTCAATTAAATTCAAGGTAATGTGGCCTTTGGCTATGCATTCATGTACAGTGTAGAGTCGACTTATATTTTGTTTGCCCCTTTGGTATCTAATGGCACTGCTTTTCAAGAAATAAAATGTTAAATGGACTGTGAGACATTAAAGAGCAAAAAAATCTATATTGGCATGCACTAAAGTGATACTGACACTAAAAAATGAATTTTAACGGGCAGATTTACTAAATTCACATGAATAATTCGAAGTTCGAATTTAAAATAGATTCGAATTTTCTGAATATGCAAATTAGGCAAATTCGACCATCGAATATTCGAATATTCGAATTTAATTTTATTCGAATATTCAACTATTCCTATTCGATTGCGGTAAAATCCTTCGAATTCGAAGGATTTTACTTCACATACTATTCACATGGTCAAATTTTTTTCAAGTTGAAATTCGACCATTGATACGTCTGCCCCTAAATGTTACCTATAGGTCATGTTGATAATTTTTTTGCTGAGAGGTCTGTTTTTGTATATAATTGTTAGTTGAAGTTCCTAAGACTGACACAAACATGGTAGCCCCCTCATACAGGGGCAACAGACAGGTAATTTAAAAGCATCATGCAAATACTTTATGGCAATGTTAGAAGTAGCTTTCAAAGCCAATATTATAATAGATGTAAAAAAGAGTTTAATCTCAAGTGTCAGTATCTCTTTAAGAATCAATGTCTCTTTACTCACCAGAAAGTAAGAGGGAGCTACTTGTGGGTTCTATATGTCATAAGAAATATTCTTATATAATGCAATCATGTCACAATACAGTATACAGGTGTGGGATCCATTATCTGAAAATACATTATCCAGAAAGCTTCAAATTATGGAAAGGGTGTCTCCCATAGACCCCACATTTTGAAAAATGATTTCCCTTTTTCTCTGTAGTAATAAAACAGTACCTAGTACTTGATCAAAACCAAGATATAATTAACCCTTATTGGAAGTAGAACCAACCTCGTGGGTTTATTTCATATTTACATGGCTTTCTAGTAGAATTATGGTGCGAAGATCCAAATTAAGGAAAAATCCATTATCTGGAAAACACAGGTCCTGATCATTCTGGATTATAGGTCCTATGAATGAAAAGGAGGGTCAGTTAGTCAAGTTGTTTTGAGATCTAATAATCACTAGCTAAAGGTCTACTAGTAGGTCTACTAGTAGATCCATAGACCTACCCTTCATACATGGTAAACAAACACCATAACACGCACATATTCAGTATATACTGTATATATATATATATATCTATATATAAATAAATATAAAAATAAATATATATATATTTATATTTATTTTTATATATA
>CM044433.1:34063695-34093556 GCA_024363595.1 Xenopus borealis
ATATATATATATATATATATATATATATATATACAGTATATATATATATATATAAATGCCACACAGTTACTTTTTTCTTCTCCGTATCAATGACATTACAGTTGCCCTGCAGGCCGGTGCTCTAATATGCCAGATGAACAAAATTAGACATACACTTGACCCTCTGCATTACTAGTCTGTGTCTGATTTCTCTAGACCTTACAGAGGTCTAGTATAGAGAAAAAAATAAAAAAAGGCTCTTTGTGAAACTGAACCTCACAGCTTGCTGAAAGAGTAATAAAGTCTGCTGGCTGGAGGGTGACAAGTATTAAATGAAAAGAATTTTGCACATATATTTAACCCTTTGCATATCTGGTGCTATTTAATTCTCCTAGCACGGCAAAGACAGCTGGTGAGTCTCTAAAGCTAGTTTTGAATTAAAGTTTCAGCAACAAAAATTATAGTCTGCACCCGTTCTATAATTGAGCTGATGTCTGTTTTTTAATCTTTACTTTAATATAATTCTGCATGCTAAATGAATGGCCACTCAGTTTGCATTGCTAATTGTTTTTGCAGTCTAATTTGAAAATGATTTTCAGTGCTGTTTTGTTAGTACAGAATATGGTATTCAGAGCTCAAGCAGCAATAAAACATTTCATGCTTAAACAACACCCTACCTGTTAGGCATGTGAAAAATAAACAGTCCCATTAACATTATACAGATCATAACATGTCTCAGAGCTCGAGTGTTTGTGGTCTTGGAGGCTAATTTGGTGCAAAATTATTTCCTTAAAGCAAATATGTGATCATTCAGATTGCAATCAAATGTCTTAATGTGAACTTGTGCAATAATCTGTCTTTCTTCTGAATCTGTTGAGCACATTCCAATTTATTTGATATATATGTCTCATTATTATTAGTATTTTTCTTTAATAAGAGTGGCTCCTTCTGTGTTTATGAACTTTTCCCCATGTCATTGATAGGCCAGATTTCAGGATACAGCTTTAATACTTGGTAATACTTGGTAAAACAAAGAACACTGCTAGAAAAGTAGCATAAATGTCCTATGTGTGATAGTCAGAGGGCCATACAGTATGACTTTCTAAAAATGACTTTGCATATCTCTAATTTTGGATACATTCACATTTACAATTTGTTTGCTATAGGGTTAGACTTCTATAGCTCTGTTTAGACACGAGGGGTGGGTGCCATAAATACTGACCAGGCTTTTCTGATTCACCTTCTGCATGTCTAAAGGACTTAAAAATTTGAAAGATAAACATCTTTCTTTAATGCAATATCTTCTTGTGGCTGATCAAGACCAGAGAAAGGGCCTTTCTCCTTCAGTAATGTTTCTACAATAACCTTTAGAATTGACATTAGTGGATTCACGATTGTTTGCCTGATCAAAAATTTGCCTGGTGAAACACAGTGAAACAAAGGAATTCGCTAGTGAAGTGTGAAGTGTAACCTTACACAGTGAGCATTCAAAAACCTGTAGAAAAGACTAGTTATTGAGACACTCTATTTAAGAGGTAAAAAAATATGGTATTATGTTTGCTGATATCTGTGCTAATGGATTCTTTTTATTAGTAGTAAAATAAAAGTAGTATGTAAGTATGTATTTTTTATATATCGCTCCTTTAGGGGGCATTGCAGTACTAAATACAAATAGGGGGCATTGCAATACTAAATATAAATAAGTAGAAAAATACAATAAACATAAATATACAACACAGTCACAATACAGATTACATAAGTGCATAGTGTCAAAGGAGGCAAAATTATGAATGTCCCTGCCCCTTAGAGCTTACAGTCTAAATGGGAGGGTAACTTACAGACACTAATAGGTGGATATTAAGTGCTGTAGGTTACAGTGGGTAACACCCAGTGCTAGTTGCCAGTTCATGTTATGCAGGTGCTCCAAGAGGTAGTCTTTGAGTTTTGTTCTGAAGACATTTAGGGGTAAATTTATCAAATTTATCAAAAGATAAATTTATCAAAGTTCCACCACTAGAGGGAAATTCCGCCGCTCTCCATTCATTTCTATGGGATTTTGAAAGGCCCATTTATCAATGGGTGAAGTGAAAGTTCACCCTTTGATAAATACGCCTTTAAAAATCCCATAGAAATGAATGGAGAGCAGTGGAATTTCCCTCTAGTGGCAGAACTTCACTCTTAACTTCACTCTTTGATAAATATATCCCTTAGAGAGGATTCTCTCCAGAGATATTCAGGAATGGCATGCCAGATATAAGGAGCAGCTAGACAGAAGTGTTTGATGCGGGAAACAGCAGTAGTAGAGCGTGGGGGGTTCAACCAAGCAGTGAGAGAAATGGAGAATTTGGCCAGAAGCATATAGAGAGACAAGAGATAAGATGTAGTTAGGTGCAGAGAATGGAGGGCTTTGAAGATTATAAGTTATTCTTTGTTTTATAGGAATCCATGAGAATGACTTCAGCAGTGGAGAGGTCTGTACCATTAATACAGGAGAAGAGGAGAATTCTGATAGCAGTATTTAATAGAAACTGTAGGGGATAGAGATGGGAGTTAGGGAGGCCAGCTAGTAGAAGTTTGCAGTAATCTAGTCAGGATAGGATGGGAGCAAGCCAGAGCTGTAGCGGGTGAAAGAAAGGGATGGATTATGGCAATTTTGCGAAAGTGACAGGTCTTGACAGTTGTATATGATGAGAGAAAGAGGAATCAAAGTATACTCCCAGACAGCGTGCTGAGTTGACAGGCTTAATGAGCATGCCATCAATATAGATAGTAAATGGGGGAGTAGGACCAGGCTTAGGTGCATGTGTTTTGGCAACAGCTAATAAGGACTAATACAGTTGCAAAAAGCTGTCAGAGACTGTTTTTTCCTCTAAAGTCTTAATTTGCATTGTTTGTGCAATAAATATCATAAATATATACATAATTTAAATTAAAAGGCAGTACAGTACAAGCCCCATGTATTCGCAAATGCTAAAGATAGGTGTAGACTGTCCCTTTAAGTAGTAATTTTAGTAGAGGGTTGATTTTAACCTTTAATAGAGGTGTTGAACTGCATTTTTATGTTTCGTGGATCCAATGTTTCTGCACTAAAAAATTCTATTCTGCCTGCCTTTCCTTTTTTTAGTCTTTCGCACACATTCATTCTAACTGTAATTTGGTAACCATAATAACCTACATGTGTTCTTTATAGCATTGAATGTTGGACTGCTGGGAATATAATGATTTAAATTTGTAATCCCAATATGGAAACCATCACTTTAGCATGTGTAACATTGTACTAAAATTATAAATTCACAATACCACACAATGCATTACTTCACTTTTTCATGCTATAAAGAAGGTCAACATTTTTTGTTGTATTTGTCTATAGGGAATGTACAAATTCCCTACTGGTTGTTTGGTGACGGCCAGCATGTTACACACAAATGCAAATCCACTTTAGTTAAGGACATTTTGCACTAAAGCTGTTGCAGAGCTACAGCAAATCAACAACAAATGTTATGGAGCTGACATCATTATTTTAACGTTTCACGTTACAGACTAGGGACAATTCATTCCAAAAGTCCCACAATTTGCTTATTGCTGAGTAACGCACTAATTAAAGGGATAGGTCAGCTAAAATGAATGTGTTGCTATGCTATTGAAAACAATAAAATACCTATAATTTATTTTTAGTTTCTCTAATTTTATTAGAATTTCCTGTTGTAGAATACTCCATCCTGTTATTAATACTGTCATCTAGTTGCTAGGGAATCCTGGAAAGGATACACAATCTTACCCCTAATATTTCCATAAAATACCCTATAGGCTTAACAGCTTGGTTTTGAAACATTGCCATGGCATTGGCTGATCAGATCTACAGACTGTGTTCACTCTCATTGGGATTCATCAGAATAGAGTTTCAGAATATGTAACGGTACAATCCAGGCACAGATGACAAGCTGAAAGATCACAATATACAGCTATTTCTAGAATTTCTGTTAGTATATATAAATTAGGGAGCCTGCATAGACCAGGTCTAGGTCATATAAAGACCTCTTGGTGCTTGGTGATGAGGTCAAATTGTGGGCACCATGACACCAGTGCATCAACATCATGGCAGGCATTCCAATATGCCATAGGGATCAGCACTGGATGCACCAACCCCATGAATACTCACATGATAAATACAAACAATAAAGTTATCAAATTAACTTCATCATAATACTATTACAGCACAGTTATGGGACCTGTTAATCTGCCCCTAAGTGAACTCAATAGCCTGGTTTTGCTCCCAATACATCATCAGGGACTGTCTTATTATTAAACAGAAAAAAACAAAATAATGTTTTAATTGGCTTTTTTTTTATAAAATAGAGTCTATGGGAGATGGCCTTTCTGGAGAACAGGCTTAAATATTTTTATTGCAAGATGAAGAGCCTTTGTTTAATTTAAGATTTATTCAAGGTCACCCAAAGACCAAAGAATGAATCAATAGAAACATAGAGGTAGGTATATAAGCAAAGCATTACTTGTAGGAGCCACAAATAACAGCATGACTCAGAGGAGGGCGGCATGACCCATTTTATTTTACAGGGCTCAGTTAGCTCATCTGACATTTTTTAGGTTGGTTAGCAGAAAATAAGGTTGTACTTACCCACTAATCCATCCATGCTCATGGCATCTGATTTGGAGCCATCTAATTAGCAGTGTATACAGTGTATGCTCTCCTGCCCCTTTAATAGCCTTGTACTTGCCACTTACCTATTAGTAGTGACGAGCAGATTAATTCACCAGCCATGGATTTGTTGTGAAATTATGAATTTTGCTTCATGAAACTACAGTGAAAATTCACAGATGAGAAACTTGCAAAGAAAAATGCCCATAACAAAAAATGCCCATTGACTTTAATGCATTTGGACAAAAAAAGTCTCCCTAAGAAAAAATGTCTATTGACTTTAATGCAGTAGGACAAAAAAATCACCATAAGAAAAAATGCCCCTTGACTTTAATGCATTTGGACAAAAAAAGACTCCATAAGAAAAAACACCCATTGACTTTAATGCATTAGGACAAAAATGTTGCCATAAGAAAAAACGCCCATTGACTTTAATGCATTTGGTCAAAAAAGTCTCCAAAAAAAAAGGCCCATTGACTTTACTGAATTTGGAAAAAAAAGTTGCCATACGAAAAAAATGCCAATTGACTGGACAGATGCATTCATTACTACCTATTTCCTCTCTATCCATCTGGTATTAGATATGCAGGGAACAATTTTTTTCCTTGGAAGTCTCTGGCACTCAGAAAAGTAATTAATGGAAAAAGTATTTGCAATGTGAGGACCTTTTCTTTTAAGTATTACATGTACAGTGAACATGTATATTACAGGGTCAGAATGGAGCGCATAAAAGTTAGTGTCAGGGGGCCTATTGACTCCCAGCGGGAGTTGTCGGGAGCTAGGAGAAAGCTAAAGGGTTAAGTCCAAATACCCAGCACAGGCAAGGATTCAGGCAAATTTGTAGTCAATTCAGGCAAAGTTCAAAAAGGCAGGCAGCAAAGGTTCAAGGTCAGGTTCAGGCAAGAGTTCAAAGTCCAGGAATAATCAAATAAGTAAAGTAGAGCACCCTAGAAGTTTAACAAAACAAATCATATACTTGGGTGCCTGTTTGGCGTTCTGAGCGCCTTTAAATTTCAAATTTATCGTCAAGGTGAGCGCTGTGACATTGTCGCGTCGCGTTTGTGACAGTTAGCTCACCAGATACATTACCAAAGTGTTACTTTGAGAAGATGATTCTTTCAAGAAAAATTATAGCAGACTGGCCTTATGGGTAAAATGGTAAATGGGAGATTCCTCTACAGAAACATTTTCCTTGAATTAATTTTAAATTAAATTATGCAGTTTTGGTCATTGCACTTCTGAATATGCTAATTAGAAGCAAACATCTGTTCTGCAAGCAATGGCTTTTGTATTTGTCCAAATTTTGGATAAATATAAAATTGACAATGAACAGACCAAGCTGGGACATGCTTCATTGTTTTCGTGTTTTTTAGATTGCAGGTTTCAAGAAAATATACAATATACTTAAAATAAAGAGAATCACTAGGTAGAAGAATACACATAGAATTAATTCAGTGAAATCACACCAGACAGAACAAAATACTTCAAGCTTCCCTACATCAAAACTATGTAAAGACTATTGTTCTTCTGAAAAGACTGTCACCTTTTCACTTTCTAGTTATATTCTAAGCACAGTGTACCTTGATTTATAAAATATTATCATTGAATCATAGAGCCAATGGAAACCTGATGAGCTTTCGTTTCAGCTTGGCTTGAAAACATTTTTGTAATCACATTGGATGTAAAGTAAAATATAGTTCCCTTGAGGAAGTTCTCACAAAGTTCACAGCAGAAGCTAAGGTATCTGTCAAATTACCCTCAGTGACTTCTTTCACTTGAGTTCCTTTTGAAAATAAATAAATGACCTATAAATATGCAATGCTAGGAGGTAAAACCAAGAAAAAGAAAATGTTTAAGCTTGACATCATTTAAGCTCTTATTATGCAACATAATATTAAAGTTGGTCAGAGCCAAAAGAAAATAAAACACAGAGCTCCTTGGCCCCTTGTATGTATGTATGTATGTAATATTTTCCTACTACTTATACTTAGACAATTAAGAAGTAAACACAAAAGGAAAAAAGCTGTATGACGACTGGCATTTTACACTATGCATTTCACATCCTTTTGTCGTTATACCACAGGCTGCATTCATACTCACACCTCTACATGGTGAAAGCAAACCAAGTTAAATGTCAAGCTTGAGAAAGACAGAGCATAATGTACTAGTCTCTTTATTTATAATACATTCCAAACCTTCCCAATGCTACTGCTTTCAGCATATTCACTTCTCTTCTCCTCATTAATATTCAATAGGCAGAAATAGGCTTTCAAAATGACCCTAATATGCTAGTCCGCCCTTGCCTTTAGAGCCCAAAAGCGCAGAAAGATAATATATCCATTTAATTGTATCCTCTGTAGTACCCCTCTTTCTTATATTAGTAGACCTTTGTCTGCACTGTGTAGTCTTGAATTTCTTTATCTGGGTCAATTTCTATACTTAATGGCAAAAAATACAAGTTGGAACACAAAGTGAGTTTACATCCTACTAGTAAGAAGAGAAAAGGGCAGCCACCCCAAACCTGTAGGAGTGAAGGATCAGCAGGTTGGCAAGGGTGATCCTACCACTAGTGTAGGGTCACAGAAACAAACAGTACCCCCAACCAAAACAAGGTAGCAAGGTAAGGGGGGTGTCAACAATTTTCTATAGCAGGTGTCCAGTTTAGGAGGTTTCACCAGTTTCATTATGAAAAAAATCCAAATGCAAAAAAATATGCATTTCGTGTAAAATATGTTCCAGAAACATATTGTAATACACTACAAAATTCCCAAGCAGCTTAGTATTTTATGCTGTCATTGTGGAATTGTATTGGTTATTGGCAAGGGTTAGTGATTTAAGTGGGTATAGGGCCTGAAATTAAAACTCTGGTGGTGATAAAATATATTTAGGTTGGGTGCAACTAGTGACAAAAATATTGGGGTTGCAGCTTCTTCGGTGGCTGCCCGTGCTGGGAAGGCCCATTTTTAGTAGGGCACATCTGAATTGTCGTTAACTGGCCCCATAGGTAACTAATTATGGTTGATGCTGACAGATTCTTGGGAGCTTTTATCATGTTTGTAGTTTATGTTAGCTTCACACAGCTTATAAAATGCAATGTAACAATTGTTAAGTACATATAGTAATAACATGATTAGTAAATATCATTTCTGGCAGAAAATACCATAATTGCAATTCAATAAAAATTGGACATTCTTTCGTCTGGTAAAAACACTTTCAATTTTGTTCTCAAATAGTTTTTGATATATATTCAAATATGAGAACTTGGCCAAGGAGGTGCTTTTGATTCCTTTTGAAGTTTTGAATGATTGACCCTGAATTACCCTTCATCAGAAACCAAATATTACTTCATTTTGGCCGGGGACCAAACAAAAAATACAGGTATAAAATGATAGCCTTCGGCAAAACCTTTTAATAACGAGATCAGTTCTATAAATTACTATTTATCATGCTTTTGCTTGTCATAGTTTTATGTCCTAGATTTTATTATGCACTTACTAAGAGCTTCCGGTATTTGTTTTAATCTCGTAAAAAAATGATATTACTTTTATCTCATAATTCTATTTATTTGGAGTAAATACTTGAACAGTCTCTGCAGTCTTCTGTTACATAAGATATCAGGTTTTTCTAATGTACTGCATGTTGACACATAAAGTGAATCGAGTTAGTTTCAAACTTTCTTATCTTTCTAATTTTATTAAGGTATCCCCAAGGTATTTTTTATATAGAGCATTTATTGACCCCAATTATTGGATGTGCACATAAGCCAGGGAAGTCCAAGGTAAAGGGTTGTTAGTGGTCAGGTCGGAGAGAGACCTGTAACAAACATTGCACTTTTTATTATATAACCCCCATGAGTGAATGGCCAGTTTTAAGACTGGCAACTCAACAACAACTTGTACAGGGTTCCATTTGCTGTAACTCATTAAGATCTCCTCTTACTCCTCATATACAGTACTCATTGATGCTACATAACAAATATGTTTCTTACAAACATTTGTACTTTGTCACTTTGCATTAGCCAGGACATGCTTGAAAAAAACATATCCAATCCTAAGCAATGAAACATGGAGCCCTTCCCCCTAAAAAATTCCTACTGGCTTTTGTGAACGTGATAAAGATAGTTAAAGTCAGACCCATAAAGCATAGCTCCTAGTCCTTGTTTTTAAATACTTTAAGGGCACCTATTACAGCAATATTTTTTCCAACTGGACATACAGGCTGATAGAATCTACACTCCTGTGGAGGGAAATGATACTATTTTGAACAAAAATACTTCTAGTAAGCAGTGAAGGGTAAAACTGACCCTTTTCGCTGAAATATTTGTGAAACAGTCGAAGAAATTTGCAAAATGGAATTAATTCAATTTTGAAGCGCGACAATTTTGATGCAAGTGACAATTTTAATATGCTCAACTATTTTGTCCAGATGCATTAAAGTAAATGGACATCTAAATAATTTTGTTGCACATCAATTTTTATGTACGCTTCAATCTTTTTTTGTTGTGTGAATTTTCTCCCCATTTTCGTGAAAACATTAGTGGGCGGTGAAATGTGGAAATTCACTGCAAATCCATGCGTGCTGAATAAATTCTTCCATCACTACTAGTAAGTTCTATGCTTACAACACTGGAACTGATATTGCGGTATCCAAGAAACTTGGAGATTTTGACTACATCAAAATTTGACTTTATTCAGCCATACATAATGATATTAAGAGGAAGAAAAAACAAAGCTTGCAAAACAAGCTTATGCATTTTGTGCCTTAGTAAACTGGCACTTCCTCAGAGTTAAACAATCATCACATTTCCTAGTGTATAAACAGTGTCCAGTCTCAAGTCCCATCACAATTTAAATGTACAACATCCATATTCATACAATATCAAAAGAGAATTTCATAATAACAGTGAAGTGTACAATACTATCATCAAATAAGTCATCATTACAAATATTCAGTACAAATAAGTGACCATCATAAAAGGCGATGAAAAAATATACTTGAAGATCATAAGTGCAAATGTTATCAACATTCTTTATATATGTATGTATCAATTCTCATCAAACTTGTACTAAGGAGAGCATACCCACACACAATCAATTAATTAAATAAATAATATCCAATGTATAGCAAAAAAAGATGTAAAATTGAAAATAACATTACCTAACAGCCAAGGATATTTGTGTATGCTCTTCACAGATAGACATATAAAACATATTTGTGTATGCTCTTCACAGATATACATATAAAACATTTACATTTCTATATTCCACATAAGATAAAAGCATCACCATGTCAAAATAATTCACAAAAGTGGTCGAGCTCTATGCTGCCCTCACCAGGAGGAAGCTCCCACTTTGGACAACTATGTTGGCTATGCACGTGCATAATGAGGAGAGTCCCAGAAACTTCATTATATGCATGTGTGTGACATAAGATCTGTAGGATTCTCCCTTATCCTTATTTTGCATGCATGCACATAACGAGGGAGCCGGGTGATTTAAGGGGGTGATTTGGCAATGTTCGAAATTGAATTTTTATTAAATAAAATTCATGAGTTAGAATTATGCTTTCAAGAATTTGAATGTAGGGTATTTATTAAGTGCAAATAAACATTTTCAATGTAAAACTTTGACAAGCCAAGTTCAAAAGTAATGTATCAGTGGGTATTGTAAGTAATGTATCAGTGTTTGCAGATGACACAAAACTATCCAGCCCAATTAATTCCATCCAGGATGTGGCATCCTTGCAACAGGATCTTGACAAACTGGCAATCTGGGCGGCTAAGGGGCAAATGAGATTCAATGTTGAGAAATGTCATGCACCTGGGATGTAAAAATATCCAAGCCACTTATACCCTTAATGGGACTGCACTAGGCAAATCCATTATGGAAAAGAACCTTGGAGTCCTTGTAGATGATAAACTTGGCTGTAGCAAGCAATGCCAGTCAGCAGCATCAAGGGCAAATAACGTCTTGAGCTGAATTAAAAGGGGCATAGGGTCATGGGAGGAGGAGGTCATTCTTCCACTTCCTAGAGCACTTGTGAGGCCACATCTAGAATATGCCGTACAGTTTTGGTCTCCCTCACTCAAACAGGACATTATTGTATTAGAGAGTTTACAGAGAAGGGCAACTAAGCTGGTAAAAGGTATGGAAAATCTTAGCTATGAGGAAAGACTACGCAAATTGAGAATGTTCACGCTGGAGAAGAGGCATTTAAGGGGTGATATGATAACTATGTATAAATTTAAAAGGTGATCATATAATAATCTCTCTAATGCTTTATTTACCAGTAGGTCTTTCCAGCTGACATGAGCAAAAGGTTTTTTTTTTTACAGAGAGCTGTGAAGATGTGGAATTCTCTCCCTGAATCTGTTGTACATTAGATAGTTAGGATAGTTAAGAAGGGGTTGGATGGCTTTTTAGCAAGGGAGGGAATACAGGATTAAGAAATATAGCTCATAGTACACGTTGATCCAGGGACTAGTCCGATTGCCATTTTGGAGTCAGGAAGGATTTTTTCCCCCTCTGAGGCAACTTGGAGAGGCTTCAGATGGGTTTTTTTTGCCTTCCTCTGGATCATCTAGCAGTTAAACTGCTTAAAAAGGTTGAACTTGATGGACATGTGTCTTTTTTTTAAATTAACATACTATTTTACTATGCAAACGTCTGTCAGTGGTAAATTTCCAATGTTATTTTTCATTCAAGTTTTTAAAAAAATTTAAGCCACTGAAAATAAAAAAGTACACATTTGAGGTAAAACTATGCAGTTTTTTTAACTGCTATGTGTGGCAAACTTTGTCACCATTATTTTACAAAGCATGATAAATAGGTCTATACGTGTGTTAACTGGATGCTCCCTCCTCTATACCCCAACATGTTACTGACAATCACCAGATTAATGTAAATAGCATCAGCTATAGTATTATGATAATGTTGGTAGATGATGGTAAAATCCCTTAATTGGAAATTGAGTCAAGGGGCCCAGATTTTCCCAGATTTTATTATGAATAAACTTATTTCTTCTAGTTTTCTAGTTACATTCACTAAGCCTAAAACTACCACCATAGGGTCTAAATTAGACATTAGAGCTCTCTTGTTGCAGTAAATTTAATAATTCATTAATTACTGCCTTATATACAGCCCAATGCTACATATCTTAGACTCTAAGACTTAGAGGAACAATATTGCTGTATAAATAGGCTAGTATGCAGTTTCATGTTGCTTGCTTCTGGGCTGTCCCTACGCTTTTTGAGCTTCTATGTTGGATGCTCCATGAGGGAACATTGGCATGAGGTAAGCTCCATTCTTGGAAAGTCTTTTACTATTCATTGTAATTGAGAATACCTAACAGAATGAAATCATTTTTCCTCTCCAGAGTGCAGGCTTATTTATCTGTTTCAGCTTCTATATAATGATCTATCTGTGTTACACTAGGAAAATAATCAGCACTCACATGTTACCGATGAGCCTTGAGAACATGTTTAAAACAAGAGCAATATCTTTCCACCCTTATTAGGTGGTGCAAAATTACCTTCCTAATGACTGACCTCTGGCATTCTGAATTACTCATCCTGGAATACTCCAAAATCCAACAGCTATTAGTAGTGATTGCTGGAGCTAAAATAGCATAATAGCACTTCAAAAGTACCCCAGGCAGGCACATATTTCTGCAAGGAAGAGCACAGGCTCAAGGTCTGAGGTTAGTGATTATAATCACAAGGGGCACCAACAGCTGTTAAGCCTTTTCTTCGCTTTTAAACAGTGCTTAGTGATTCACTTGCCATATGACCCCATATTTTTTAAAACAGATATGAAATATCAAATCTTTTTCCTAGGAAGTAACAATCTTGTTTGCCCCCTGACTGACATTTATAGTGTGTGCAAACAATGGAGATCATTTTTTTATTTTCAAAATTTCATGCAACATTTGGAAAATGACAAAAAAAAATTGTCAAATAGTTACAAATCTGCCTTTTTTCACACCTAATTGTAAGTTTCTCATTATGAGTGTCTCAGTGAATACACAAGAATCTGCCACCTGGATGGAATGCTGCCAAGTAGCTGTGGATATAATTGAAAACTCCTGTTGAATGTTTTAGTAATGGTGACATTCATCATATTACAACTTGCGTTTAGGTAATTTTCAGTTACTTCTGTCACAGTCTGGGATTCTGTTTTAAATCGGTCCAACTGGTAGTGTGGTTTTTTGTTTGTTATATTTACTCTTGCAAGTGTTTATTTTGAATGTTTGAGCTTGTGTTTAAACTTTAATGTCCCATAGGGAAAGCCTTGATAAAGACAATTATCATTATGCTTACATTCATACAGTGTCCAATGTCTTTAGTGGATCAGACAGGCACATGCAATGCAGAATAGGCAAACTTGTATAAATATTTGTGCTTGCACTGTTCCTGGCTTCCATATTAACAAAAGTATAAGTGAAACTTTGTGAAGACATGATGTTCCTAGCGCTCATGGGAAAAACTAAATAAAAGTTGTAATAGCAGAAACTCATGCAACTTGTCACTCTGGCCTATAGGGACAGCCTTGATAGGAACCTTATTTCAGACTAATCAAATGGAAATAAAAAGATATTAACTTAGCCAAACAGAATATGCCTCAGATATTTGATAAATCTGTGCAGATGTATATAAATATATTTATAGTGAATAAATTATGCCCTATTGTAAAATATAAGGATGTTGTAAGTCACCAGTGAGTTACATGACCAAATACAGGTGACCTCTAATAGCCTCGTATTTTACAACAGGGGGTATTTTATTTATTATAACATTTCAGTCATGTGACAGAAATGAAATCACTAAGATCTGATTACAACTGATGCCATCACTACGCACCATTTATACGGATATAAATTACAAGATATTCATGGCTCTTGTGTGTTATATAGTGAATAAAGTACCCCCTCTTGTAAAATATAAGGATATTATAAGTTACCGAGTTTCATGACCATATAAAAACACGAGGCCGAAGGCCGAGTGTTTATACACAGGTCATGGAACGCCGAGGTAACTTATAATATCCTCATATTTTGCAAACGGGGGTACTTTATTTATTATAATACACAAGTTTCAGTGAGTCATGTGACAGAAATGACATCAGAACTCACCGTTTATAACTGATGACATCAGAACTCACCGTTTATAAGGATATAATTTGCAAGATATTTACGGCTTTTGTGTATTATATAAATATATCTACACATTTACATGGCCAAATGGATTTTCCAGATGCTCAGTAATTCTTTTTTTTTATGTATCATTGAGAGACACTACAGGCAGAGCATAAAATAAAGTGGTAAATGTACAAACTTCTTAAAATGTATGAGAAATACACAATATAATCATTGTTTGCAATTCAAGATGTTACCAAAATCATACAGGAATGGGAACTGTTCTCCAGAATGCTCGGGAGCTGGGGTTTTCCAGACAAGGGATTGTTCCATAATTTGGTCTTCATAACTTAATATAAAATCATGTAAAGATTAAATAAACACAATAGGCTAATTTAACTTCCAATAAAGATTCATTATATTTTAGTTTGGATCAAGTACAAGCTACTGTTTTATTATTACAGAGAAAAAGGATGATGATTAAAATTATTTTGAGAAAATTAAGACAGCCTTTTATTAATTTGGAGCTTTCTGGATAATGGTTTTCCAGATAATGGATCCCATACCTATAATAATCAAGTTTAAACCTGTACCTTAATTAAATCAAGTATGAAATATCACATTGCCAACACCGCTGATCTTTAGCTATCTCTGTATTGTATTGTGACTGGCTGTTCATGTTATTCTATAATGAAGTGCCTTTGAAAGTTCACAATAGTAAACTATTCAGTGAGCCAAGAAAGGCATCATTATGCTCAGCACATGTCCAGGGCCTACCGGAACTGCCTCCTCAGGGGTCAGCACACCACCTGGCCTAGTCACAAACCCCCTCCACCTCTAGGGCATGCACCTTATTTTATATTGTTGCAGCTGCAATCATGGTCCGGGGTGAAGGTGAGAATACAGCATTATGTATTATGTGAGCAGGTCTGGGTTAGCAGGGCCCACCAGGTTTTTTTTCCCAGTGTCCCACTGGCCAAGTCTGACCCTGCTTCACTTGATATAATAAAAGGGGAAAAGTAAATCACAGCCCTGTGCTAGATTAATAAAGGCAAGTCATGTATATCTGACTTATTTTTAGCCATGCAAGATGCATATATAAAGCCCTTAAAAACACACAATAAATGTTTAGGCACAGAAGCAAAACTTTTTTTGAAGCTTTCTTTTCTTTCGCTATTGCATTGATATGATATTTATTTATGAGATTCCACATATTTAGATCAATTTAATCCTGCCTTGAAACACCCCAAAATATTAAACTTTCATTGAGTTGCTTCAATTAATCCGCAGATAAAGTACAATGGGCTGTACAATATTAGCAGTCTAGCTTGGTGGGATCCAGGATGGCTTCATCGCTGAATAGGAAGAAAAAAAGATAAGTGATTTTTCATGAAGTGACATGTAGTCCTGTACTACCTTGCCTCAAGTGAAATTGAAATAGCAGCCAAAGATGAAGCCTTGTGTGATGAATACACATGTAAAAAAAGGAAGATAAATGTCACATGAGAATCTCTTCACATGTTCAGACCTGTATGTAGCACAGAGATGGGGAAATTAAGAGAAGACTGTAAAGAGCAAGCAGAATACTTTGTTAAATCCACAGCAGTTACAACAGAGACAGTATCCAGTATCCAGTATGTTTGAAACAAAACTACATGGAGCAAACTAGTGTAGTTACCGTATTTTACAAAACTGTTAATTCTCATTTACTGAAGGTGAAATGGTTATCCCACTTTCTATTCTTAAACAAAGGACGTTCTGATTGTGCAAGAGGCATGTGATTCTGCAGCTAGAGGTATCGGACCTGGGTTTTTCTGGATGGGTTTCTGTAAATTGGATCTCCATACCTGAACTCTGCTAAAAAATTATTTTAATCATTAATTTCAATAGGTTTTCCAAGTACAACATATTGTTTTTTAAATTTCAGAGAAAAGGGAAATATGTTGAATTATTTGAAAAAAAAAATGGCGTTTATGGGAAATGCCCTTCCTGTAATTCTGAGTTTTCTGTATAACAGTTTTCCAGATTATAGATGCCATATCTGTGCAATGTTCTGCTGTTAAAGCTCCTCTGAGCAAATGAAAAAATGTCTTCTATGAAATAAATAAGAAAGAAAATTTAATTTCACACTGTAATATGTTTCACTGGACTTTTTTTTATTTTTTTTTAAATTCCTGCTTAAAAAGTTAATTTTTTTGGTGCAATAATAATCAATCTATAATTAAGATATTTTATGAAATGGGGATTGGTATAAACTATATGCTACATTAAACTTGCACAGCAGAAAAACTGTTTAAACAAAGTAAACATTGCATTGAGTATATTTTCCATTAACAAATTTTATTACTTCCCCCCCATAAGGCTGTAATGACATCTGCAAATTGTTTGTAACTCTGATTTGAGTCCTGCTGACTCTTAATCTGGTCAGAGTTGCAGCATACAGGGGAACATTTTCTCATGGTGCATGGTGAATTTATGGGGCCACTGGCTGACTAAACTGGCAACGAATAAAGAGTGAGTTGTTTCGTTTGGGCCAGGGAGCAATGTATAAATGAAAAGGCATTTTATAGTTTTTGTAAAAAGATAGAAAATTTGAAGGGAATGCCCTTCTGAAGAAGTACTGGTGGGAAAATCAATAATGACCTTGTTTCAAAATACTGTACACATTATATTGGACACACCATAAAATCGATTGCTGTTTGTTTTTGTTTAATATGTCAATAAACATTCAAAAAACTTTAAGAAACTTGAAGAAACTTGCATTTGAAGAGAATGAAGGTGGTTGTCTATCCGTGCATGTAAGATTTATGGGTCACATGTAGTGATGGGCGAATCTCCCCCGTTTCGCTTCGCCGAAAAATTCGCGAATTTCCAGCGAAATTCGCACATTGGCGAACAAATTCGCGAAACGAAACGAGTCGCATTGTGCCGTTTATGACGCGCGCCGTGTTGCGCCGTTTATGACGCACGTCGCGTCGTTTTCGACGTGTTGCGCCGTCTATGACGCGTGTCGCGTCGTTTTCGTCGCGTCCCTCGTGACATGATAAACAGCGGTTTTCTACTCCCCCAGGTAAATCTAGCACTTGCCAGGGTAGGATTACCAAATTTTGTCAACAAAGGCACATAGTTAAGTAGAGTAGCTGCTGCATAATGACTAATTGAAACTTTTTGATAGGGGGGCATGACCAGAAACAGGTCTGCTTTGGGAGAATTGCATTTTGGGCACTTATGCCTCTGGATAATTTTACAGCTTTACTGCCGGTTTGGAGACTAATAAACTTTATGAAAATGCATTTCTTTGTATGATACCATCAGGAGACATTGATTTGCATATTGCAGTGCCTTAAGGCACTTTATCTCCAGTTATCATCACAGCATCTTTATTAATCTCTGCTTCCCCATTCATTCATTATTCTTCAAACCTATTTTTGGGAAGAAGACTACTCATTAAATTCCATACAAAAATGCAGATATGAGGGGTCATTTATGACCTTTAAGTGCAATGGGAGCAAATTGGGAGCAATTTTCTTGCATACTGCATTTCCCTGTTGTAAAATTGCGGTAGGCCTCTACACTCCGAGGCTACACCATTGAATAGAATGTAATCTTCATCCAGAAGTGCTCTATTTAAGACAGGAGGTGTGGGATGGTGTGTAGCTGTCACTCACCCACTTCCTACTCATGTCCTACTTGTGTGTGTGTTTCAGATGCTTTAGTTAGGGAGTGGCAGAGGATGCAGACTAAAAGACAGCCCTGTTGCGGGTAGGTAGTTAGGATAGGGATGACCTGCACTCTCTGATGTTGCACTGCCCATGTCCACATTATACTAGATTGTATGGTTTAAACATTGTTAAATTGGGCCGTTTTGGTCCTGCACTTCTTCCCAGGGAAAATGTAAATTACTCCTATGGGTTTGTTTATTTAATTAATTTAGTTAAAAAGTTTATCAGTATTTTCTTCTACAAGGCAAAGAGACAAAGAATCTACTATTTTTCCTATGGTACAAACGCTAAATATTCATATGACCACAAGTAGCACCATATTTGGTGGCTAAATCTTGATGAAAAACTAGACTAGCATGACACTATCCAGTCAAATTATTCATACAGGGTACAACTGTATTGCTCATTTTGCTATTTATGTGATTAGAAGGACATTATATCCTCAAGCAAACTAAGCAATGTAATTTTCTTCAGAACCAAAATATTCAGAATTCTTATCATAGTTTGAAAATGCATATTGATATTGTATAACAGTAGGCAGTAGTAGACATGTAAGTTACTGTCTGTTAATACTTTTTCAGTTAGTTTTCAGTATCATGCCGGTGTCCTCTCCAGGAACCTATTTCAAAGGAACAACATTTTTTTCTTTAGCTGGTCAATTCGATGCTTTCTCAAATACACACATCGTTCATAATACACACCACTTTCTCAGCTGTTAATGGAAGTTGCAGCTTTATATGCTACAGACTATAACATACATGATTAACTATGAGGTGGGGCATAGAATCCTTGAACCCAATGCCTGACATGCACTGGATCACCAAATCTGTAATTTTTGGATTTGGATGAATATCAAATCCTCCTCAAAAGATCTGGCGAAATACCAGGAGGCAGTGATTTTTAATATGAAAGAAAGTTAATTCAGCGCCATGCCGTTTAATGATTTCTTGGACAAGTATAATGTCCAGGGCTACTGTGATACTAAAATCTATAGTTAGTATAGATATGGGTATAGATGATGTATGTGAGTGCATGTAGTCAGTGTCAGTGTGTGTGTATGTATGGATGCTGGGTTTCATTTTGACAGGTCTTTTTTCAACCTGATTTAACTATGTAACTGTGGTGTAATAACTTGATTGTAGCTTCCTAAATAGATTCACTCCGCCAGCTCCAACAAGTTAAGTCTACAAATCTGTAGGGAAGTGCAAAAAAAAGCCATTGGTGCAATACCTTCATTTAAGTAAATTAAAGTTCATGTGTGCCAATATTATTGCTTAGTTTCCTTTTTTGGAGAAAAAAAATGCCTGGCAAACTTCTAGTGCAAATCCATGAAATTTTCACCCAGAACAATGAGAACATCCACTTATCCCTATAATCAATCCAAGAAAAAAAAAATTTTCATCCAAAATTTAAACTGAGCAATTAAAAGCTGATATTCTGCTGTGACTTCACAACTGAACCTTAGAAATTTCTGTTGCTTAGACTCTTAAATAACTGCTTCACTGACAAGATAATCCTATAATCCTTGTCAGACACCAGAAAACAAGAAATAATTAGTGATGGGCGAATTTATTCGCCAGGGGCGAATTCGAGGCGAATTCCCGCGATTCGCCGCTGGCGAATAAATTCGCGAAACAGGCAAAAAAATTCGCCAGCAAAAATTCGCGCGTCAAAAACGAGTCGCGCAGCGTTTTTGACGCGACGCGCCAAAAACAACGCGACGCGTCGGAATCGACGCGACGCGCGTCAAAAACGACGCGACGCGCGTCGTCAAAAACGATGCGCGACTCGTTTCGCAAATCGGCGAAAAATTCGCGAATTTCTCTGGAAATTCGCGAATTTTTCGGCGAAGCAAAACGCGCCCGTTTCGCCCATCACTAGAAATAATCAGTTGTGTCTCTCCAAAATGTTTAACATTAATTATTGATTAATTCATACTCTCTAAACTAACACAGTTGTTTTAGATTTCATGAGAAGTATTAAAGTAAGTTTAGGACTTTATGGATGTAATAATATGGAATATTTCCTTTGCCAGATTTTAGCTTTTTCTTCTGACTTGTTACATTTTCTTTAGCTTTCGACATATAAATATATTAGTTAGAGGATGATATGTTCAAAATACAGCTTAAATTAATCTTGTATGCAATAAAAAGCCAAGATTATATAACTGAGAATAGGCAATAAAATCAGCTATCGTAGATAAACAGGTTATTAAATCACTAAGAACACAAATAACATCACAATTATGTATGTTAATTGACACCAGCTATACTATAGTAGTACAATTTATCTGGATACCTGCTCATCCAACATTTGTCCAGTATTAATAAGAAGTTGGTCCTCCTGTTGCTAATAACAGTTTTTGTTCATTGAGGGAAAGTTTTTCATTACATTTTGGAGCTTTGTTGGTGGGCTTGGCTTCCATTCAATCACCGATTTGAAGAACCAGAACTGGATCACAGTAAAATTTTAAATTCTTCCTACAGGTCTCTGTGCAAGCCAGTAAAGTTCTTCCAGTCCCATTTCAGCTTACACACTCTGTACAGACACATAACATTTAGTTCCTGGGGGTATTTTTTTGCTGAAACATGAGATAGAAGAAATAATATAAAACAACAAATGACATATAAAATGTGCAGATTTGGACCCAATGTGCAATTTTTAACCCACAATGAAGTGTTTAGTCACACAATTCAAGCTTCATTAAGACTGACTGCAGTCACATCCACTGCAGTTGCTCCAGATGCATCAAAAGGATGCAATTGTGCATTTGTTTTGAAACAAAGTGAGTATAAATTGCATCTGCCATTTCTATGGCAAAGGTTGTGTAACTTTCAGTGTGCTCGTTCAAAATGATGCTTGCATACTATTCCTTTTGTGAAAGTCTGGGATGCTTATTGTCCTGCTGTGGGACTACCATCTGGTCTAGATCTCTACACACTTCCCTAAACTGTTTCCTAAAGAAAGACACTCTACCAAATCATCTTCATTTATGAATCAGAAAGGTATTACTCTCCTGGTATCTACCAAACCCTGACTCTTCTACTGGAGGGTTAAATGTCATTTATCACACCAGAGGATGTTTCCACTGCTTTCTCTTATCATTGCTTCTTTCCTTTGTGCTTACTGTTACTTTGTGTCTGTATTTCACCCAATGTCTATAATAAATTTGGCTCCAGGCAGCATATTTTACATATCATTAAATAGTACAGATGGAAAGAGGTAAAATTGTAAACTAATTATGCAGTAAGAGGGCTGCACCATTATATCTGGTCGTATTACTTGGAAGCCATACTGGGAATGTTCAACAAATAAAGACTTTAAGGGGGTTATTTATAAAAGGTCGCATTTTAGAGTTTGTGAACTCGAATGAACTCGAATGGTATCTAATTTAAGAAAAAACTCAAATGACAAAATTCTGTGTTATCAACTCAAATTAAGCAAGTTTTCCATGGTGAAAAAACTTGAATCATTCGAATTATTTGAGTTTCCAAGAGGAACTACTCAAACATACTGATGGCTGCCAACATCTTCATATTGTTCAAGGGACCAGGTTTCGGTAAAATAAATCTCAAAAAACCAAAGATCGACTAGAAAACTTGAACTTTTCGTGGAAAACACAACACAACTTAATAAATCTACCCTGTAAAGTGAAAATTGAGTATATTAAAAATATACACATATTCTATATTAATACCTTTCATTTTTCATTGTATCTGCAGAATTCATAACTATATCAAATCTTACTGACTTAATACGCTTGAGGTTGGATACAGGATGTTAGTGCAGGAAAGAGTAGAACAAAAGCCAAGATAAAAGTAATAATTGAGAGTACAAGCCTATGGTTCTTGCATTACGACATTGATCCCAAACACAAGACCAAATTAACACTGAAGTGGCTGAAGAATAAAAAGTAAGGGGAATGTATTACCCAATCTAGATATGATCTTTTTCCTGTTAGGAATCCATGGAATTATTTAAAAGTAAATGAGCCTAAGTGTCACCCAACCCAAATGACCTCAAATTGCCTACACAATATGCAAAGCTGGTAGATGGGTTCCACCACAAACTAAAAGTTGTTATTGTTGACTGAATACTTATGCAGCCAGCATTTCAGTTTCTAATATAAAACAGTCATATGTCATAATAAAAGCTCTTCTGAGTTTCAGTGTAAGATTTGTTATATAGAAAAATAGGAACCCTAAAAAGCTGAATTACTTTTGCAAGGCACCATTTTCACTGCTCTTCCTAAATCTTCCAAGAGTTTAAGAATGCATTGTTTAACATTGAAGCTGCTTTGTTTATCCACTCTTGTTAATCATATAATGAACAACCCAAGTATTTACTTTGAAAAAGCAATGGGATATGGTAGTTAGTACAGTCCATGATTTGTATGCCAGTAAAGATAACTCCATTCCCAACTGCAATGCTTTGCAAGAGGAAAGATGTTGTCGTAATGAGAGTAAAATGGTTTACAGATGAAAAAGCGGACATCATAGCCTGGGATTGTGGCATGGAGCAAGGTGAAGGCTGGGTCTTCTTGAGTGATCATAATTCATGGTTGCACATTGTGAAGCATTCCTAATGAGATTTGGCAAAGTCAGTTTGGCATATAAATGAGTGACTGATGTAAACCATTCATTTTATGGCTTCAACAGTGAGTAAAACAGTTACCACTGTGTATTGTTACCTGCACATCAAGAAAGGAAATTTTATATTTTTTACCTTCTACCTGTATATTGAAAACCATTTCAGCATCTAGTAACTACAAAATCAATCTCATTATAGAAGCCCTGCCACATCATGAAGTAAAATCAATGTAGCACCACCAATGATGGTGCAACAGGGCTACCTATTGAGGTGCCTCCAATCTAGAAAAACATTTTTGCCTTCTCAAAAAACCTAAACGCCCCAAAAGTATGCCTCATGTGGACTTTAGTAAACACTAGTTATTTAAACAGATATCAACATGTGTTTAGTAGGATAATAAAAGGGCAAATCAGTGGCAATTTCCATTGAGAGGGATTTGGTTAGTTGGCTTATTAAAAAAAACTTTACCTCCAAAATTAATACAAAAATTAAAGCAAAAGATAGTTTATATCATATTAACTGGCATATTAAAGAAACTTACCAAACTGGAATTTATATTTAATTAAATATTGTCCTTTTACATTTCTTACATTCAACCACCATTTTCTGATGGTTTGTGTGCTCCCTCATAGATAATAATAATAATAATAATGCAGCTCTAACTGTAACATGAAGAAGTGTGGAAGCAAAAGACAGAACTTATTGTGACCTAACATGTATGGTTTGTGTGCACCATGAATCCTAGGATCCCATGGGGCAGTTCTTAAAATGACAATTTTCTATTTATGATTGCCCAATGTTATAGTACATACTACTAAAAAAAGTATATTATTATAAAAATGGTTTGTTTACATGAAGCAGGGTTTCACATATGAGCTGTTTTATGCAAAACATTTTTATAGAGACCTACATTGGTTGGGGGTATGATTTTTCTTTAAGCTAACCTCTTTTATATTTTAGAAGTACACTATTAATATTTGTGTTAAGATAGACTCACAATGTGGTTCTAAAACATCAGCAGTGAAAAAAGATGCAGCATTAAATTTAGGGGCAGATTTATTAAGGTTTGAATGGAAAATCCAAATTGAATTTTTCGTCAAAATTCGAATCGAGATTTATCATTCCTTGACCCTGGAAGTAACTCCAATTCGATAGTATGTCGCCTAAAGCAGAGTTCATGTAGAAATCATGTAGTTGGCCCATTTGAAGATGCTAAATAGCCTTCCTGACATTAGTGTTTTCATTTGATTCAAGTTTTGAGGTTATAATATTTGTTCGAATTGTAGACGGTAAGAGTTTC
This sequence comes from Xenopus borealis, assembly GCA_024363595.1. Classification (NCBI taxonomy): domain Eukaryota; kingdom Metazoa; phylum Chordata; class Amphibia; order Anura; family Pipidae; genus Xenopus; species Xenopus borealis. Next base: position 34,087,076 of record CM044433.1, read on the forward strand.
TTCTTAAATAAGATACCATTCGCATTTCAAAACAGCAGGCATTTGTCTAAGCATAATAATATAATATTCCTTGTCCCTGAAAAAAGGAAGTTTAAGTATGTTATCATGCCCCAACTCAAATATTCATTTTCAAATTCATTTTCTTGAAAGAAAGAGTCAATGTGGCCATATAATTGATTTTCAATTAACCTGTCCAATAAGGGTTCTCTAGAAGGGACAAAAAGCTAGAAATACTTCATAGCATACAGAGGTGCTAGAAAAAGTGCCACCACTGGGTGGTCCTGCTGGAAGTTGGACCTGGCTGTCGTATTTCCTTCCTTCAAATTGGACTCCACCCATCTGCTGTAAACTATCATGTCATGGATATATTTAAAGTGAAGCCATGCTTTTTAGAGAGACCCTTTAAATGCATTGTCTAAAGCATCCAAGGTGATGTTATTGGAATGACTTGTCCATTTATCTTAATTATTAGACCATTGATTCTTTTAATTGTGCCCTCCCCAGAGACCTTCTGATGTTCCTAACAGATTCTAGCTGATCAGAATAGTCAATCTGCTTATATTTTGTCATTTCTTTTTTTGGAGTTGTCTGGGCCACATCCAGGCCTGGACTGATAATCTATCCACTCGGGCAATTTCCCGAAGGGCCGCTCCACTTACTTGTGAAATGGGCCGGGCAGGGGTAGAGAGAACAGCTTTCAGCCTCTGCTTCTCCCTTCACACACAGTGAGCTGCCTTATGTTCCACCCTCCTCCTCCTGTGATTGGCTATCAGACAGGGAAAAGCAACGTCCCTCTGATTGGCCAGAAGACAGGGTGGGAGGCGTCAGACAGTTCCAGTGTTGTTTCTATGAAACACGAAGCTCCGGAGGATAGAGGCAGAGAGAGGGGACTGTGTGTGTGTGTGTCAGTGTGTGTTTATGTGTGTCAGTGCCTCTGTCAGTATGTGTTTGTGTCAGTGTGTGTGTGTCAGAGTGTGTGTTTTTGTGTGTGACAGTGTGTGTGGGTGCTTTGATTTTATTTGCCCAGGCTGATTTTTACTCCCAGTCCGGCTCTGTCCACAGCCCCCCCCCCCCCACACACACACACACACACACACACACATTTTTTTTTTCCTTTGAGATCTACTGCTTCAGCCCATCTAAGTGAGTTTTGTTGGGATACCCCAAACATTTTGGCTGCCTGTAGCAGCTTTAACAGCACATATTATTTTAGGGCTTTCTCTGTTAGAACCACTCACTTCCATCACTGAAACTTTGTAGGAAAACAGAAGGACTGAAAAGCCATAAAAACATCATGAGCTAAAAAGGTTTTTCTTTGCTTAGTGTGTGTTCCCACTACTTCAGCGTAAACAGGTGTGTAAGTGGGAAAGTGTTTGCCGCTTTCTCACATTGGGATTGTTTGTCACTCTGTGTGTCAGTGTTTGTCAGCTCATTTTTAACTGGATATCTGGCACTGTAATGATGCAATTACCATGTTGAATAAATGCCATTTGCAGCCACATTTTATATTTTCAGGCCCCAAAGTTTAATTTACAAGTACAAAAACTTCCTATTAAAATATTGTCTGGTTCAATTTCATAGGAACATTCATTGGCAATAAAACATGCCTTTATGCCATGCATTGCTTCCTGCTGTGCATAATGGGAATCTCAGAGAGCAAGACACAACTAGTGATGCCACCTGGCCTGTATTTTACCAACCCAGCCAGGAAAAATTATACTTGATGCCAAGGTTATTAATAGTGAAGGAAAACTGCAGAAATAGGAACCAGATACATAGTCATTCACAATTCTGAGAACAGAAGCAGTGTTATATTAAGAGCAGATTTCTGCTCATTACCATTAACACAAAGTGGGCCACTTACACAGAGGTGTTTTAAAAAGCATTCCAATGTGATGGATTTTCATACACTCTGCCTAATAGAAACACAGTAGATGGGGCTCTTACACTCGGGTGTTTTGAGTTGGTGAGTTTGAGACATATGTGTGAGCACACCTAACACATTATAATTCATTTTATTCTGCCTTTTTGTCCTGGTGGACTTTTTATGCTTCTACTACATCGGACCATGGGGCAAATTCACTAAGATGCGCAAATTTGCTAGCGTTGGCTTCGTTAGCATTCACCGCACTTCGCCAGGCGAATTTTCGCCAGTACTACGCAAATTCACTAAAGTGCTAATTTACGCTCAGGTCGGCGAACAGTAACGTAGTTGTGCTAGTGTTACTTCGCTAGGCAGATCGCTGTTACGTTAGCGAAGCCTAATTTGCATACGCCGGGAACTTTAACTTATAATAGAAGTATATGTTACAGCCACTACATTCCACTACACAAGCCCAGGAAACCTTTAATAAATTAAATAAAGTTGTCCTATTGCCCTACATGTGCCCCCTGTATAGTTGTGTTGTCATATGTTAGGAAATGTAGGGGGGAAGAAGGGTAACCCCCCCCAAAAAAATATCGATCTTTTTCAGACTATCACCCTCCTATGCTAAAATATGCCGGCGGTTTTTTTTTTGGGACTTAGAAAAAATTTTACATTTTTTTTTCAACCTCCTACCTATTGTATTGCCTGGTCTGACCAGGCGAAGTAATGTCTAGCAAAAGTGCTGACGTAGAGGAAAATGCTCATCTTAGTGAATTTGCAAATTTACGATCCTTCGTCAGTGCGCAACCTCGCCTGGCGTAAGGGTGCGAAGTTGCGAATGTCTATCTACTTCGCTAGTGAAAATTCGCCAGAGTCCGTGTTAGTGAATTTGCAAAGTTGCTAAATTACGTCACACTGGCGAATTAGCGCTAGTCTTAGATGCTTCGTGCTTTAGTGAATTTGCCCCTATATGAGTAACCTGAGCCCTTTACTTTCTATGTTGCTTGTACTTATGAGGCTGTGCATATTTCCCTTTAAGTTGAACTGCTGCTTTAAGACCACAGACATGGGCTGAGCGACTGCAGAAACACCCATCTCTAGGGCCCTAAAACAGTGATGTTCTGTAGCAATTTGTAACCTGTTATCCAGGATGCATAATAGATCTTTCTGTAAGTTGGCTTTTCAGAGTCTACCTTAAAGGAAAACTATACCCCCCCGGTCAATGTAGGTCTCTATAAAAAGATATTGCATAAAACAACTCATTTGTAAAACCCTGCTTCATGTAAATAAACTATTTTCATAATAATATACATTTTTAGTAGCATGTACCATTGGGTAATCATAAATAGAAAATAGAAATTTTAAAAAATAAGGACAGTCTCCTGGGATCGTATGATTCAACGGTGCACACAAACATACCAAACAAACTATAAAGTTAGGTCACATGAGCCAATTAACAGACAGAGTTGTGTCTTTTGCTTCCACACTTCTTCCTGTTACAGTTAGAATTGAAATATTTCTGGTCAGCTGATCTCTGAGGCAGCACACAGACCATCACAAAATGGTGGTTCAAGGCAAGAGACATAAAAGGGCAATATTTACTTAATAATATATACCAGTTTGATAAGATTCTTTAATATGCCACTTAATTAATCTGTTGCTCAAGTATTCATTTTGGGGGTATAGTTTTCCTTTAAGTCTACTAGAAAATCATGTAAACATTAAATAGACCCATTAGGCTGGTTTTGCTTCCAATAAGGATTCATTTTATCTTAGTTTCAATTAAGTACAAGGAACTGTTTTATTATTACAAAGAAAGGGGGAATCATTTTTAAAAATTGGAATTATTTGGATAAAATGGAGTCTATGGGGCAAATTCACTAAAGAGCGAAGCGTATAACACTAGTGCTAATTCGCCAGCGTGACCTCAATTTGTAACTTCGCAAATTCACTAACACCTAGCGAAGTAGATAGACTAGAGCAACATCGCACCCTAACACTAGGCGAAGTTGCACACTGAAGAAGGATCGTAATTACCTAAATTCCCTAAGATGACCATTTTACTGAACGTTACCACTTACGCTAGACGTTATTTCGCCAGGTCAGACTAGCAACTACGCTACCATTCGCTGACCTGAGTGTAACTTCACACTTTAGTGAATTTGCATAGCACTGGCCAAAATTCTCCTGGCGAAGTGCGGCGAACGTTAGCGAAGGCAACACTAGCGCATTTTAGCCTCTTAGTGAATTTGCCCCTGTGGGAGATGGCCTTTTCGTAATTCTGAGCTTTTTAGATGAAGGGTTTCCAGGTAATGGATCCCATGCCTTTGCAACTAAATTGTCTTCACTACTATATAAATGTAATGTGGTATTTCTGACTTACTGTATAACTGACCATAAGAACATGTTTAGTTGGGTAATTATCTATAAAATGCTATGGCTTGTGTCACGCTCTAGTAGCCAAAGTGACCCTCCTGTCACTGATTTAAGGGGCCAATGAAGAGCAAAATCATTAATGCTGTTAAAACAATGTATAAAGTAGTAAAAAAATGAATTTTTACACAGTGATATAGCAATCAGACAGTAATGTACTGCAGGTCTGCTGTTTTTTTACGTAGTTTGACAAATCGTTATGTTAAGGTGATGTGACTGATGTTCATGGAGCATTTGGGTCCTCCTGTGACTGTGACAGAAAAAGCCATTTTATCGGCCACTGTTTTCTCCTGGATGGCTGTGACCATCCCCATGTGACATTTCTCTATCCAGAACCTGCAGCATGAAGACTATTAAATACAAATACATTGATACATAGCATAGTCATGTTCCTGAGAAACCACAGAGCAGTGCAATTAGAGTGATGCAAATTCTCTGAATGCAGAGGGAATGTGTGTGGCCCTGCAACTGAATGTTTAAAAAGGATAACTGATCCACTTGATGGTGGAAACTAATGATTGCACACACAGTTCATTTGTCTTCTTCAAGTGTATGTGACACATGTAAAGGAAACTAAAAGGAAAGCAAATGGCTTAGCAATTGTTCAGCTTTGCACTGGGGCCGATGGTAAAGTTGTTAAAGCCTTCTGTATGCATTGTAACCTGGGTTTGACCTGACATTCTGAATTACTTCCAAGTACAGGTCAAACTGCTAACCATATGGGTGGAAAGGTCACAAAGCAAGACTAATTGCAAGTGAAAAGCACACAAAAGTGATACCGTATATCACAATACTTGCATATGCAATTGCTTCCCATTTATAATCCAAACACATTGTCAAGTTCTATATGTGTATTAAGTATTCCATTCATATACGTGCCTCCATGGGCTAAAATAAACAGGGGACATTAGGAGGACCTGGAGAAGCCAAATAAAGTCCCCATGTTGGAGGAATGTATTGTATTACATCATATTTGTTTATTTATATAGCATCACAATGTACGCTGTGCTCTACAAGTTTCATGGAATGTGATCCTTGCTCCAAAAAAGCTTGAAGTTTCAAAGGCAGAGGAGACCGACTAAAAAGTTTAGGGGAATAAATTAGGGGGCTGTCAGCAGAAAATGATTTTGAATAGCAGCTGCAGGAATAATAATACAGGTATAGGATCTGTCATCCAGAATGTGTGGGACAAGAGGTTTTCCAGATTAATTTGGATCATCATGCCTTAAGCCTGCTAAAAATCATTTAAACAATAAATAAACCCAATAGAATGATCTTGCCAGCATTATAGATTTGTGCAGCTTAGTTACCATCAGGTATAGGACCTATTATCCAGAATGCTCAGGACCCGGGGTTTTCTAGATAAGGAATCTTTCCATAATCCCGCCAATCCTTAGGTCTGCTAAAAAAAATCATAAAATAAGATTGTTTTGCCTTCAGTAAGGATTCATTATATCCTAGTTGGAATCAAGTACAAGGTATTATTTTATTATTACAGAGTAAAAGGAAAAATTTTTTTTTCAATTATTTGATTAAAATGCAGGACATGGGAGATGGCCTTTCTGTAATTTGGAGCTTTCTGTATAATGGGTTTCTGGATAACTTGTACAAGGTCCTGTTTTATTATGACAGAGGAAAAAGGCATTGTTTTTAAAAATTAGAGCTGAATTAAAATTAATTTTATGGAAGATGGATTTTACATCATTTGGAGCTTTCTGGATAATGGGTTTTTGGATAAGGGAGCCCCGAGGATCCTCAGGACCCTAGCATTCTGGATAATAGACCCTGTTCTTGTATTATTATTATTATTGTTAATTTTGATAACATGTATTTATATAGCACCAACATATTTCGCAGAGACTATGCACTTAGCAAATTTGTGCTGTTTCCTACATGGCTCACTGCTTTCAGAGATTCTTCCTGTCCAGCAATAGCGGAGAGCTCATTTTATCTGCAGCATCATGCTGGTGAAAAGTATCCAGACATCATGCTAGAGAAAAGTCACCAAAAAGGCATCATGTTGAAGAAAAGTATCCAGACTCTCAGCATCATGCCAGGGAAAAGTAACCAGACTCTCAGCAACATGCCGGAGAAAAGTATCCAGACTCTCAACATCATGCTGGAGAAAAGTCACCAGACTCTCAGCATCATGCCGGAGAAAAGTCACCAGACTCTCAGCAT
>CM044433.1:34093912-34114725 GCA_024363595.1 Xenopus borealis
ATCATGCCAGAGAAGAGTATCCAGACTCTCAGCATCATGTCAGAGAAAAGTAACCAGACTTTCAGCATCATGCCGGAAAAAAGTATCCAGACACTCAGCATCATACCGGAGAAAAGTACTCAACTCTCAGCATCATGCCGGAGAAAAGTATCCAGACTCTCAGCATCATGCTGGAGAAAAGTAACCAGACTCTCAGCATCATGTCAGAGAAAAGTCACCAGACTCTCAGCATCATGCTGAAAAAAGTATCCAGACTCTCAGCATCATGCCGGAAAAAAAGTATCTAGACACTCAGCATCATACCGGAGAAAAGTACTCAACTCTCAGCATCATGCCGGAGAAAAGTATCCAGACTCTCAGCATCATGCCAGAAAAAAAGTATTCAGACTCTCAGCATCATGCAGGAGAAAATTATCCAGACTCTCAGTATCATGCCGGAGAAAGGTATCCAGACCCTCAGCATCCCCTGGATTTCCCAGCCCTTGTGTCTTTCAGAAGCTGTTAAAAGAGAGTGAGAGAGAGACGCCCACTAAGGGAAACTAACTCCAAACTGATCTCCTGGTCCCTCCTCCTTGAACACACACACCACAAAAGAAGGAGGGAGAGGGGCATCCGTCCTTATTTGAAGGTTCATGCTACTAGAATTAGTTATTCCCAGTTTTGGAACATCGCTTGCATTTTTTTTGCTGGATGCTCCCAGGTCCTGAGATGAAATTTAGCTTTCGGCAGTCCAGATTTGGTTTTTGCAGAGCCTGAGTGCCAAACTTGAGCTGCTTCTATCTGGAACTCTTTCTGCAGGAAAAAACTGGATGCATTTTTTCTTGAATTCATTTCAATGGATACCAAGTTTAGTTTGCATAGATTATCTTCCTGCTGCTGCTTCTTAATGTGGATATAATACATTTTACCATGAAAAGCAGGAAGGATTAACAGTTGCAATCTTTCAAAGAAGAGACACTTTTATATCTGAATTCACCTTCTGCAGAATTCACTTGTGCAGCCTGATAGAGTGTTTGCTGCCACATTCTTCATTGGACTTTATGATTTATTGGCAGAAACCTGAAGATGAGCTTTAAGAGAGAGCTGTAACTATATCTAACTATATACAGGTACAGTACAGAAACAGTTTCTTATTTTCTTTTTCTAGATCCTAATTTTACCCCTTTTCCCCAATTATATTGCCTTGGATCAAATGCAAAATGTAACTACAGGTATGGGATCTGTTATTCAGAAAGCTCTGAATTATGAGACAACCATCTCGCACAGGCTCCATTTTATCCAAATAATGGAAATTTTTACAAATTATTTCCCTTTTATCTGTAATAATAGAACTAAGATATAATTAATCATTACTGGATGCAAAACCAACCTACTGGGTTTATATAATATTTACATGATTTTTCTACTTTTTAAAAATTGGTATGGAGATCCAAATTATGGTACGATCCATTATTCAGAAAACCCCAGGTCCCAAGCATATTGGATAACAGGTCCAATACCTGTACTAGCTTTAGACTCTTAAAGATATACATCAACATCCAGGTGCTCGTCCTTCCTCCCTAAGAATTAAAACTCCCTTTGAGTGGCAATGGGTGCTGGGAAATGTAGTCCAATAAGGCAGGAGGCCTGATGAAAGTGATAAAATAGAAATGACCTGCCAGTACAGAAAGATGGAATATATATGCTTCAATTTAATTGGGATATGTATTAAAAGTAGAAAAGACATTTTAAAAGGTGTAAATTATTCTTATTGTACAGTAAGCAAACTCATTTTCTTTATTAATTTTAGAAGGTTTTGGCAAAAGCTGAACGGTATTAAAAGGATACACATGCAGGGACTTGTGAATGGAAACTACCATAAAATATACCTAAAAATTTAGCATTTTTTATAAGTATTTCCAGTTCTTCCCCCTCCCTTGCTGGGCTGTGTCTCTATTCATCACAACTGTGGGGTTAATAAGGCTCATTAAAGTTCAGTTAAGTAGCAGAGTTAATCAATATGAATCATGTGTTATTGGAGAAGATATCAGGCAGGGGGCAGGTGTGTTCAGGGTCTATAATCTGCTGTCTCCTTTCAGACGGGGAGTTGGGACCTAACAGGGAAAGCTGGAGGAGAAAGTTTCCTCTGCTGCTCATGTAGCTGGTTAAGTCATCAGCACATTGATGTGTTACTGTATTTTACTCAGTTGGAGAGCTTTCTGGAAATGTTTGCCAAGTCATTCCGCCTCCTACTGTATTAAATCAAATGCCTCTTAAAGATGTCAGGCTCGCATGAAAACAACTCGACATACAATGTACAAATCCATAAAGACTGTCACGTTAATATTTAAATATATATATATCATTAGAGACTTGGAATCACGTCTGACCAGGGTGGAGATTATGCTTATCTTTATGCTTTTGTGTGTACATTTATTCTGTGAAAATGGGGCTGGGAAGTTAGATTGCAAGCTCTAAAGGAGCAGGGACTGTGTGAATGATCTGCAGACAAATCACATTTTCTGATCTTCTGCCAGCCTATGCATACAGACAAGTGGCACATAATGAGAGAAAAGTGTTTATGAAAAGGACTAAAGGTTAAGCAAAGGAACTTCACCAATGTCGGCGCTTCAAAATATGGTCCAATAAAAACTGGAAGTTGATCCAGTTTTTTTATATGTATAAGAACTAATGAGTAGGGTTCCAGATTCAGCTTACAGCAAAGCTTTGATGTTTCAGATCCCTTGCATTGAAATATATGCAGTCACCAGAGCAGCATAACTATGTGTTAATACTTCATGCAAATCAGGTTTCAATAGAGGTGCTGTGATGCTGAAACGGCAAGTAGGTGTTGATTTTGTGATGGGAACACTGACAGTTCCACCGAGACCAGCAACAAACGGAAAAACTACTGACGGCAAAAGCCTGGCTGTCAGCTCCCATTACCAAAGCAATAATTAGTACTTTGGGTGAGACATATAATAGCATAGTTTGAGTAAATCTGGTGTAAACGGATTTCTTCTAATGTATCCTCCTACACTATACACTCCTACATCAATAGCATGAGTTTGCACTAGAATGACACCACTTTTGCTTCTTATCCTTTGACTATTATGACATCTGTCTGTGCATTCTGATATATAGTTCATCAATCTGTGGAACTTACTATAATATAATTAAATGCTCCATATTGTGTGTGAATTGTTTCTCTTGCCATTGCCCTCTGTTTTCAGAAAGCTCCAGTGAAAGGAGATGATGTGACCATGATGGGGCAACCTACCATAGGACCATTATGAGAAACAAGGAACTTGTTTGGGTTGGAATATCTAGTGAATAAGGTACACCCTATTGTAAAAATATAAGAATATTATAAGTCACAGAGGAGTTCCATGAATTCCATGCATGAGTGTTTTCATGCAGGTCATGAAACTTTGAGGTGACTTCTAATATCCTCATATTTTTCAACAAGGGGTACTTTATTTATTACAATACACAAGTTTTGACTAAAATGACATCACTGCTCACCATTTATAACTGATGACATCACTAGTAACTGTTTATAAGGATATCATTTAAAGGATATTATAGGATATTCATTGCTTTTGTATATTATCTTAGTTTAATAATGCTACTAATAATAGTAATTACTTCGGCATTCGGATTTTTTAAGTAGAATTTTCACTTTGACCCTTGATAAATCTGCTCCGACTAGCAGAAACCACAAGTTAAATTGGGCTGTGAATTCTTGAAATTATTCTCAAGGTAACCAGAAATACAATGGCATCATTAGTAGTGTTGGGCAACATTGATTTTTTTTTTTTTTTATTTAAACTCATCTTAACTCCAAATTATTTTTACCCCACCTGAAACAAAAATGTGTTCTGTTTTGTCAAATATTTGAGTAGCAATATTTCCCACCAATTTTTCTGAAAGTGATAGTATTTGCCAAGAAGGATGGAGGAAGTAAAACCAAGTTTCAGTTGTCTTTAGTTGCTCTAATAGGTGACTCTTAAATGCCTCTCAAATACAATCGTTGCCCAAAATTAAAATGTAATACCTCAAGGTGCAATACACTGTATTTTGAGACCTTGACTAAGACTTTCCTGTTTTTATTACACAATTATTGCTCAGTTATTCTATGCTAGCTTTGCTTAACTCCACCTTTGGGAATGACCTATGAAGAAGTACATCATTAGTTAACTGGTGAACTAAATTTGCAGTGGTCCCTCAGGGCAACATTGCACTATGAAATATGTTGCAGAATAGGGGTAGAAGGGTTCCTTAGGGGACATTGAGTAAAGAACAAGTTACACTGTGTTATTTGGGTAGATAATATACCATACTATATAGAACAGGGGTGTGCAGGATAGCTAAACTGAGATCCCAAGGCTTCAACTCTATACCTAGTGTCTCAACAACAGGAGATGTAGAAAACTGTAGATCAACAACAGCCTGGTGGCCATGTGTTAAGAGCCCTTGATTTATATATTTCTGCACAGACAGGGCCACCTGTTCACAAAGTCTAGCCTTGATCATTCGGTCCTTTACCAGAAAACTGGTTTATTTTTTGGTTAATTTTATTGTTGCAGCCATAATGTCTATGGTTTCAAATGGTTTTAGCTGTAACATATTTCGCTGATTAGTAAGCTCAAAGCAACAGGTTCTGCATTCCAAAGTTTAAAGATAGCTATTTACAAGCAGATGCATGAAACCTGACTACATTCATGCCAAATTGTCAACTGATTGTAAAAACACAAGTTTATATGGGAAGGGGAGTTTAAAAAAGAAAAACACCAGCACATTTGTGAACCTTCCTAGGAACATAGGCACAAATGTCAAAGTCTTCATAAAAATCACATTGTGTTTTTTGAGCACCTTCTAGAACAAAAAACTGCAGCTAAGGAACACTGTAACCTTGTACAATAGTTACAGATGTATATTGTATACACAAGAGCCATGAATATCCTGTAAATTAAATCCTTATAAATTATTTCTAGTGATGTCACCCATGACATTGTATGCTTAGTGATGTGATTTGTGTCACATCACTCACTAAAACTTAGTGGGTTATTTACTAAATGCAATTATTTTCTGGTCAAGGTTTTTGGGATAAATTTTTTAGAGGATTTATTATACCCCAGCTGGGAAAAGTCTGAATCAGAAAATCCACCATCTTAAACCTGTCGATGTCATGGGAGATGTTCCTTTTACAACAAACAACAAACAAGATATCGCGATGTCCGTTGGGTTTGGTCTGATGATCCAAAAAATTCACGGGTTTTGGGTGATAACCTGAAAAGATCAAGTGATTCGGCATTAAATCTGATACAAATTTGAGTTTAGCTTGTTTTTTTTCGCCCTAGTTTTTAGCCATGAATAGGAGTTTGGTTGAGCTTGGTTTAATAAAAAAAGATAAATTTGAGTTTCAGTAAATAACTCTCTTAATGTACCCCATACTGTAAAATATAAGGAGATTAGAAGCCACCAAAAAGTTCAATGACTTGTTTAAAATCACTTTCCCTTCAGCCTTGTGCCTTTATATGGTCAATCAACTTATAATATGCTTATATTTTACAGTAGGAGGTACATTATTCACCTTATAGGTACAGGAGAAACCTTTTACTGCAAATTCCACTCTACTTGGCATTCAGTCTGGGCTTTCAGGCATATCCTAGGTAGCATCATTATCCTTTATCTCTGTGGTGCAGAAATATTTCATAGCACTTTTCAGATAATGTACCAAATTCACATCAGTTCCTACCCCAGATTTGGAAATCTACCCAGTAAGGAGAATACACAAGAATTAACTGTTTAGTTCAGTACAGAAAACCAGGGTGGATTCATTATACAAAGCTGATGACAATTTGTAAGAACTGTAAATCAAAGTGAGTGTCAGTGCTGTGGGAAACACATTTTCTGTCCCAGGGGAAGAATATGTAGACAGAGGAATGTATTATAAAATCCCCAGCTGTGGTTGAACTACAGTTTCCCTAACAGCCGATGTAACTTATTCTGTAGTTCAACAACATATCAGTGGTCACAGGTTAGTTACTTTTGTAGTCTTTAAAATACAGAATGGTGCACATCAAGAATGCTCAGTATCTGGAATTTTCCAGATAAGGGGACTTTCGGTAATTTAGATCTCCATACCTTAAGTCTACTAGAAAATAATTTTAAACATTAAATAAACCCAATAGGCTGGTTTTGTTGTTAAGGACTAAATAGATCTAGTTTGGGTCAACTAAAGTTACTGCTATTATTACATCTATTATTACAGAGAAAAAGCATTTTTTACAATATTGGTTATTTGTATAAAATGGAGTCTAAGGGAGAAGGCCATTCCATAATTCAAAGTTTTCATGATAACCCATTTCCAGGTAAGGGATGCCATACCTGTAGGGACCCACAGGGGTTAATCTGTCCCTATGGCTTTAAGGCCCTACCCTTTTCCTTCTCCCAAGTTGCTATAGTAGGGCAGACTTGTAAAAGTCTCTATAGGATCGAAAGGTAGATAGGGTAAAGAGAAAGAGCAGCTGAAACTCCAACAAGGATTTACAGGAGGGAGAAGCATCCCAGTGGCTTTTTAAATGCCTGAGGGTAGGGACCTCAGTGAAGAGGGACTGTAGGGTAGAAGCTGCTTTCTGACAACTTCCTGGAGGGAATGTTTGTACTGAGTTACTGCAAATGTCTAATGGAGCTTGTTCCTCAGCTGTGTTACCTATTACCTGATTTGACTGTGTGTCATGTGTCAAACCTCATCTGTGTATGTGAGTAAACCTGTGTACATTGTCTATGACTAATAAATAGTTCTTAGTTTGCATCATAAGAACCTCCTGGCGCCCAATAATTTTTTTGTATACACAGTAGTCTGTGGGTTGTTGTTGCACTATACCTTAGAGGGAATGCTTCCACTTAGCGAAGGCCCTAGTCTGCAGTGTGAGTCCAATGTAACACATGCTCCTATCACTAGCTGGATATTAACTATTTGTGGTCTGCTTAGCCCAAATTAGCATAACATGTACATTATGCACAGTTCTTATTTCTTTTTTAACTTTGATCACTGTTAAGATGAAATTGGGTACCCAGTTTGACCATTACTATAAGAATTAATTAAATATTGTACCCAATACTATGGATTTTATTTTTATTTTATTGTAGATGTTAATATACAAAGTTATGATAGAATTACAGTTAGTGTACAGTTACAGTTAGTAACTAGATCTCATTAAGTTTAGGTCCTGTGCTAAGTCAGTGGTATCTGCTGCTCTTTCCCGCATCATCAAGAAGGTTCCTCTTATGCAGAGAGGGGTGAACTAAATTGAAAGAACCTGGAAGAAGTGTACAGCAGAAGAGATCTGGGCATCTGGGATTTAAGTATCCTGTTTTCAACTGCAATGAGATTTACAAATAACTTTAAAAATGACGTAAAATTTAAAATTAAAGTATATTGGACACCTTCTTAGAATTTCATTTTCTTTTACAATGCAAAAAAAGAAAATCAGTTTTTGAGTGTAGTTCACCTTTAAGATTCAGATTAGTATTAGTGCCTTTTCTTTCACGGGATGGGGGACTGTTTAACCCACCCCACCTTTATGTTATTGGCAGAAGGAAGAATTCCAATGTGAAGTGAAATTGTCCTTTTCATGTTCAGTAGCGATTAGGAAGACTTGGTATGTTCTGTGCTCCTGATTTTTGCAGCATTTCAACTTCAGAATTCCCATGCAGCTGAAGTTCAGAGTAATGTACCCATAATGCTTTCCTGCTTGCTTAATCTGCAGTGTGACCTTTAATGCCTGGAATACCTGGAATGTGTTTGTCACGTGTTTTATGACACTTGTACACAGTCACAGTTGTCTCCAGAGCTTAACTTGGAATCATGCTGCTATATACAGGCAGTGAGCTGACATTCTGTTTGCTTTCACTGTGCAATGTAAAGTAAACTTGCACCTTTCAGTCAACTGGACCTTTAATTAAAGCACTATTCTAAGGGAAAGACACAAATAGTGCTGTGTATAGTGAAACTGGGAGCCCAGGCAATGCGGGAAGGCTGGAAAATTCACTTCCAGGAATGAAAATACAGTATATATTTTTAAAACCCTCAAACTGTTGTTGAGTTAAACCTCCCAGAAGACTCCCAGAGTCTTGTCAAATCTCAGCAGCCTATTGGCAGCTCATAGTATACTAATGAGTGTCCTCTAACATTCTTTACACAATTTCCAGGATTCATTCAGGATTATTTTTAAGAGACTGTGTCTTGCTGGTGCTCTGTGCCATAGACGTTTCTTCCAGTAGCCCCTGATATCCTGTATCATTCTGGGGAATGTAGTGTGTTGATGAACAATGGCTCCAGTTTATAATCTAATCTGTAATTTTTTAGCAGCAAACTTTTTCATCAGATACAGTTTTTTAGCATGGTTTTGTTGCAACAACATTGGGATGGAACGTGTGGGTCTGCTCTAGAATTTTTTCATGTGGTCTGTTTTGAAAGATCTGTTACCTTGGAGATCTAATTATTCTCTACCCATTGCTGTCTACATCAATCTATGGGATCAGAGCCCCCTGACTTTTCAGGCACCATGTTTGGAAGAAATTAACATAGTGAGAGATTCTTTTTTTTCTATTTTCTATGAGAACAGTTGTAGCATAGTGGGAAGGAGCTTCTCTAACAAGCCTTGACTACTGGTTGGTGCTAGAAAGGTTTCTGGGATATTTTTCAGTAATAAACTTAAACTCTAAAAGCAAATTTCATCTTTATTTTAAACTGCAATAGGAAATTCTTGTCCCCTTTAAGACGTCATATAGACTAAGACAGTATCTATACTGTCCAAATCCTGGAAAACCAGCATTAAATTTGCTTTTATAAGAGGAACATGGCAAATCCCAAATATAGGCTCTGCTAATAATGTGCACCAACTGGACTAACATGAGAAAATAATCCTGGAAATAGTAGCACGGAGCTTCCATCTGCAAGATAGTTTATAAGAAGTCAGAATGCATTTCCGCAGTTAACATTATGAGCTCTGCCATTAAAAGTTTAGATGTGGCAGAGCTTGTGGTTGGCCAGTCTAACTATGGGAAATGCAGTGTAGGGAGCATCATGGCTGGAAAATGAATTTAGCTTTCAGTGCTAATCCATGAAGAGGTGAGAAAACCTCCAGAGGAAGCTTTCTTTATGCAGAATGATATAACAACATGCTGGTGTGTTTCTGAGATTTTTAGCACGGATCCTGTGTATATCAGGGAGTCAGTTTGCTGTTGTTGGAGTTCTGCCAGTTGTGTGCCCCCACCATTACTACTGTTCAAATAAAAGGGATCAATAATCAACAATAATCATGGCTGCTGGCAAAATAGTCAGCAGTGGGGTATTGTCTCCATATGATTTACATTACACATATGGAATCTATTATCCAGAAATCCATTATCCATAAAGTAACAAATCACAGAAAGGTAATTTCCAGTAGACTGAATTTTATCCAATTATCACATTTTTTAAAATATATTTCTTTTTCTCTGTAATAATAAAACAGTGCCTTGTACTTGATCCAATCTAAGATATAATTAATCCTTGTCGGAAGTAAAACCAGCCTATTGAGTTTATTTAATGTTCACATGGGTTTCTAGTAGTCTTCATTTTTTTTGTTTTATAGTGTGCTATTGTTCTGTTCAGTACTTCCGTTAAAGGACAAGGAAAGTTAAACTATAGAAGTAGCTAGAAATGTTGTACATAATGTTTTGTGCTTGTGTACCAGCCCAAGGCAACCACAGCCCTTTAGCAGTAAAGACCTGTGTCTCCCCAGTAGATGCCCCAGTAGCTCCCCATCTTCTTTTCTGCTGATTCACTGATTCACATGCTCTGTGCTGCTGTCACTTACTGAGCTTAGGGACCCACTCACAATATACAGTATACATAGACTGTAAATGTCATAATATAAGGCTGATTAGTAATTAATATGGATAATTACTACATGGCAGCATAGAAACCAGTGCAACTTGCATCATAATTTAATAATCAGCCCTGTTGCATCTTATATAACAGGCCAACCTAATTTTGTCCTTGATAATTAGTGACAACCCCTAAGCTAAGCTTAGCTTTTGAACAGCTGTTCAGAGCATGTTGCAGACACTTTCCAAGATGGTGACCCCCTGTGACAAGTTTGAAGTCTTGGATCATTGCTGCTATTGACAAGCTGAAACTTTAGGCTGGTGCAATAAGTACAGTATATAAAACATGGCATTTTCAGCCCTATTAATTTTTAGGGTTTAGTCCTCCTTAAACTGTTGCTGCATTGCTAGTGCACTCGTAGGGGGACGTACCTGGCATTATAGGCATAGGCCTTAGAGCACAGAGCAGACCAAGTCTGCTCTTCTTAGTTCTCTTGTACTTGAATCCGGGGGCAATAGTAAACATGCCCGATCGTGTTTTAGTTGTAAGTTCCTAATTACAGAGGGAAGCCTCCCTAAATATTTGCAATTTTGCTATCCTCTGGCAACCACATGCTAAGAAACTGTTGCAGTGCTTCTGTGCAGACAGACAGACTTGTATGGGCTTGCCTCTACCCAGCTCAAGGGATCATCATAAATGCTACATCTGTAACTAAAGCTGGCCATAGACGCAAAGATAAAGTCATACGAAAGTCACTTTGTAAAATTTTCGGGCCATGGTGATCGGTCTTTTAGTCGATTGGACAGATTAGAAGATTTCTGTCGGCTACCGATAATATTTCTGCATGCATTGCCTATCTTACAATATCAATGGGTGAATGAGTCACTTCTATGTGTTAGACATCATTTTACTATGATCATTGTCTTTGAATTAATGGCAAGGAAGTTTATGTATCTGCTGTGACGTTACTGACATATATAAAATATAATCCTCCCCAATAAATGTTTCAGCTTGAACATTGGTTGCTCTGCTTGTCTGTGATTTGCATTGATTTGCATGACTTGCTATGGCAATCAGGGGACCTTTTTACCCATTAAGAGGATCACCGCACTAGAGGCCACCCCTTCAGACCAGAAGCAGCGTAGGTGGTTCTTCACAGTCAGGACGGTGAGGTTGTGGAATGCACTGCCGGGTGATGTTGTGATGGCTGATTCTGTTGATGCTTTCAAAAGGGGCTTGGATGATTTTTTGGACAGACATAATATCAAAGGCTATTTTGATACTAAACTCTACAGTTAGTATAGCTATGGGCATATATGGTTTGTGTGAAAGAGTGGGGGGATATGCTGGGATTTCATTTGGAGGGGTTGAACTTGATGGACTTTGTCTTTTTTCATCCCAATTTAACTATGTAACTATGTAACCTTATATTAGCTCCCAAATTAAAGGGAAGTCCTTAGGAATTATTCTTGCTCATTGATTGACTTTATCATATTCTTATTATGTTTATTTTCTGCTAATCATTTTCATTCAAAGGTCTACTTTAGAGGTGCTTGAGCATTGCTGTACATTTCACTGTTTTGGGCTCTCATCTGATTTGTGTAGTAATCAAAAACAACAATAAAAGACAAACTTGTTCTATTGGACACTCTTTAAAAATACATTAATGTACATTATTAAAATCTGTACGTATTTAGAAATTAGAAGCATGTTGCAGGAAACGTGCAATATATATAGGAGTTGGTGTAACACGCAGCAGATATAGTATAGGACCTGTTATACAGAATGCTTGGGTACTGGGGATTTTGGACAATGTATCTTTCCGTAACTTGGATCTTCATACCTTAAGGGGCAGATTTACAAAATGCACGTGAATAGTTCGAAGTTCGACCGAATTCAATCGAATTCCAATTGTACGATTTAATCGGACATTCAAATATGCAAATTTGGCCACTTCGATCATCGAATACGCAAAATTCGAGCGTATCGAATAATCAGATATTCGTTAATTCGACCATTTGATGATCGAAGTTCTTTAACTTTAAAACTTTATTCAACTGCCTACTTCGCCAGATTGAACCTACCGAATTGCAATAGAAGCCTATGGGAATCCCCCCATAGGCTTTTTTTTCTATCACCTGCTCTGATACCATTCGTACGATCGAAGGCCTCTATCGTTCAAATCGTATGAATTTTTCGATTGATCAAAATAAATTTTACGATTTTTTTTTTGTGAAATCGAACGATCAGTATTCAATAGTACGATTTTAGCGAGAAATCAAATAGAGAAGAAAAAATAGCCTAAAACTATTCGATAAGCATTCGATTCGAGTCAAATTTCACCCGAATTTGAGGGCTAAAAGGCCTCGAATTAGTGAATAATGATAATTTTGCCCCTAAGTCTATGAGAAAATCACATAAACATTAAATAACCCCAATAGGTTGGTTTTGCTTTCATTAATTATATCTTAATTTGGATCAAGTATCAAGGTATTGTTTTACTATTTAAAACAAGAAAAAGAAAATAATTTTAAAATGTTTGAATTATTTGGATAAAATGGAGTCTATGGCAGATGGCCTTTCCACAATTTGGAGCTTTTTGGATAATGGATCCCAAACCTAAATATACATACATACCGAGTCCTTTGGCCTCTTTCCTACAGCCATGGAACTCCATGGAACTCCATGAGTGAGTTCTCTCTCTATTTATTATGGACAAAATAAGTGTGTTGTTCTCTCTATCCAGTTTCTATCCTTCTGAATGACTTTCTGACAATGCCTTGGGTGGTTCCTTGTACACGTAAAAGTCCAGAATCATGAAACAGGACTATGGGAGGGCACTAGAAGCTTATAGGAGCACAAAGCATGTGCTGTACAAAGGCAAATTTAATTCTAGCCTGATATTGATCAATGTTTGATGTTGGTCTGATATTGATCACATATATTTGTTATATCTATTCTGTTTACTCTTTATTCTTAGGCATTATTCACATGTATAGGCAATACAATGGACCAGTGTATTTAGACATAGCAACTAAACAGGTCTTTGCTTTTGTTTTCTAACTTGTAGTAGACTGTTACACAATTGTTAATGGTGTAGCTGATGTGCAAAAAGTTTCTAAATCTGATCTCCCCTTTAAGAAAACTGCCTTGTTTATCCTTGCTCTATGGTTGCTTCAGTAGAACCCTAACCACCAGCATCATCTTCTGTCAGTGATCTAATTACCATATATATCTTTCTTCAAGAAACAGTGCTAGTATTAGGTAGCAGAAAATGTTTCTGCTCAGCAGCGTAAACTAAATCATTTTCGTACAGGAAAAGTAATGTTAAATCTAATGCCGATATTATTAAAGTTCTTTTCTCAAAGTGGTGATTTTTTGGGGGGTTTTCCTAAATATGAGATGTGAATGCCGTTCTTTTAGAAGTGCTTGAGAAAAAAAACCAGAGCAAGAGAGGAATCCATTCATCGACAATGTTTAAACTAAGTGCAAATCTGGAAAATACCAAGTGCTGCATTATACTTGTCTTCACCATAGCCACCTTTAGTAACTCATTTATTCTTTGAGATACAGTGCAAGAAAATAACCCTGTGTTACATACAAAACAAGACAAACAATTGTATATTGTGTGCCCAGATAAATGGAGACCATAGCCAAACCATGTAGAATGTGCTTGAGTTTAGGAGATCAGAAAAAAAATTTGCTCTCTGCCTAAAAAAATTACCAAAAATTTGGGTAAGAATATCAGAAATTAAAATAATAGTATTACAGGCTTGTCTTTAAACCCAAAACTTAAAAAACACTTAAAAAGCATGTATTTGCCTTTCATAATGCCCCTATTGTTGATATGTATGTCACTGAAGAAGCAGCAGCTCCAGAATTTAGTTTGTTGGTTTATGGCAAGCAGTAGGATCCAAGGCAGCAGCCGCAGTGGGTCACAGACCCCCATGATGTTGAGAATTAGTAAATTAGCTCCTTAGTGTCATTCTAGTGGCAGTATAATGCAGAGTATAATATGCCCTTCAGATTGACACATCCCTTTCTACTTCCCTCTATTTCGAAAAACTGAGAATATAAATTTGGAATACAAACTAAAGTCCTGACAAACCACAGCAGATTGAATAATGTGGTTCAGATGCTATTACTAGAAATATCAATGTTATTCCTGCCAATCCTGACACGGCCTTGTGCATCCAGTAATCTGTTATTAGGTGGATAGAAGCCAATTCAGCTTTTCATTCTTTACATTATTACTTTCTGTAGCTTTGTTTCACTCCAGTATTTCTGGAATAATATTCTACATTTGCATTTGCCTATGAGTCTAGGAATGCTTTGGTTGGCTTCCACTTAGAATTTATGAATATACATCTGTTTTATAGAACTGCATTCATCAGAATTGACAAAAAGCATGCTATAGCATAATCTGATAATGGCAGCTGTCCATAACATTTGTATATCAATGCACAGCCATAGGATATTGCCACAATATCTATTAACAAAAAAATGTTAAAAAAAGAAGTAACAATATGAACTGGAACTTCCAGGTCATCACAGGGCTTCAACATATTCTCACCTACATACCTTCATTGAGTTTGGAGCTATTGGTCCAAGAGCGCATGCAATAGAGCATACCATAGAACATAGTTCAACTGGAGTAAAATTGACTCTTTTGTAGTCTTGCCCATGTAGGAATTTACACCTAAATGATGCAGGACAGAAATTAACCAGATGCATGTGTACCTCTATGAAGCATCTTCAGACCTGCTATCACACTACAGATATATAATTAAACTAAGATAAAATCTGAAAGTACAGGTCGGGAGTATTTTTGCATATCAATAAGCAATGTTGTGCATCAATTTCTGGTCTTGAAAAGTGATCTTGATTGACCAATGTCTGGACCAGTGCTACTGCACCCCAGGCTAAAAGCTGCAATTCTACCCCAATGCAGGTATAACATTTGCAGTCATTTCTTGTTTTATTTCAATCCTTTCAAAAACACAGTATAAATGTAATTTTTGTCCTGTAGTTCTCTTGCTGTCAGCTATACTAGGATCTGCATAAAATTCCAGCTACTGCTTCTATTAGTCATAGAAGTGATGAATGTGCCTAGAGGTAAAATAACACTATATCTAACTCCCATTCAAATACAAGATTGAAGGGTGGAGGATGATAAAAAAGCATTAGATAAAGGACAGTGTTTTGCTTTCTCGTCTGATATGTACAGCAGACTGGTATAACACCTGTGGCATTTAGTTACAGCCTTAAACATCCCATTAAAATGTTCCCTTCAAATGGCAGATTCGTTTTGCACCCCAACCTCCCAAAAGTCCTTAATCCCCACTGTACTGGCTTTGTTTAAATGCATAATAAATCTAGTGGAAATATTAAACAGCATATAATCCTTATGGGAGATCTCAAAAAACATGAGCTTGGTACAGTAGCCGAATGTTATTTATGGAAATTGTATGAAAAGCATGTGTGCCTTTGCCGCTAGCATGTTTAGAGTGCAAGAGTTCTGTTATTGTTTGGCACTGTCTGTATAAAGAGTGTGTCTGGCTTGCAAATGCTTTGGGTTTACTCTATTAATACCCTATTAATTCTCTTTTTATCCCCTTCTTAATATTCCCGTACATTTCAATAAAGAAAAATATACAATATGTGTATGCGTGTTTCATCCAAATCAATGAAAATAAAACAGATTTTATTGTGCTTTATAAAATATTCGGTACATAATTATTCTTTCCATAATAGCTGGGATAATTTATACTATAATATTTTCTTTTTATAAATCATTAATGGATAGATGATCTGCCATTGTTTTATCATTTTCGGGAAATAAAGCTGTTTTCTGGCCTGGCACATGAGTGTTTATGGCTATGAGTAAGCAGTAAGAAGTACTTTGCATAGAACTTTCTACATCCAAAAATATTAAGATTAAATTACAGGAATACTCTTTAACAATGTTACAAAATGGGCAGTTGTTTCTGCCTCCCATTACTCTTAATTCACTTTATGTATTAGAAATGTATTAGGTTTTTATTGGCCATAATTTGTCAGCAGGTCTCCATTAGCTTTCCATTCAATTCCATTCCATACCACTGACATACTGTAAATAGGTTCTCATGTATCACTTCTAGTAATATCTCACAGCATACTTCCTTAACCCTTATTAGATTTGTGGTTACATGAATGCATAACTGTAACCATACTTTTTCCTAGTTGTGATTGAATATCGGTAGGAATTGGTGGGGTTGTTACAAACAGCAGACTCTGGGTGATCATTGGTGTGAATGTTACAATCATTGGTGGGAATGATAAAACCATTGCTGCAAAACTTTTGCTCATTTACTTGAGTTGCATTATTTATTACATACATTCTCTCTTCATCTTAAATTCAAGTTCTTACTCATACAGGACCCCAACCTAATTAGAAAATAAATGGACTTAAAAATAGTGAGTTGAGAAGTGTGGATTAAAACTTTTAAGTCGACTCTCTTTGAGCGTGCTTCTAAATGCAAATCTTTGCATCTGCAATACAGGGTGCCTTTGGGTGAGGGGCACCATAATGGCAAGATCCCTTCCATGCTCCTATAAAATTCCATTTGTAGGTGCAGTCCAAAGCACTTTCAGGTGCAAAGCTCTGGAATCTTTTTGATAAGTTCTGAATTGTAAATGGGTAAAAAAGAATGTGTCCCTTAGAGTTCTGTTATGTTGTATCTCTGTCTATTCAATGGTCAGTGGAAAGTGCCACAAGTACCTTGTTTTGGTTGCACCATTATTGCTACATCTAGCATAAAAAGCACCACACATCAGAAGAAAGTAGGTGTTTTGTAGGGGGCTCCACACTCAGTTCGTGTTGCTTTGACAAATGTTGATACATGTATGGAACCTGTTATCCAGAATGCCTGGCACCTGAGGTTTACCGGATAATGAATCTTTCCGTAATTTGAATCTTCATACCTTAAGTCTACTAGAAAATAATTTACATTAAATAAACCCAAAAGATTGGAAAAAAAGACAAAGTCTATCACGTTCAACCACTCCAAATGAAAACCCAGCATCCATACACACACACCCCTCCATACCTTCACATAAATGATATATGCCCCTATACTAACTACAGAGTTTAGTATCACAATAGCCTTTGACAGTCTTCCTCTAATTCTATATCTGGATAACGGAGTTTCTGGATAATGGATCCCCTGCCTGTATAATGTTTACTCCCTTTGCATAATGGTTTAGCCTCTTAGTATATTATTTCAGAAAGTGCTGCATTCATTTCAGTACATAGAGCCACAACATTATGGCAGGTACACTTATATTACAAGTACATGTTACACTACAGTTGCAGCATGAATGCATATAGTGAAGACAAACAAATAAAACTCCAGCTCCCAAAACATATAACACAGAAGCATGAATATAGTAGTTAGAGTGTTACAGTCTGGTAGGTGGATGCATATGAAGGGATTGCTGTGAAGCCACTTATAGATGCTAGCATAGCTACTCAGTACTTTCAATATTCAGTCAACAGCTAGTAAACGTATCCTAAATACACTATGTAGTAACAAATTCTACTCTCCCACTTCAGTCTGCCAAGATCCCAGAGTGGCCTACATTGTTTCAGCAACATGGATCACTTTTTACCTCCATAGCAGCTGTATGGGGCCTTCACAGGTTGCACGCTTTCCTTCCAGGAAAATCACTTCATCTATTTCCATAGAGGCAAACTAGAAAATGTTAGAGTCAATAGTGAAGAATTCCATTTGAAGATGGAACTTTGGTAGGAATGTATGAACTTTGGAAAAAAGTACAGAAATATTTACCTTTGCCTTAACTATGGTGCTAAAACTCATATTAGAGTTCTTCAATCTCTCTCTCTCTATATATGATTATATAACTCTTATTTCCCATAAATGGATTACCTTATTGAAGGCTTTTATTAAACATTTCACTAGATCTGCTATGCTTAACGGCATAGTGTTGTCATTCAAAATTATGCTTAGAGATTTCAGTCATTTCTATAACACTTTACAGGTGCAGATTCATGTGATCTATCCACATGGATTTAGTCCATGTAATAGTTCCCATGCTTGCCAAACAGATGAAAGAGGTTCTTAAATTTTGAATTAAAAAAGCATATTTAATATATTTTATGGACCTGTTGTTGTTGTTTATAATAATGTTAGCGTTCACTCTTTAGTTCAGTGACCTGTATAAATGTCCATAAGCAGAAACGTATACTGTAATTTAATGGCTGCGCTCAAATAATGCATACCCGTTATTGTGTGCCCCACTGATTCAGAGTTAAAACAGCAACATTATCATTGCAAAAAAAAATGAGGAGGTGCAGCTGTGGGCTGTATTTTCACATTCAAATTATATATATATATATTTATATATATATATATATGGCACACCAAATGGTACAAAACTATAGATCCCTGCCAAGCTGAAAGGGAGGAGTAAGTGCTGTTGTTTTCTCACGTGTATATTTAAAGGCGAGACTGATGTATTTGGAGATGATTAAATTGAGTATCTTTTTTAAAACATATGTTTCTCCTCTTATTTTAAAAAGTGCACTTCTATTCATCTCTTTGATATAGCATTTCAGCAGTAAGCGCCAGTGAAGCACTCAAGTGCAAGGGATTCCTTTCCCATGTCCATTGGGCTGGGATGGGTTACAGTCTGGAATCACCATGCTCTTCTCTGTGAATCTACATCTCTTATCTACAGCAGCATGTAGACAACAAGCAATGTCACCACTAGAATCCTTTAAACAAGGCCAACATGCAACCTGGCAGGACTGTGGTGGCCTAATGGCAGCATTGTTGAAGGTTTTGAACAGAAGTGTTATTATTTGCAGATATGTTAGTTTTAATTTGAATTATAAATTGAGCATTCTGAATAATCTGCTTTTGAATGAATTTTGTGAAATATTTTAATAAGAGTTTAGGTATGATATCTTAAAGGGGAGTCCTTGCATTACTGAATCTAATTCTAATTCATAAATAATGCAGTGATCCCCAACCAGAAGCTTGTGAGCAACATGCTGCTCTCCAAACCCTTTGGATATTGTTCTCAATGGCCTCAAAGCAGGTGCTTATTTTTTAATTCCAGGCTTGGAGGCTTCAATTGCATAAAAACCAGATGTACTGTTAAACAGAGCCTGCTGTAGGCTGTCAGTCCAGGGACTACCAATAGCCAATCCCAGCAGTTATTTGGCACGATCTATGCTTATGTTGCTCCCCAACTCTTTTTACATATGTATGTTGCTCACGGGGGAAAAAGGTTGGGGACCCCTTTATTACCCATGAGCAACATTCAAGTGTAAAAAGAGTTGAGGTGCAACTCATGCATGGTGCAAAATAAGTACTGTGATTGGCCATTGGTAGACTCTATATGGACTGCCAGCTTATAGAAAGCTCTATTGGCAGTATAGCTGGTTTTTATGCAACCAAAAAAACAGGAATTCAAAAATGAGCACCTGCTTTGGGACCACTGGGAGCAACATCCAAGGGGTTGGTGAGAAACATGTTGCTCATGAGCCTCTGGTTGGTGATCACTGTTGTAGAGGTTAGACTGCAGTGCTACTAGTGCCAAGTGAATTGTATGCTAATGCTGTTATTGATGCCAAGTGCCATTCACAGACAAATGCAGAAAAGGAAGAACATGCATGTCATGGACATTTTGGGTTACTCTGCTAGTCTGTGTGCGCTCTCTGAAAAAGTAGTGAGTGATTTTATAGATCTGTATTATAGGATCCCTCCAAGCCATTACAAGGCTAGGGAAAGTTTATTATTGAGCTATTTATACATACAGTATATATAAACAACACTAATCATGCTGCTTTATTTTTGTTTAATAAAAGACGTTTGGTTAGGCCCCATGAGTGCAGTGCTTTGTTAATTTATACATTCTGTCACTTGTACCCAAACATATTACTATTTTGTAAATGAGCCCCCATATGTATACATTTACTAGGTTTCAAGTAATAAGGTAATTATTCAGTGGTTCAGAATGCATCTAAATGTTAAATGAATGTCAGCTACTATGTTCTTAATATACAATTTTAAACTGATCTTTTATTTATTTATTTATTCAATCAGGAACTCAAGGGAGAAAAACGGACTAAAATGCTCAACATGATACATTTATGGCTCATCCTTGCGGTTATCATATTCGTGCCACAAAATGCTCTCTCGTGCCCACATCCATGTGCCTGCTACGTTAACTCTGAGGTCCATTGTACCTTCCGCTCCCTAGCTGCAGTGCCATCAAGAATACCAAAAAATGTGGAAAGAATCAATTTGGGGTTTGTATCTAAATTTTATTTTCAGTTCATATCCTTTACATAGTCACAAATTCCGTTCTTTGATACTGAGCAGATGTTGAATTTGGCCGTTTTTCATGCACCTTTGAATGATTACCCGTATGTGTTTATTAATAAAACTTTAATCTGCATTAAAATGTGCCTGCACTTGTCAAAATAAAACCTGTTTTGCCTATTATTTTCAATTGCAAGGAAAAGGATATCCTGCTGTTCTGGGCTGGATTCAGTGGTTGTTAAATAATTAGCCTATGAAGTATCCCTTTTAGTTTATTGGTGTCTTTGACAGTGTGTCTTTATAAAGAGAACATTAGATTTTTTAACACATATTTTGTACATCTGTGCAATGATGAAGAGTTCATGAAACTCAGAGATAAACTCCCAACATTAGGGACTTGCTCTGGGATAATAAAGAAAGACTACCATAATTACCCATCATTATCATAGACTGTTCATTTTCCATTTGTGCTTATATAGGCAGAATGTGACTTCTAAATTCAAAATACGGTCAAGAAGTGGAAGGCTTAGTATTTTAAATATATGCAAATAAGAATAAAAAGCAATGGTACGGAGCAGGAATATATATATATATATATATATATATATATATATATATAT
>CM044433.1:34116595-34152338 GCA_024363595.1 Xenopus borealis
TATATATATATATATATATATTGGTACTGATATTTTCATTACGCATTTCTCCCTAAACCACAGCAATAAAAACGCCACATGTTGCAATGGAAGCAAGTCCTTTAAAGGTACAATATTAAAGGGTTTCATATACATGAATAAAATGTGATTTCCATCCCATTATATAGTCCTGCATATTTGTATTTAGAAATTGATTTTCATAAAACTCTTAGTTTGAAATATTCAAAGGCTTTTTTTTTTAGTTTACAACATTCCGTGGACTTGCCTTGTTTTCTAAACAACTTTCATTCTGCAAACAAATCTTTAGTATTGCAAAATCTTTAGTATTGCAAATATTTAGGGACTGATTTGCTATCGAATGCTCTAAAAATTTGAGATTTATTAAAACCAGGAAAACCTCTAATACAAAACTTCACAATGTAAACTTTGTTGAGGTTCTATAGATGTTAGTGGGAGCTGTACTGATCCTTTTGGAACTTCTAAATCAATTTGGAGTTGAAGAGGTTTCTGCATTTTTTTCACTAAGAAATTGTCTGAAAAACTCGAGGTTTTAGAGGTTTTCTTATTTTTTTCAGATCGTTCAGTGTTATTTTCCATTCCTATTTTTTTTATTCGATTTTTTAATACATTCCATGACATTTGTGGTTTTAGATAAGTTGGGTTTAGTGGTGGTTTCAAAATCCTCTAAAACCACTAAATTCGACCTTTAATAAATAGGCCTCTAAAAATTTAAAGCTGTTTTAGACCATTGGCTCATTTTTGGATAAACATGACGCAGGACTGTAGGTTGAGGTTCATCTGTACTAAAAGACATGAGCTTTATAAGTGCCTAATTTTTAAAAACATTTTATAAAGCAAATTTCCTCTCTTAAACTGGACTTTCTTTTAAATTAATTTCTTGGGGGGGGGTTTCTGTTTGTATTATCTGCATTGCTGGTGGGGTTTCTTGAAGCAATTTGGAAGTAACCAGCTAACAGACACGGAAACAAACTGATTTCATGAACAGTGTTTAACAAGCCAAAACCAAAATTTTTTATGATTTTTTTTTTCCTTAGATTAAAACAAATGTACCTTTTTTGCCAATTTTGTTAACTAAAGAATACTTATGACAGATATATCTGCTCACCCTGATGAACTAAAACAAAGCCTCCTATTGGTTCTATTATCTTCTGCAGATTTAACAGCATTCATTCAGTTGAGGAGGATTCTTTTGCAGGATTATCGAAACTAGAGTTACTCTTGATCCATAGTAATGATGTCCGCAATGTTCCCAATGGTGCTTTTAGAGATCTGGTTTCTTTACAGGTAAATTCAGAATAATATATTCCAGTATTTTGATGTTTTATTATTTTATTCCCTTATTGTAAAAAAAGTCCATGTACAGAGTTAACACCCCATAGTTTATATGGTGCACACCAGCACATCCCAGCATTTCTATACAAGAAATAAGTGTATTGATTGATTTAAATTCAGAAAAAGATATTATTATCTCCATCTGTATTAGTTAGGGGGAAATGTTTTTAGATTTCTTTGTAATATGGAAATATGGAAATTTCAGTGTCACATACAAAATCATTTTTTGGGTACAGATAATTCCAATAAATCAAAAATATCCATAACATACTGAATGACACAGAGGTGCATCCTAGTGCCACATAGCCCCCATACACTGCCCTCCTTACATGTTTTGCACTATTGGGCACTTCATTTGGTGTGGTATATGCATTTTTGTTTACTTAGATATAATTATCTGTACACAATAAATGTTTTTGTATATTACACCGCTAATTTGATTGTGAGTTTAATGGATATACATACATGGGAGAATGACCTTTTGAGATCTTTGATATTTTTGTTGTCTTGACCCTTTAAAATCTAAAAGTACTATAGGATGACAATGAGGGCAGTTTACTACTGCTCAGGCCTCTGGGCTCAAGCAATTGTTTATAAGTTCCTGAAATTATGTTTTCTGTAATAATAGTAAATCTGTCCCTAATTAATATTCAATGGGGAAATAAATGAGAATTACTGTTGGGACCAGTACCCTATCTAATGACAACAGGTATAATAGGAAGATTGATAGATGCGTGGTCCTTACATTTGTAATGGCATATACTGTATCATGAACTCTTAACTAAGACTTTATTTCTTATAACAATATCACATCAATGTTTCAGCTAAGTTTTATAGCCTTTATCAAATGATATATATTCATTTAATCACAAAATAGTTTTGTATAAATTAATGGAATGAGCAATTAATACAGGTAAAGGGTATATTATCTAGAATGCTTGGGGCCTGGGTTTCTCTGGATAAGGGATCTTTCCAAAATTTGAGTTACCATATCTTAAGTCTTGTAAAACTTATTTATCCATTATTTCACCCTAATAGTATTGTTTTGCCACCATGCAGTTTAATTACCATCAAGTACAAAGTACTGTTTTATTATTATATTACACAGAAATAATTTTTAGAAATGAAAATTATTTGCTTAAGATGGGCACTAAAAGAGATGGCCTTCAAGTAAATCAGAGGTTTCTGGTTGATTTCCCCTCTCAATCAGGGCCGATCAACAATTGAAACTTAAAACCAAAAACAGAGGCCTCCACAGTTACACATTCCGACTTCAGTAGCTGGGACCTCAACGACCTGGACCTTGTGTAGTGTACTTAATCTAAATAAAGTGCAAGTGCCTATTAATTGTCACTTAATGCCAATACTTAAGGTATTGTATACAAATGGACAACTTATAAATTATCCTAAAAGAAATCTATCTTTCTTCTATTCCCAATTTGTAATATGGTTGATAATTGTATGATATTAAATAATGATTGACAATTTCTGTTAATGCAATGTGACAATGGTAAATAGTACAACCCAAAAGGACTCTAGTCAGTAACCATGATAAAACACATATCTAATATTACAATTGGTCACAGTTTACAAATTGGTTTAAAATTAGAAACATCTGTCGTTTCTTAATTCTGGGTAATTATGTCATATGCAGCAGACGTGTCAATAGTGTATTCATTAATTTTAAAGTGTCATATTATCTTTCTCTTGCAATGTAATTAGTCAGCTGGAAGCAATAGCCTTATATAATTGTTCTGTGCCACTATGTTTTCAAATGTAAAAATATGTTTTTCTTTATTTTGTTTCTTCGTAGGTGTTCAAAATGAGCTACAACAAGCTGAAAACAATTACCAGTCATACCCTCCATGGCCTTTCGAGCTTAACAAGATTGCACATTGACCATAACCAAATTGAATTCATACACCCCAATGCTTTCAATGGTTTAACTTCTTTAAGACTTCTTCATTTAGAAGGAAACTTGCTTCAGCAGCTACATACCAATACGTTTTGCACCTTCAATTTCTTAGGTTATTTCAGACAGTCTACATTAAAACACCTTTATTTATCAGACAACATGATTCGTTCACTGCCGGCAGACATGATAAAAACAATGCCATTACTGGAAAACCTCTACCTTCATGGTAACCCATGGATCTGTGATTGTAACATCAAGTGGTTACTTGATTGGGCTGAGCAAACGGATGGTAAGATTTAATTTATTTATATATGAGCAAAATTCTTATGAAAATCCATAAGAAACATAATAATAAGTGCTAATAATTTTTGGACAAAAAATATGATATTCTAAACTGTCCCTTCTTTTCTTGTCTTGACAGGGGAAGGGTTGTTAATGATGCATAGTATTATTAGGCACAATCCCATTAAGTGAAAGCAACACATATACAGTAATGCATGGCTTTAAAAACCAAGTAACGCAAGGCATATATAGAACACAGGTCTCCATGTAACTGTTCTCATACTTTTTCTCATAATGTAATATTTTCCCAGAATTCCAGTGTTATTGCAACCACAATAATTTTATATACTATTATACTACTATTAAATACTATATACTCTATTTTCTATAGCACTATTAAGCCAATCATTTGAACATTCAAAGTGGCCACCATTATTTACAAACAGTGAACCAATTGTAAATGGTCAGCAATCTATCCCACCAGATGAGTAGAGGTGTAAGGGACAAGGACACATTTAAACAGTCATGCATGAATGTAATGCCCATCAATCACTGCAAATGACAACAACTAGTATTGGCAGGTAAACTAGCAACTAGTTGAATAAGCTGTGAATTGTAATTTACAGCAGTTGGTGGAGCATAAGTTTGATTTACGTTCTCTAGCACAGGCATTTGTTTCATAACTATAAACTGTTTGCCATGTCTGAGCTTTTTCATGCTGGGTCAAGTTCATATTTTAGCTGTCTCTACAAATTACATGTTGGCCTTGTGATCAACCTATGCGAGTCTGGTTCGAAAATGCACCTGTTTAACTTCAAAACAATTTCCTGCAGGTGGTTTATTATTCAAAGGATGTAAATCCTTTAATGTACCAAGTAGTGTTATACCTTTGTTTATTTTTTCATTGCTGCATCTAATGCACATTTTAATATTTATTTTATTTAGTGCAATGTTGCCATCCTGATTATTTTTAACAAATTGTTTAATTCTCCTATAGGCATTCTTAAATGTAAGAAAGACAGATCTTATGAAAACGGCCAGCTGTGCCCTGCATGCTCCTCTCCAAAGTATCTACAGAATCGGGAATTACAAAGCCTGAAAGATGTTTCCTGTTCTAGACCTATTATATACTCAGCACTTCGGGACAACAGTAGTTATGCCTACGCAGAAGAAGAGAATGGAAATGATCCACCAACAACAGAATCTTATCATAACCTGCTAGGGAAAGTTATATTAAATATGACTGATGAGCATGGGAACAAAGTCAATTTGGACTGTGACATGATAAAGCCATCAGACTTCAGCAAAATTATTTGGAATCAACGTCATCAAGAGGAAATTGATATCAATGCCACATTTAGTCTTGATTTTGAATGCCCTATGAATCGAGAAAACTATGAAAAACTGTGGAAACTTATAGCCTATTATAGTGAAGTACCTGTAAAGCTGGAAAGAGAAGTACAGTTTAGTGACAGTCCCAAAATGACTTACAGATACAGACAGAATGTAGACCAAGATTCATATTATTATACAGGTGTTAAAGCGTTAATATCATCAGAGCCATCTTGGATAATGCAAACATCTGTCAACATCCAGTTGAATAGAAAGATGAGTACAGCTAAGAAAGTCACTTTGTCTTTTTCCACAAAATTTTCAGAGGCTATACACACAAAGGAGATACAGTACCCTCAGAATAACTGGGTGTTGATTGAGAAAAATGAAAAACTGAAGACATCCTGCACTGCTGTTAAAGGAACTCTTTGCCAGCTTAACTGCCATGTAAAGTCATCTGAAATTCCCTCAATAGAATGGAGTCTTCCAGATGGAACAATTCTCAAAGCACCTTACAACAGCCCAGAAAGCAGATTTTCCATATCTCCTAGTGGGCAATTAGTTATAAAAGAAGTAGATTTTCCTGATTCTGGATTGTATTATTGCATTGCTCGAGTAAAGTATGAAGTGGATATGCAGCTATTTAGAGTGACTGTGCAATCACCATCAAGCGATATCGCTGAGAGTAAAATTCACATTCTTACAAGAAATGTTGGGGATCCTGTAGCCTTGACTTGCAATGTAGTGGGGAATCCAGATGCTGATATAAACTGGATTTTGCCTAATAATAAAATTATTGATGCATCCGTAAATAATACTGGTCTATATCTTTTAAATAATGGTTCATTAGCTATTATTAACACCAAACTGAGTGACAGTGGCTTGTACAGATGCATAGCTGTTAACCAACATGGGACAGATCACTACAGCATTCAAGTAGAAATAAACAGAAAAGTACATGAAAAGCCTTATCAAGTAATAAAAACTAAAAAACAGCCTTCTTTTGAAGTGCCAACGAAGCCTAAGTATAACATCATAGATGATGACGGTGGCTCAGGGGAAAAGGATACTCCAGAAGAGTCGGGTAAATATAATGTCAAAAATGGGGGACGACTTGTAAAGAAAATTGGTTCTGCTTCAACTAATGTTCATTCTAAGCAAAACCGAAAGGACAGGAGGAAAATGAAACCGTGGAAAGGTACAGAAAGATCAAAAGGGAGCAATATTGCAGAAGGTCGAAGGAAGTTCGAATCAAGAAGGAGAATTAATATGGGAAATAAACAGATTGATCCAAAGCAATGGGCCAATATTCTAGCAAAGGTGAGAGGGAAAAATAATCAAAGGACAACAGAATTTCCCCTTGCCACACAAGCCACTCCCACCTCTACATTAAGGCATAAACCTACAACCCCTTCTTCTATTGCCATTCCTCCACCTGCAAAGGAATCAGAACCTTATGGTGAAGAAACATCTGCAGATGAAGATGATTTATTATTTATCACTTCTTCCCCACAAGTAACAATAGCACAGAATATCAATGATGTAACAACATCTCCTGCTGACAGAATTGTAACTGTAATAAATGAAGAAACAGATAATGACAGTGAAACTGTGTTCTCAGAAAACAATGAGAAAACATTAAAAATGGAACAACCCACTCCAAACTTAGATCTGACAACTACTGAGAACTCTGAAGCAGACAGTTTCACTTATTCAACAAATGAAGATGAAAATGTAATTCTGGAAGAAGATGAAATTCATAGCAATGCTCCAACAACATATGTCCAAATAATTGAAAATGAATATATAGTAGACAGCGTCACAACCGACAGCTATGTTGAGGAGCAATCAAATGAAAAGACAGTGTTTGAAAGTGAGAATCGTTTGGAAGCAGATTCAGAAAGCAGTACAGTGGAAATTCTTAGCATGGGAACTGAACATTCAACTGCTTCTGTTATAACAGTGTCCCCACTGCTGCTTGGTGTGGAAAAAACTACAACAATAAAAATTAGTGATGCATATTTTCCAAATGAACCTTCTCAGCTTCCTTTAAATGCTGAAAGTGATAAAAGCCTTACTACAGAAAACTTTATTTTATGGACAGAAAACAATGATGTTCTTCCCACAATCAACAGAGAAGTTCAAACCACTCTTGTGGCTGAGCATGAACAGACTCTCCAAACAGATATCATACCACCTGTATCTAATGCTATTGCTCCCACACCAACTGATGACCACTTGAATGTCTATGCATTGGTTCCTACCCAAACATTTATTCCAACAACCACTAACACTCCTGCAGAAAATGTAATTGAAGTAAGCTACACAAAGGACTATGCTGGAAACACAGGCATTATTGCCACAAAAACAAGCAGTAAAAGTTCTATTTCCCAGGAACATAGGAATAATATTAATAAAGCTGTGACTACAAGCAGTAAAAGTTCTATTTCCCAGGAACATGGGAATAATATTAATAAAGCTGTGACTACAACTACAGTGACAACATCTACAGAACAACCAAAAACAGAACGCCGACTGAAGACTACGACAACAATCCCAAATGCTATTATTAGTGAAGTGCCTGAGAAAAGTATGGTAACCCCTACAGTTCAGGAGTCAACAGTTAGAACAAATTTTCTAACTCGTCAGGCACAAAGTACAACCACAACAGTAAGTACAAATGGAAATATTAATTTCAATAGACGTCGACCAAATGGGAGGAGGAGACTTAGACCAAATCGGATCAATCGGTTCAAACTACGTCAGAATCAAATTGTTCCAACTGTACAAACTGTCTTAGATCGTTTTCTTGAAAAGCCATTTGCACCACCAACAAAAGAACAGGTAATCTCTAATGATCACATAATACCTACTGAGTACAAAAATTTTCTCACAAGCACTGTTCCATCTTCAATACCTGCATCTAATACTAACATATTTGGATTGCCCATTCCCACCCAAGTAACAACACCAAAAATAGTCAAAACCCATGAGGAAGCTGAACATGAAAATGCAAACAATGGCTATACTTTACATCCCACTGGTAACACAAATTCCAATACTATACAAAATGTCCAGACCTCGACATTGGTTGGGAAAGAAGACAAAAGTCATATTACATTTTCCAATAGCATGCTCATAACTACAAAGCCATCTCAGCATGCAAGATATACAACTGTTCCCTATGCCAACTCTATTGAGTCACTTAGAAAAATTCAGTCAGAATCTGAGTTGTATCCATTACCTATTACAGAGCAACCTCCAAAATTAACAACTACTGCTGGTACAACAGAACACATCTTTCAATATCTAGACAATGCTCAAAGCAGCCCACATCCAGAATCTATTTCTTTAACCACTGATTCCTCAGTGTTTACAACTAAAAAACCCATAGAAAACATAGTTGGACATACAACTCTGATGCCTGAGAAGAAAGAAAGAAAAATTTCAGCCACATTCTCTTCAAAGACAGAAAGGAAAACAGTATCTTCATACAAAGGAAATAAGGAAAGTATTACTAAGCCATACATAAGAACTACTCAAAGGGCTCAAACTACATTTATGCCATTTACAGAGAAAGCTTTCATTCCTACTGCTCAATTCCATTTGCCTACTGCCCAAGCTACAGCTTCCACAAAGACCAGATATCATGCAACCATGGCTCCAACAGCACCATCAAAAATAGCACAAACAAGCACCCCATCTTCCAAGCAAAATGAACTGGAACAGCTTCCAAACATTCAAAACAAAATGCTTATTCCACAAATACAGGGACAATTTAAGGACAATTATATGGCAATATCAAATAATAGTGTTTTATATAATACAAAATTACATAATTCACGGGTAATACCTCAAAATAATGGGAACCCTCCAGTTAATTATGGTCCTGTACGTGGAACCAAGAGACCATTTTATTTTGTCACGCAAGGACCATTACGCTACTTTGTTACAAACCAACCATTTGTGATGACAAATAAGCCTGAGATTACAGCATATACAGCACAAAGCAACCAAGAGAAAAAAACACATCCTCCTCAACAAGTAACAACAAAACCAGCCACAACCACAATAGATGTGCCATTATATAGACCAAAACCAATGACTCCAAGCCGATTTAATCAAGGCCAGCGCATATCACCCTATTATAGACCTGCAGGAAATACTCTCAATGTTAATGGTAAAGACATAGTTGCAAGAATTCCTTATCAAGGAAATCCATATTTTTTAAATCAACGATTCCAGTACCGTTTTAACAGAACTAAGGCTATTGTATTTACTGCTACACTTAAACCTTCTACAACTACCAGTCTAGTTCCTGATGGTGCAAATAAAAAAAACAGTTATTTATCAGCTGCAAAGACAACAATATCTAGTGCCATATCCAAAGCCATGGTTGCACCTTTGCCATTAATACCAGTAACAAAGCCACCAACACAAAAACAAATGCAGTTGACTACTCCTTCTTATATTGCACATACTCAAGCATCTAAATCCAGTGCAACTGCTCCGTTAAACAGGTACTTTAACCGCATAAACAACAAACCATCAATTGTCGAAGGCTCTAAACTCACAAACCTCAATGAAATCCAAACTTCAGTAACTCGAAGACCTCAAGGAATCAAGCCACGGATTACAACCACTGGGCTACAGTCATTATCTGTGCCTTTTGAAACAGATGCTGTTATACCATGTGAAACCTTTGGGGATCCTAAGCCATCCATCACCTGGACAAAGGTTGCCACTGGTAATGCATTAAGATTTTACATTATTGTTTGTTGTTTACTTTATTTTTACGTTGTCACATGAATATAAAGGTTGTAAGATCATACACAAATACAACAAAAACTCTTGCCCTATAACATAAAAATAGATAGTAAATCCAAGCAAGGTGTTTTGTATTAATCTAGTAAAGTTAGAAAATTAAAGCAAAAACAAATATCATTATAGAGTGGCCCACTGATAGGTGCGTGTGTATAAGGTGAAAACTCACAATCTTTAACAATATGTGAAAGGCCATGGTTTGGTTGAAGCCTGAATACAAGTTAATCATATTGGTCCAGATTCAAATCAATGAGAAAGCATTTTATCATAGTTTATCATGTAAGAAAAGTCACATTGTTTGCTAAGATTTAATGAGGCAAAACAAATTCTCTTATTTAGTTCCATGTTTTCTCGTAGAGAAAGGAGATATGTTTTTCTCATCAAATAGAAGCTAGCCCACTGTGTACTGGTTTTTAGTTAGTTTACATTTTAGTTAGTTACCATTAACAGGACATTTGTAGAGCAATGCAAATTAATTTTTTTTTACCCCTTAGGCTAGGGCAACACAGGGCGAAATCAGTCTGCTAAAATATTTGGGCCAATTTTAGCCCCTACAATGGCCTCATGTTCATATCCAGAACAATTGTGCTGGCTCTGGTGCAAACACACTTGGTGGATTTCAGGGCAAAATGCAAAGTCTTGTGTTTCTTATTGAAATCCAATTGTTTTTGCACCTGCTCCGACACAATGGTTCTGGTGCAAACAGAAGGAGGAGGCTACTGGCAGCAGTAGGGGCTGAAATGGGCCTGTGTATTTTAGCAGGCTGATTTGGTCAAGTGCGGCCCTAGCCTAAAGGGAAATTTTGCTGAAAATGCAAAATGAGTTTCATCTGATGTGAAACTTTCTAAATATGATCCAATATATATTTATAGATATAAATATATATCAAATAATATAATCCATTAAAAATTCAGCACTGTTTTTGAAATAATCAAGTTGATCTTCACTATCCCCCTCTCAGCAACTTATCTCAGCAGTGTTGATTTACACGAAAGCTGTCTATACACTATAAGATCAACTCATTTGGCAAGGTCCCCAAATAAGTGGATGCTCCCCTAATATGCCCACCAAAAGGTGGACAATCTTGGGCTAATCAGATCATTTGACCCTACGTCCAAATAATCAGATTACATTGACGAATATACTGTACCATCCGACAGAATGAGGACTGAATCAACTAGCCATTACTTGATCAAGATCTGGCTGATTTTTGGCCAGATATCAGTCTGGGAGGCCCATCTAAAGGCCCCATACACTGGCAGATAAACTGCCGAATCAGTCTAAAGGACCCAAATTGGCAACTTAAATCTGCCTGTGTACGGCCAACTTTAAGTTGGCCACAAACAGGCATATTTAAGCAACTATTTTTTTTTCAACCATTAGTGTCTATAGGTGTGATTTTCACTGTGAAACTTGGTGAAAAAATAGGCTCATTATTTCTGTCAAATTTGGCCAGCACATGTATGGACAAATTAATAAGATATTCTGCATATATCTGCAGTGAATTGAGATATGGATACATGTAGAGACAGTGATCATTTATGTAATAGACATAGGAATATAGTATAATCTGTTATAAAAGCCAGAAAGAAATAATTTAAAAAAATTGTCATATAATGAGGTTTATAAATTTGTGATTTATGTTAAAGATTTCTTTTTCTTATTGGTTTTCTTTTTCTAAGGTTTTTACTTTGCTTTATTCTTTTCCTGAAGGCATTTCAATGTGTAGTGAGAGTGGCAAAAAAGCCTCTCAATAAAATATTAAGAGGAACGAGGTTTTCCTCAATCCGTAGCAGTAAATTGTATTTAAGTAGCTGAATGCTGGCGTAACCTATAGTTTATTGAAATGAGCGATTAAAATCTGCTTTCATAAAATGGTTTAATAAAACTCTTCCTTGGACTCCTATGAATCCCTTTCCATGGGAACAATGGAGTGAATCAATCAAAATTTTATAAAGAGGCCCATATAACACAGAAACCCCTAATATATCCATCACAGTTATTTATTTTTTTAAAAGTATGAATAAATGCAATTTTCTATGCAGAAATCCAGCTGTGTAACAGTTCTTCTCTTTCTGCATCATTTGAATTCCTGGCAGGGAAGGAAGGACTTAACACTGATGTTACAAATGTTACAAATTGTAATAACTTCACAGTTTACAGCATGCAGGAAATGCATAACATACAATGCATTGCACTGTGATGTTCCTATCCTTATTGAAATCACATGTGCAGGGAATTAATTGTGGGGTGAAGGATGCAAGCTGAGGACAGCTGGTGGCTGATTCAAAGTAACAGTGGTCAGCCAGCTCAGCAAAGTAGTCAGCAGGACAGCAGGGGGGCTAGGCTTAGGGAAAGTCATGAAAAGTCTGCATATTTTTCAATTGATGTATATATATGTTTGAAATTATGTTTCCTTTTCAAAAAGCTTAAAGGGCATCTATTGCAAAAAAAGTTAATCCCAACCAAAGGTGCGGGCTGATAGAGCCCGCATTCCAGTTGGGTATAATAGTACTTTTTATACCCAAACTCGCACTGGGAGGGAGGCCCCTGTGCGAGCCACCAGACAGTGGAAGCGCATGCATATTAAGAAAAGTGGCCCCGACATTGTGACCGCTTTTCAATATGCGCGTGACGTCACACGGGCATAAATGCTCATACGCTTCTATTGTCTCCCTCTCAGTGCAAGTTTGCTAGCACTGGTGGGGGGCATTTTTTTTTAAAAAAAGTACTGTTATCCCCAACCGGAATGCGGGATCTCTCAGCCCACACCTTTGGTTGGGGGTAACTTTTTTTTTGCAATAGTTTTCCTTTAAGTTATGTTTTTGTGACATTCCCCTTTAATAAATGAAAACTCACCCAAGTTTTATTCTTTCCTATGTAATTTTTGGATGCGTATTTGTCAAATGGTGCATTCTCACCCATTGATAAATATGCTTCTAAAAATCCCATAAGAATGATTAAAACATGGGTGAGTTTTTATGTATTAAAATCTAAACTCACATTTTGATAAATCTGCCCCCTAAATAATAACTTCTTCTCAACCACAGTTATGTTAATGTAGATAAAGATTAATTAGTGATTACAGTTTTAGTAGAGTTTATATTTTTTTATTAATTCTCTTATTGTTATCTCAGGGGCAATAATGTCAAAAAACACAAGGATGCAACGTTTTGATGTCTTGGAAAATGGTACTCTCAGTATACAAAAACTTCAGCTACAGGACCATGGACAGTATGTGTGCACTGCTCAGAACCAGCATGGCGTCGACAAGATGTACGTGACCTTAACTGTGGTGGTGCATCAGCCTCGAATATTAGGATCTCGATATAGGGACGTTACTGTGTACATTGGAGATACAATTTCAATGGACTGTCCTGCTAGTGGTGTACCATCTGCGCACATTTCTTGGATCTTCCCTGACAGAAAAATAATACGGACCATATCAACTACAGACAGTCGTATTATGCTCAATGAAAATGGGACATTGACAATCAGGGAAACAACATTTACTGACAGAGGAATTTTCAAATGCGTTGCTAGTAATGTGGCAGGAGCTGACAGTCTGACAGTAAGACTTCACATTGCTGCCTTGCCTCCAATTATTAAACAGGAAAAGGAGGAGAACATTTCCCTTCCGCAGAGTAACAGTGTTTATATCCATTGTTCTGCAAAAGGCGCTCCATCTCCAAGTATACGTTGGGTTCTTTCTGATGGTACCCAGGTTAGGACATCCCAGTTTGTAAATGGAAATTTGTTTGTTTTCCCAAATGGAACACTGTACATAAGAAGCATATCACAGAAAGATATGGGAAAATATGAGTGTGTTGCCACAAATATCGTAGGAGCTGCCAGAAGAACAATTATGCTTGATGTAAAAAAGTACACAACTAATGCCAAGATCACTGCAAGTTCCCCCCAAAAAACAGATGTGACATATGGAAGTACTCTGCGCCTGGACTGCAGTGCAGCTGGTGATCCATGGCCAAGGATACTGTGGAGACTTCCCTCTAAACGAGTGGTGGATTCATTCTTCAGGTAAATTTTTGTATCAGATAAATCATTAAAAATGTATTCAAGTAGTCTGACATACATTTTCCTTCCTCTCTTGTATTTGGTAACTAGCACAAAGGAACAGTTGCAGTGTAGCTGGGCCAGACAAAGAAAGAAAATAGTTCTATCTATATCAAAGGAAACATTTAGTCTTTGAGCCCTGACCATGTGTTGTAATGCACTTTGTCATTATGTTTTTCATATTGTAAAAAAATATAGATAGTTACATAGTTACATAGTTAAATTGGGTTTAAAAAAGATAAAGTCCATCAAGTTCAACCCCTCCAAATTAAAACCCAGCATACACACACACACCCCTCCACTCTTTCACACAAACCATATGCCCATAGCTATACTAACTGTAGAGTTTAGTATCAAAATAGCCTTTGATATTATTTCTGTCCAAAAATCATCAAGCCACTTTTGAAAGCATCAACAGAATGAGCCATCACAACATCACCCGGCAGTGCATTCCACAACCTCACTGTCCTCACTGTGAAGAACCACCTACACTGCTTCAAATGAAAGTCCTTTTCTTCTAGTCTGAAGGGATGGCCTCTGGTGCGGTGATCCTCTTTATGGGTAAAAAGGTCCCCAGATATTTGTCTATAATGTCCTCTTCTATATTTGTAAAGTGTAATCATGTCCCCTCGCAAGCGCCTTTGCACCAGCTCACACTTCTGCTTATTACCGCCGCATCTCGCTTCGGATCTAGCCTTTCACTACTTGAATGCAACCAGATCTTAAAGAGATTCTGACACCTGAAGTCAAACTCTTTTTTACCTCTATTATAATAACTGGCTTTGAAAGCTACTTCTAACTTTGCCATAAGGTATTTGGATGATGCTTTTCCATTACCTGTCTGATCCCTCCATGTTCCTGTATGAGGGGGCTGCCATATTTGTGCACCCGGCATCTGTTATCATTACAAACTGTAACTAACAGACTGAGATGGGACTGTTAGGCTGGCAAAGTAAGAGTGTCAGGGTGTCAGAGAGTCAGGCTTAGAAATTTCAGCAAACAGTTATAAACAAAAACAAACCTCTCTGCAAAAAATGATCAACATGACCTATAGGTAACATTTAATGTACATTCATATGTTAAATTTCATTTATTAGTGTCAGTATCACTTTAAAGTGAGAGGATCAAGGGGATAGTTCTTGGCAGACAAGGGAACTAAATTTGTATGGAAAGGACAGAGAACAAGTAGTCGAGGGTCAGGTCAGGTAGATACTGATCAGGCAGAGCAGTACAAAAACAATAGTCAGAAACATAGTCAAGGCCACGGGGCAGGGTCAACACCAACAGTAGCACAGTACAAGATCCACAAGAATGGTCAGTAAACAGGCAGCAAGGTAGCAGAAGTCAGGGACAGTGAAGGCTCAAAGAGAGAGATCAGAACAATCAGAGCAGACAGGAACTATTAGGAAAGACACCTACGTTGGGCAGTGTGAATAAGAGTGTGGTGCCTTTAAATATTTGAAATATGTGAGTCAAAACCCAGAAGAGGCACAAGTGCTCATCACATATAAAAGACCCGAAACAGAAGAGGAGGCGGCAGAAGTCCCTGCAGTGAGTGCAGTGGGCGTCACTGCTGCACCATTAGACTACAGGGTACTGTGATAGACAGATGGAAGCCGTTAACTTGCCGTGATGCTTAAAAAGAAGATGATACATGTTTATACTAAGGAAAAAGGTGCTTGTTATATTTAACATTCGTGGGATGATATTGGTTTGGTTGTCTGAGACTTCACTTGCATTGTATTAAAGTGTGGTATGGATTTGGAGAAACCTGAAAGCTTTATTTAAAACTTGGGCTGCACAGGAAATAGGGCTGTCAGTGGCAAATATTCGTACATAAGAAAGTTCCATAAAAGTGCTCTTAGTTCAGTGTATAAATTCATATATACTTTTATGTCAAAAATACTTTAGGGGAAAAGTGAGATAAGAGTTAAGGGAATATGTTAAATGAGGTGATAGAAACTTGTACAAAAGGTGTTCCAACTTCTTACTTTGAATGGTAGTAACATTTCCTTTTTTTTCCTGAAACAGCTTTGACTCCAGAATCAAAACATACTCCAATGGAACACTTCTCATTTATTCAGTCACTGAAAAAGACGCCGGAGACTATTTGTGCATGGCACGGAACAAACTTGGAGATGATTATGTGGTACTTAAAGTAAATGTCATGATGAAACCTGCCAAAATACAGTATAAAAATGAAGTGGACCACAAAGTAATATACGGTGGAGATCTAAAGGTTGATTGTATAGCTACTGGTTTGCCTAACCCTGAGATTTCTTGGAGTCTTCCTGACGGAAGTATGATCAATAACATTATGCAGTCAGATGACAGCGGCTCCAGGACAAGACGATATGTTGTATTTAATAATGGAACCTTATATTTTAATGAAGTAGGGATAAAGGAGGAAGGGGACTATACATGTTATGCTGTAAACCAAATTGGGCAAGATGAGATGCGTGTCAGTGTTAAGGTAGTAGCAGAAAAAGCAATTATTAAGAATAAAACCTACTCAATACTACAAGTGCCTTATGGGGATGTAGTCACGGTTTCGTGTGAAGCAAAAGGAGAACCTGTTCCCAAGATCACTTGGCTCTCCCCTTCAAACAAACCCATACCTTCTTTATCAGACAAATACCAAATTTACCAAGATGGATCTCTTCTGATTCAAAAAGCACAAAGATCAGATAGTGGAAACTATACATGTATAGCACAGAATACCGGCGGAGAAGACAAAAAGATTGTGCAGATCCAAGTTAACGTTTTGCCAC
Source organism: Xenopus borealis (assembly GCA_024363595.1). Lineage (NCBI taxonomy): Eukaryota > Metazoa > Chordata > Amphibia > Anura > Pipidae > Xenopus > Xenopus borealis. The sequence continues at coordinate 34,133,147 of CM044433.1, forward strand.
CTACAATAAATGGTTTCTCTAATCAAATAACGACCATAAAACAATTAGCAATGAGAGATTCTCGACTTATGCTAGACTGCAGAGCGGAAGGAGTCCCAACACCACGGGTTATGTGGGCATTTCCTGAAGGAGTGATCCTTCCTGCTCCTTACTATGGAAATAGAATTACTGTACATCGTAATGGTACGCTTGACATCAAAGTTTTAAGGAAAACTGATTCAGTACAGTTGACTTGCATAGGCCGAAATGAAGGTGGGGAGGCAAGATTAGTTATACATCTGATGGTTACTGATCCAACAGAAAAACCTAAATTCAGCAATGACAATGAAAATATTGTTGTGGGTGAGGGACAATCGGTAAGTTTAAATTGTTCATCCCAAGGAATTCCAGTGCCTGAGAGAACATGGTTTCTTCCAAATGGAACAGAAGTTCACAATGGTAAACAGCTTCACCAATTATACCATAGGAATGATGGCACTCTTCTAATTGGGTCCATTGCAGCATCTGATGCTGGAACTTATCGTTGCAGGGCTATAAACATTGCTGGATTTGCAGACAAACTGGTCACTTTACAGATTGGCCGGAAGCCACAAATGAAGAATAATTACAATAATTTAATCAGCATAATTAATGGCGAGACATTACAACTTCATTGTTCAACACATGGAGAGTCCCAGCCGCAGATTTCTTGGACACTGCCTAATGGTGTGATTTTTGATGGTCCTCAAACTAGGGGTCGTGTCTCCTTATTACAGAACGGTACCCTTGTTGTGCGCGATACATCTGTGTACGACAGAGGAAGTTATGTATGTAAAGCGAAAACACAATATGGCTCCTCAACAATGAATGTTCCGGTGATCGTCATAGCTTATCCTCCACGCATTACTACTAGCCCTGCTCCTGTTACTTATGTAAGACCTGGAAGTTCTGTACAGTTAAACTGCATGTCAATTGGAATACCAAAGCCAGAAATCACATGGGAATTACCTGATAAATCTGTTTTGACTGCAGTAGCTCAATCCCGTCTATATGGAAACAAATTCCTTCATCCTCAGGGGACACTGGTTATTCAACACTCTTCAAAAAGAGATACGGGGTACTATAAATGCACAGCTAAAAATATTCTAGGGGCTGACACAAAGACAACTTACGTACATGTGTATTAAGACATATTTTACAGGTAAATGCCCAGGACGACTGCCACACAAGTGCAAATTATACTGAATTGTTATTTGTAAATGGTTTTGATAGATTTCAGAGGTGTCTCTCAGTCATGTGATGAAGTAATTCTGAGAGTTGCTTGGTGTTTCCAATACCCTATCTGTAATTGAAATAATATAATAGTAATAGTAAGGACAATAATATCCAGATAAGGCCAAAAGGTAGCAAAAACTGGGCCCATCTTGTTGTGGTTAGTGAGAAATACATGTATTGTTGCCTTTTTTTGCACCTTACTGCCAAAGAAGTATTGATTCCACAAGCATCCTGCAGTGATATTTGTTTAACTTGTATAATATAATAATTTTCCCTTAATAACGTGAGCCCTTTGGAGTTCTAAAGAGGACTATAAAAGCATCACTTTCAATGCATTTAAAGCCCAGTAGATACAAATGGGTAAAACACATTTCTGTATCATAGCACTACTGTTTTTAATTATTCTTTTATGTACAAACCTATACCTTCGAGTTGAAATATCATTGTTTACCATTTCTATAACACCTCTGAATTGGAATTTGATAAACCTGTCGATATACAAATAGACAAAAGATCCCTTAACTGGTGCTTAATGCATATGTTTTATATAAATTAGTTATCTTCTCATGAGACACAAAGTCGCTCAATCTATGTCTCATTTTATAAATTATTGGTCTTTAAAAGACTTTACGCAAAACTGTGTTTATATTATTAAATCAATGTACTGTACATTTTATAATAAATATTATTTTTCCGAACAACCATTCAGATTGTAGTCTATGTTGCTTTATAAATATCTGGTACAGAAATACAGAACTCGATTAGTTAAACTGGGTGTCTTGTAGTGTTAATACAAAAATGATTTATTCAGGACAAAGCACCCATAATCTACGGTTCTTTGCTGATTCTGAGGGGATTTGAATATAAAGAAGAAGCCCCATTTGTAGGTTAGGGAGAGATTTAAGGTAATTGCTTAACTTCAATATTCCTAAAACTAGACACTTTTCATATATCTATAATCATGTTATGATACACAAGCACCATGAATATATTATAAATGATATCCTTATAAATAGTGCTTAGTGTAATTGGTTATAACTGGAGCTTATTGATCTAATTTCTGTCCCATGACTGAAACGATTGTAATATAATAAATAAATGTCCCCCTGTTGGAAAATACAAGGATGTTAGAAGTCACGTGAGAGTTCCATGACCTGACTTTGGCCTTGTGCTTTTATATGGTCCTGGAACTCCTCTGTAACTTATAATATCCTTATATTTTACAATATGAGGTACTTTATTATATTCACTATATAATCCAAGGGGGGGGGACACACCAAATGCAATAATTTCAATTCTTGAGACAAAAAGGGTCATTCTCAATGCCCCATGCAGTGTGCAATACAATTACCACAATCTGACTTTTTTTGCTTTTTCCCACTGTCTGGAGATTTTTGCATATATCTACCGGCCTTTACATCAGTTTTGGAGCACAAAAACCTGCAGAACGGGCTTGAACATTACCTGCATTAGACAGTGATCCATTCAGTTGGGGTGGAGAACATAGGTGTAACCCCTTCCCCCCATCCATCTTGTACCTTGCACAACATTCAAAGAGCACAAGGTACAGAGTGGCAGGAAATGTAGTCTGTCCTTGTACAAGGTGTTGTATCTAGAATTACAGGAAGGCCATCTCCCATAGACTCCATTTTATCCAAATAATTCAGATTTTTTTTATTAACTTTTTCTGTGAAATAATAAAACAGAGCAAAATAATTCTATTGGGTTTATTTAGAGGCACATTTATCAAGGATCAAATTTCGAATTCATGTGGGTTTTTTTAAATTCAACTTGTCAAAATGTATTAATAAAATCAAATTATTTAAACTAATTTAAACCACCCGAAAACTCTAATTGAATTTGATTAAAATTCGATCAAAATGGATTCGAGTTTCTTCTCTAAAAAAAACTTGAATGTCATCTCCAAATTGATCCCTGGACCTCTCCTATGGACGTAAAGGGATTCTGGATGATGCTTTTTTTATTTCTAAATTATACTCTTTACACTGCAAATAATTCACTCTACAATATAAAATTTAATTCCTGGACCAGCAAGTGTATTTTTATTTATTTATAATATTGGTGTGTAGGCAGCCATCTCTGGTCATTTTGCCTGGTCATGTACTTTCAAAAAGCACTTTAAAATGTGTCACAAGTGAGACCTGGATTTTACTATTGAGTGCTGTTCTAAGATCTACCAGGCAGCTGTTATCTTGTGTTAGGGAGCTGTTATCTGGTTACCTTCCCATTGTTCTGTTTTTAGGCTGCTGGGAGAGGAGGGAGGGGTATGATTTTACTCCAACTTGCAGTACACCAGTAGCTGAAGTTTATCAGAGCACAAGTCACATGACTTGGGGCAGCTGGGAAACTGACAATATGTCTAGCTCCATGTCAGATTTCAAAATTAAATATAAAAAATCTGTTTGCTCTATTGAGAAACTGATTTCAGTGCCAAATTCTGCTGAAGCAGCACAATTAACTTATGCATTTTGAAAAAAAAAATTTTTTCCAATGTTAGTATCCCTTTAAACAGCAATTAGGCACGTTTTAGGTGGCGATTAGTCAAAATTCGAATTCTTTAAGAGCCAGAGTATCATAAATTGATTTTTCAAAAAAACTTAAAGGGGTGGTTCACCTTCAAGTTAACTTTTAGTATATTGTAGAAGGGCCAATTCTAAGAAACTTTTCAATTGGTTTTCATTATTTATTTTTCATAGTTTTTTAATGATTTGCAATTTTCTTCTGTTTCTTTGCAACTTTCAAATGGGGGTCACTGACACCATCTAAAAACAAATGCTCTGTAAGGCTACAAATGTATTGTTATTGCCACTTTTTAATACTTTCTATTCAGTCCATCTCCTATTCATATTCCAGTCTCTTATTCAAATCAATGCAGGGTTGCTAGGGTAATTTGTACCCTAGCAACCAGATTGCTAACACTGCAAACTGGAGAGCTGCTGAATAAAAAGCTAAATAACTATAAAACCACAAACAATAAAAAATCAAAACCAATTGCAAATTGTCTCAGAATAGCACTCTCTACATTATACTAAAAGTTAACTCAAAGGTGAACAACCCCTTTAAATCGAGTTTGGATAACTACCTAGTCAAATTTGACAGATCTAAAAAAAATAGAAAATTTGAATTCTAATTTTCAATTCAACCCTTAATAATGCTGCCCCTTCATGTTTAAATGACTTTTATAGTAGACTTAAGGTATAAAGATTACAAATTACAGAAAGATCCATTATCCAGAAACCCCCAAGTCACGAGCATTCTGGATAACAGATCTTATACCTGTAGTCTACTCACATCATGTAAGTATCCTTGAAAAACTTTATATTATTATGACAACTTTATGTTTTACTCGATTGCGGATGAGATTCAAAAGTAACATATCTGATTATTAGGGAATGTTTGTGGCGACATAAAGTGAAGTGATATAATGAAGTAACGGCAGGATTGTGAGATCAGACAGACTGACAGTAAGGTTCTTCTGCAACATGACACTGTAGTGTTTTCAATCAGCCAAGGCCAAGGTCAGAATGTCAGACAAAGCCGGCACGGGTCAAGACACAAAGCAATAAAATCATCCTTCAAGGAAGACAAAGCATGAGAAAGCTTTAATTGACACATTGATCACATTCCACAACCCCAAGTCTAGGGTTTGAGGTTAAAAATGCTAAGAGCTACCAGTCAGATCTGCTTGATAATGAATGGATAGTATGAACAGTATCTATACATACTTGCACATAATATTTATATAATATCTTTAGATACAACATTTAACAAAAAAGTGCAATACAAATGGCTATGCTACATGTAGCGCACTCATGGTGGAGTAGCTACTGGCACACAATTCCCTGGGCTCTGCTGCAAATACTGGAAACATATTTGTGCTAAATAGTGATGGGCGAAGTTACTACGGGAGATGGACTTACAGGTTTCCATATAAGGATCCCATGCCTGTATTATGCATTGCCAGTTACCTTAATGTGTGGAAAGGACAGGCCACTGCAAATGTAATTCTATGCAACTTGCCAGAATACTTTAATTACACGTTTCCCGTATATCTATCCATGACTACATGTACCACATTGAGACAGTAATCAGCTTCCCACCAAGACTCTTGACCTTGCATTTTCTATAATAACAGATCTGTAACGCAGTAGGATTTTGCAAGGATTTTTGTTTTGCAAACGAACATATAGAGGTATGGGGCCTGTTATGCAGAAAGCTTGGGACCTGGAGTTTTCCAGATAAGGGATCTTTCTGTAAAAAGAATTTTAAAAATGAAAAATATTCAAATAATGAATAAAAAAATATTCAAATATTAAATAAACCCTAGGATTGTTTTGCTTCCCATGCGGAAGATTAATATCTTAGTTTGGATCAAATACAAGCGTAAAAGGAAATCATTTTTAAAAATGTAAATAATTTCTTTAAAATGGAGTCTATGGAAGTCGGGCTTCCTGTAATTCTGAACTTTCTGGGTAACTGGTTTTGGGACAACTGATCCCATACGTATATCGGAGTGTTCCTTCAAATAATTTTTTGGTTTACAAACCCTTTAGCACAGAAAGATATAACGTACCAGTCTCCCAAGGGTGCAGCTGCTAAATGTAGGGCATTTTGCCATTTGAAAGCATTTGCACAATATTGCACTTAGCCCTGTGCCCACAGCAGAGCCTTTGTTTTAAATGTAATTAAGTAAATTTATTATGTTCATTGCCAGGGGATCTTGTAAGCACTGATTCCTCCCTGGAAACTCCCTGGGTTCTGCAATGGAAATGCTCTCGAGCAGATTCCATCATGCCGCACATCTCGCTTCTCATAACCAAATGCAAGTTCTCTTTTTACCCAGATTTGTGGAATGAGAGCCACACAGACAGCCACATTTTTTCCTAATTTAATTTACATTACTCAGAGAGCTTGAAATGTGATATCCTATAATAAAGAGCTCCTTCTGTATCACCGAATCTCCAAATGTGCAGCGGGTGATTATTCAAAAGCTCTGCCGGCTCTTTCATGTGAAAGGACTCTTCACAGATCTCCAAGTTCACAAAGCAATTCAAACTAATTTCCTTTCTTAACATTGATTCATAATCTGCAGCCTTTTATGCCATGAGTTCTGATAACATTGCTCAAATCTTCATAAATAAACACTTTTATTCATTTTTCATTCACCCAGTATGAATAATAAACTTGGGTCATCCGTTCGCTACATTGCATGTGTTCACTTACTTTTCCATATTATGTAAACTCATATTGCACCTTTTATTTACAATTGCAACTGGCTCCAAACTCCAAGTGGAAAATGCAATATAAAGCTCTTTGATAAATGGCCTTCTGGTAATTAGGAGCTTTTCTAAATATCATGTTTCTGGATAAGATTTTCCATACATGAAGTGTATCATTTAATGGATTTTCTTTGGGCCTAACAAAGCTTTGAAAAAATAATCCTTCATATGTAATAAAATGTATTTTATTTGGCTTGTACAGAAGCTTTTAGCCACCAAAGAGACACACTTCATATTGCAGAACAGTGACACACTATGGCATCTTCATTTCATGACAAACAGAGTGTGTGGCCCTCTGAATTTCATGAAAATCCCAGTATGGCAATAAGGGGCAGATTTACTATTATTCCCCAAAAAATCCTCGAATTCCTTCGAAATTCGATAAGCATTCGACCATCGAATGCTTATCAAATAGTTGTAGGCAATTTTTTCCTTGATATTTGATCCCTCGATAAAATCGTGTGATCGAAAACCGATCCTTCAATTTCATGAAAAAATTGTACGATTCGAAGGATCGAGTCGTTTGATCGTACGATTGGTATTCGAGCAGGTGTTTGAAAAAAAAGACTAATGGGGGGTAGGCAGTCGAAGAAAATTTTAAAGTTAAAGTCCTTCAATCATCGAATGGTAGAATTATCAAATATCCGATCATTCGATCTATTTGATAATTCAAATTTTCGGTATTCGATCATCAAAGTGGCCAAATTTGCATATTCGACCATACGATTAAATCATACGATTGGAATTCGATCGAACTTCGATCTATTCACGGGAATTTCATTCTTCATTCATAATTCTGCCCCTAAATGTTCCCTAATAAGGGAATAGTGTGCTTTTCACTAACTTGATTAAGGATGCAATGAGCCTGTTACTACAAAATACATACAGACAAAGACAAGTGGTGCTCTGTATTTACCCAATATCCATGTATTAAAGACACTGAAATATTTTGTGCATAAAGCTACTAAAATGCCCCCCACCCCTTTAGGCAAAGCAGGGATTGTTTGTCCACATATTGCAGACTCCGTGATCGGGTGGGGGGGGCAATGACCTCAACTGCCTTTATAGCATTTGAACATCTCTCTTCTTTTAATTGGCATGCTTGTGCCTGTGTGAGCATTTGTAAGGGACTTGTGTATGGGGGTGTCAATTGGGAGGGTCAGGCAAGTCTGGCCTGAGCTCTGTACACCATTTGTGGGTGGTGGCCTTACACTGCTGGCTTCTGGGTTTATAGGGAAGAAGGTTGGTGCAGACAGGGTCAGGTTGGGTGCAGGACGTGTTTTTCTTGACCCGCACATCACTAGTCACCTTCCACTATAGCACTGAAAATCCCTCTCTCTGCTGCTTTTCTTCTTCTTCTTTTAATTGACACTCTTCTGTCTGTGTGAGCATGTGACTGGGGAGGGTGTTTTGAGAAAAGGGGGTGCAGATAGGAAGGGCGTTGCTATGGTCTTGTTCCGTCCCTGGCTCCTGGTTTGACCAGTCCTACACTCACTTTAACGTGATTTAGAATTATACTACTAAGTTTTACCTGCAACTTGCTTTTTAAGGTCAAAACTCCCAAATAGTTGCCCATTTATTGACCACAACTGGGATCAGCAAGGTTGAAAAAGCAAATCCTTCTCCCAGATATGAGTGTTTATTAAAGATCAAGCATGATTTAGCATCCTGCAAGGAATTGGTATGTTCTCCCCATGCCTGGTTGTGTTTCCTCTTGTTCCTGCGGTTTTCTCCGACCCTCCATAACATACAGGCAGGGTAATTGACTCCTGATGAAATTGACCATTGTTTGAACATTACATGAACCATAGATTGTAAACTCCACTAGAGCATGGACTGACAGGAATGATGTATACCCCCTGTAAATAAATGAACTAAACAAAGATACAAATATTTGTTACTGATGAGCAACAGTTGTAAAGAGGAGATGGAGTACAACTTATACGATAGAAAATCTGATAGTACTTAACCAAGGGAAATTGCAGGAAAGCATTTGTTATTGCAAAAAATTTAAAGAATTGCTTTTCCAGTTCAACCACCCAGAAAGATGCGTTGTTCCTCTACGCTACAAATACACTATGCTGTAATGGTATATAAGATGCAAGACAAATAATCAACATTGTTAAAGGGTTGTCAAGTAAGATTCATAAAACAGAGCAGACGTCAGGAAACCTTTTCTTTGATTTCTACCGAAATCAACAAATTCAACTGAAATAGCGTACTGTTTATAAGAGAAAAGGAAATTGCCCTGTGTTATATCGCCATGTTTATTTCTTATAGGGCAAGGGCAGAGCAGAACCTTAATGCTGGGGCAGAGGGTATTGCGTTTCATTTGCTTTTGCCCAGACATCAAAATCCAATTCTTAAAAATAAATATCGGCTTTGTGTTCTAGAAATCTGCAAAAGAAATATAAATACTTCTTCCAAGTCTGCACAAGTTTGTTTAAAGAGGTTCTGAAGTGAATCAAAGGGAGGATAAGCTGGGGTTAAGTGCTAAATATGCACATTAAAGCCTTTCTGTATGTGGTTTTTAGACTTTCTCTGTTCACAGTGACTGATTATTGCACTATCCAGGCACATTGCCAGATTAGATGCAATCAGCACTCTACAGAACAGAACAATAGGGTGGATGTACATCTGCATTGCATTTGTTGTCCCGGAACAAAGACACATCAAGAAAGATGCATCTATTATATGTTGTGTGTGGCTGAAGTAAAGTTAAAAAATACCTTCTGCAATAATAAGGACTGGATATTATCAATATGTGCAAAAATGAATGGCATACGTCATCTGTTTCAAAGCATGAGTTAAATCAAATAGGAAAGTGGATCATCTAGATTTGGTGGTGCCAATCAGGGATGTAGCTCTGTGTGTCTATCATTGATGCTATGAAGTTGTTTCCCTCTGTCTGAACCCCACAAGCATTTATAGTGGTCACAGGTATGTATACGTAGTAATAAACATGCTGCCCTTGGTGATGCATGCGTGTCATTCAGGCCTTCTGGTATAATGTAGAAATGCTACGCTTGCAGCATGGCAGCCAAGTGATGGTAGCAGCCCTAGAGGTTGTGGATGAGAAGCACAGTCAGGCATTAAACTGGATTAGGTGTGTATGGGTTGGGGTGGGCCCTACAGTTCTAATATGGTGTAGGGGGAGTAGCACTGTTCTCTATTAAAGGAGTGGTTATTTTTAGTATGTTACAGAATGGACAGTTCTAAGCTACAATTGGTCTTCATTGTTTCTACTTTTATATTTGCCTTCTTCCCCTGACTTTTCCAGTTTTCCAGTAACTAATTATCTGTGAGGCTACAGCTTTATTTGTATTGTTTCTTTTTATTACTTGTCTTTCTATTCAGACTGTCTCCTATCCTCCTAACTGTTGAAATTCCAAACTGGAGGGCTGTTGAATTAAAAGTAAAGTAATGAAAACAAAAAACACAAATAAAAATGAAGACTAATTGCATATTTGTCTTAGAATAACATTCTCTACATCAGTGGTCCCTAACCAGAGGGTCTTGAGGAACAATTTGCTCAACAGCCCCTTGGATGTTGCTCCCAGTGGCCTCAAAGCAGGAGCTTATTTTTGACTTCCAGGCTCAGAGGCAAGTTTAGTTGCATAAAAACCAAATGTGCTGCCAAACAAAGCCTCCTATAAGCTGCCAGTCCATAAAGGGGCTACCATGTTGCCAATCCCCACCCTTATTTGGCATCCCCAGGAACTTTTTTCATGCTTGTGTTGTCACTAGCTTTTTTATATTTGAATATGGCTCATGGGTAAAAAAAGGTTGGGGACCCCTGCTCTACATCATCATTAACTCAAATGTGAACAACGTCTTTAACTTGTAAATAATGATACCAAGAGCTGTTTATAATAACCACAACAAAAAATAACAGTTTTTATTCGGTCTAGCACATGTAGGCTTCTTCAAGGAAATCTAAAAATTATGATGTTTGTTATCATGTTGTCTCCCACGCTTTATTGGAGCGGGAAAGCACTGGGTGTTGTGCAAGATCTGGAGAGGAAGTTGGTTGGATATTTGGGGTGGAGGGTCAGCAGTGCAGACAATGAAACTTAAAGGAGTTACAGAAAGCTACAGAAGCAGTATATTGCCAAGAGATTAGCCACAATACTGCAAGTTATAAAACTATATTTATTCTGCAGAATGTTTTACCACACCTAAGCAAACATACCTAGAAACTCTCTCTCTTTGTTTAGGCTAGCAGCTGTCATATTAGCATTTGACATCACTTCCTGCCTGAGACTCTCCCTGCTCACTCATAGCTCTGGACTTTGATTACAGCAGGGAGGGGAGATGGGGGGAATGGAGGGGGAGAGACGAGCAAACTGAGCATGCTCAAGCCCTAGCCCTGGAGGTTGAAGCTGACAACAGGAGGTCTGATATTATTATTATTTATACCTTTCTGATAAAGCTAACTTAATATTAGCCTTTGCTTCTCCTTTAAAGGGAAGCAAGAGAGAAGGTATCTAGTGCTGAAGTTTGAACATGAAGATGCTGGAAATATTGTATGGTAATGCAAATGCAAGGAGAAAGTAGATTATATGGATTATATGCTACCACTAAAATTTATTGCCACCAGAAGTCACTTCAGAGTATGACCAGAGTAGTCAGTGTTCCACAAATTGCAGCTTTAGTTGGATCATACTGTAACTCCTTATACATAGAAAATAATAGAAAGGGCATAGGTGGGATCTACTGTAGCTCTCCATAGCTAGGGAAAAGTACATTTGTTTAATCTGTTTGTAATTCCATACAGGTGCTATTGAAACACTCATGTAAAGTAGATGGAAAATCTGTCTTGACATGGAATACAGTTTCAGTGACTAAAGTTGCTTAAAAACTTTTAGGCAGTTAGACTCTTTTTTTAGGCAAAATACAGATTTCACTGCCAAAAATGATTTTATTTGAGAATACACTGACAGATTTGACATGTAAATAGAAAACATTTGCTTTTCTGGCAATAAAAATTCTTAAATACCTTATGCAACAGATCAGATAATCTAATCTTTATTGACAGGTAATGTTATCAGGAACTGCTGCTGCATGCACATTTATAATAGTAAAAATGATCTTTAAATGAATTCTTTCAGGTTGCCAATTGTTGCAGACCCCCGCAAACAGTTATCTTTTTTATATGGCATGGGTAAGCTGTAAGAGATTGCATGCCAAACAATAAAGGGAACACTGATTAAAGTGGAGCAATAGCTGCCACATTTACTGTTGGAGCTATTAACTATTTCATAAACTAATGACCCATTAAATGTTACCAATTCTGTACCTAGCTTCCATGAGCCACTTATTTTATTACAAATTAGCTCTGCCTTTTATGCAACTGTGGAGCCTGTTTCAACACTGTGAAACTTTGCATTTTACCAAAACACATTCAAATCCAACTGCAACAATAATCAGTTTTTTTCCAAATTTTTAAAAGTAAGCAAACTCCAGGGGGCCAGACAGCTATTCATACCTCTTCTATACAGTCATCTGTGATGGAGTCTGCCAATATCCAGTTACTTTATCTTAGCTTACAAGTGATAAAATCTGCCATCTCATTACATTGAGGGGAAAGAGATAGAATTGAAAGGCAAATGCTTTAAAAACCCTAAGAAATAGAAATAGGAATGCCTACTGCTATGTACAATACTACCAGTTTAAGAAAGTCTTGCATTATTATTTTATAGTCCATGCAATATCTAATATTCTGACTATGCAGGGACTATTTGCATATGCTGCATTAGCGTGCAATCCATCAAAATGAAAGCTGTTGTTTGTATGTGTTTTTGTAAATCAGGTACAATTTGCAGTTTACCACCTAGGAGTAGGGATTGTGCAGTAATACATTAAGGCATCAAAAACATTTGGGTGCAATACACTTGATGCAAGTCAATAGCGGCTAATAATCCAACCCACTGTAGGAACCATGACATTACCCCCTGCTTTTGGCATAAATTGCACTGCCTATAACTTTGATAAATATTTTTTCTTTGTGGTTTAATACGCTTTGGTAATTTAATTTGTAATTGTAAGGGACTGTAAGGGATTTCTATGGCAATGAAGGGGGGGGAAGGTGTCAGTCCTTTGGGCAGGTACCAGTATTGCGTAGACAGGAACCAAGAAGAGGTGGTGAAGGTACAAGTTCAGTGTGTGGGGAAAAGTCAGGGTCTGGCAAGATAGAGATGGAGTGGGTGGAGAGCCCGTGATGGTACAGGTGAAGAGGCAGAGACTGGCAAGAGCATGATGGTGCAGGCGAAGAGAAGGTACCTGAAACAGGATAGGATTGGAGCAAGGATAGGAACAAGCACAGAACTGAGCAGGACTAGTGTGAGGAACAGGAAGAGGTCAGCAACAAAACAACATGGAGACAGGAGCCAGAGCAAGAAAGACGTGCCACAGTGCTCAAGGAGCAGAGGCTGTAATGTATGGAATCCTAAACTCAGAACAAACTCCAAGGTTCTGTCTTTAGCAGCTGTCTTTGGCTTCGGGTGGAGCCCTCCGCTACTCAGATGCCACCAGGTCTTAATGCGGTAGAACAAGGGAGAGAGTTCTGGGCTAGCAGGTGAACCATACGTGCAAACAGGAACGGATGATAGAAGCATAGCTGAGAACAGGCAGGGTCAATACCAACTCAGGAAGCGCAGTACAGAAGCAAAAGCCAAGAATCATCAAGCAGACAAGCATTGGTCAGGGTCAGGCATGGTCAAACACAGATCGAATACACAAAAATCACAGGAACTTTAAGAATACAGTATACCTTTACATTGGGCAATGATTTCAGTGCAAGGATGCCCTTTAAATTTTCAATAGCTGAGGGTGTCCCCATGGTGGGTATAGCATGCATCCTTGCCACCCTGCTAGACCACCATGAGCAGGTATATTTCTTACAGAGGCAAATTCTCAGGCACAGTAAATGAGGAGGACAGGGCTTATATAGAGCACAGTCAGTCCTGATTGGCTGACCCTGTCCAACCAGTAAGGAAAAGCCAGTTGATATATAATGGGCACACTTGCTAGCTGTACCCCTAGCCTAGAGGATGAGATACAGACCCAGAATCCTAGAGGTTCCTGACTTTAATCCCAGCAGGGCATTACAGTAATGGATATGGATATCATCTTTTAACTGGGCTTACTCTCAGTGATCAGTATTATAACATGGGGCACAAATGTTGGGGCATTTTTGTTTACTATTTTTCTCCAGTGTTAGTAAACTCGCCCCTATGCTTTGGTCATTTGAGTTTCCTTCCCGAATATGTAAAGTACTTGGTTTCTGAGTATTTTTTTTATTACATTCACAGAATTTCTCTATTAGTCTATTTTGCAAATATTACTTAACATCTTCGTGTCAATATTAGTTGAGGCTGCTAATCTAAAATTTGTAATACTGTATGTGCCAAAGATAGCAAGTGCAACCTTTGTTCCATTTCATTTAATCTACATTAACTTAGTATACCCTGACCGGTCTGCTATTTCATAGCAAATATCCCTTAGATATGTACAGTATGTGTTACAAGACCTGTACCAAAATGTTATATTTGAGAATGTTATTCAATTACATGTATGGCCCTTCCAGCCAGGTCTAGACTGAGAATCAAAATAAACCCTGGCATTTCAGGTAAACAGAGGCCCAATCAGCCAATAAAGAGGCCCACACAGCCCCCACCAGCCCACTAAATACAGACTTTCTATGGCACCTTATAGCAGCCCCTTTGGCATTTGCCAGAACTCACAGATTGCCAGTCCGGGCCTGCTTCCAGCATTCTAAAAACACAGACCATCCCAGCAACACTTTCCATAGCAACACACCCCCTATGTGACTCATGTAGATTCACCAGCTTAAATGGGATATGTGTGTTCTTGTTAAGTAGGAAAGGACTTTTGTTATATGTATGCATATAAATTTAAAATAATGTTTTCTGTTTAAACCACCCCTAAGGTCATAAATAGATTAACTAGTGTTTAATCTATTAAATCTATGAAATTGGAAAGTGTACCCCCTACTGTAATTTATAAGACTATTGGAAGTCAAAGAGCATTGCCGAGATTTCTAATAGCCTTCTAATTTATGGTAGGGCTATATTATGCTTTGTAATCTACAAGATCAGCACCCATGGACGTGTTTATTAGGATTTCATTTACAAGTTGGTGCATTGCAAAATGCCCATTTTGTAGATTATATAGTGGCCATAATAGATGTTTACAGGAGTGATCTAATATGTTTCTATTTAAGTGTACAAAGTAAAGTATGCTAATAAAGAAAGAAGCCTAAAGCTATGTAAATAGGAAACAAACACAAGATGCAGCGTTATGACAGAACATTTCACAGAAAAAAAACACATTATAAAGATACTGTTAGAGTAAAGAGTTAAAGAGACATACTGTTATTAGGGTCAGTCCACATGAGGAGATTTGGCGTCTAGTCGCCCCAGCGACAAAACACATCTTCTTTTGGGCGACTAATCTTCCCGAACCGCTTCCCCCTCTCTTACGCGGCTAAAATGAAAATCGTTCCTCGAGAGGTGAATTGCTGCAGGCGATTTTCATTTTAGCCGGCACAAGACAGTGGTTGTTGTCGACCTTTAAGTCAAATTTTAGTATGTTATAGAATGGATAATTCTAATCAATTTTTCCATTGGCCTTCATTTTTTCTTTTTCATAGTTTTTAAATTATTTGCCTTCTTCTTCTGATTCTTTCCATCTTTCAAATGGGGGTCACTGACCCCCATCTAAAAAACAAATGCTCTGTAAGGCAAAAAAAATTATTGTTATTGCTTCTTTTGATTACTCGTCTTTCTATTCAGGCTCTCCCTCATTCATATTTCTTATGGAAATCAAAACCTGGCCTTGAAATCCAATATACCGTAATAGGAAATGTCATATAGGCTATAGTGTCAGTTCTACTTCAGTCTGTGGTCTGATTAATCAATGTAGGATGTTTGGATAAATGTAATATATAAGTCCTTTAAGTTGTTGATGTCTTTAATTTATACAGCATATTTGTATTCATGCAGTGGGCCCTGTGAGCTTGATTTTAAAACTGATGATGTCATAGTCTGATGTCCCTGGGGTCTTTTTTTCCCCTTAAATTGAACAGCCCCTATCATGATTGCAATGGAAAAATAGCTTATCCTTGATTTCCTAGCCCTGCTGATTGCATGGTTTCCTTGGAATTTATTACATAAATGCAAATCTCCATTAGACCTTGTCACTCTTTCATGCTAGGGTTAGATTATATAATAATTCTCAGGGGCACAGTGTGATGAAAGCAATTAAGATCAAGCTTTTGCTGATGTAATTTGCATGCCTATTACCTCTATGGAGGTTTTTGGAATTTTTGCCTTGGAAATTATTTTTAATTATTTATCTCTTGTAAAGTTGAATAGTCTGCTATACTAAAATAATCTTAACCTGTGTCCCCATGCAAATTTATTCTAAAATGAATATTTTTGGAGAATTTCAATTGTCTTTTCCCAGACTGACTTGCACTCTTGCCCCTTCTAAACCTGGACCCTTTCTTGTTCTTGACCCAACAGCTGAGACTCACCATGTCATCTCTGGTCTAACTATATCTCTTACTATTTTTGAAATGCTGTGTAAAGGTAACTTCCAAACATCATCAACTCTACTTGGTGGAATTTCAGAGCCATCATGTTCTTGAATTCTTCACCAAGTGATCTCATATATTAGACATGTGTCGACAACATATGCTGTTTCCACCCCACGTTGCTGACAATTTTCTTAGCTTTTGTACCACTATGCTTAGACCTCATCTATATCACTGGTTACAGTTCACTAAATTCTGGAAAAAGATCTTGGATATATTGGGGGTAATTAGTAAACCTTAAAATCTTCCGGTTGTGCTTTTTGGTGCAAAACTCAAAATTTTTAAGGAAAAAGATTATTAAAAATTATTACCCCCCCCCCCATGCGGCAAAAAGGCCAAATCCTAAAATTCACCATCTCAGACCTGTCGAGGTCCTATACATGTCAATGGGAAATGCACCTATCTCAAATTGAAGTTATTGTGGTCTTTGGTGGGTTTAGCCCGAGAATCCAACTTTTTTGAAAAAAAAAACTAAAAAAAAACAAGCTTTTCTAGAGAAAAGCCACAAAAAATAGCACAATTTGGGTTTTCGTGCGATTTGTTTGCGTATTTTACCAATGCGATTAAATATAGTCAATTTATTAATAAAGAAGGAAAAATTGAGCAAGGGAGTTTGGTCATGGGTTTTTTAAATAAAAATATTAGTTGAATTTGGATTTTATTAAATAACCACCTTTATGTTAATGGCTATTTCTGTATTTGTATCATATATATAGTCCCCATTGAGTACCTGTCTTATAGTAGGGAACCTGTTGTCCTCTATTGCTCCTCTGTTTCTCTCTATTAATGTCTCTAATTTATTATTATTCCACTGTTGTGTATTTATATGACAGTGCATATCTTGCTTTATAGCCCTAGAAGAAATATTATATAATACCTGTATCGTTTTTTGCACTACAGAACTTTGTCTGAGCTAAAACTATTCAATACAATATTAAAGGGCCGATTTACTAAATTCACGTGAAAAGATCAAAGTTCGATATAAATAAACTTGTAAATGTAGGCTTGGCCACAATAGGCACCATGCATTTTCACCTAAGGGAAATAGGGTTAAACTCCTGTTCCCTAGTCCTACTGTATGCTCAAAGCAGAAGCAAATATTTTCTTTACCCTTCATTACAAGCAACATTTGTAGTAAGTGCAGATATCCTGCAGGCCTCCATTCCACATGTGGCTTTATATTTACATTAAACAATCAGGACAAAGGATTTATTATAAAAATGTTATGGTGTGTTGTACATTCCAGTGATTCTTGTGGCTTCAGGTAAAGATTATTTCCCATGGTCCCAGACTCACTTCTTCATTTATTTTTTACAAATGCTGAAAAGTAGGGAGCTGTGTAGTCTCAGTCCTTTATTAACTTTCAGGCCTTTGTCAGTTACCTAGATAAGGTCCATCTATGTCCATCTATAAGTCTGTGTGAGATAATCCTTATGCCTGAACATTAATTTAAACTAACAGCTAAAAAAGCATGTGCTGTAAGTTAATATTTCACACCACCATTTGTACAGTTTCAGCACCCAGTATACTCTTCCAATCTGGAATAGAGCGTTAGTCCTGCAAAGCTGTGGCACTGAAGGCCTGTCTAAATCTAATTATATTTTTCCCGTTCAGATTGGATATATTTTCCAGGTTGAGATTGACTCCAGGTAGATCGATAAATAGTACAGAATAATACTGGACCTACCATCCACTGAATTGCATTGCAGTCATGTGCATGAGAAAAATCTGCAGTTCAGATGGTACAATAGGAAAAGGTTGCAGCATGGGTAATACATTAGATTAAAGGCTGCCATGGCAAAGGCATAGAGCTCCAAATCATCCTCCGAGATGCTTTGTGTTATTTTGGTCCTTTTATCCAGTTAAAAGCACTGAAGAGATAAAGGAACCTTTCTGTCGTACCAAATGTATATAGTGATTCAATGGAAACCTGAATATTCAGAGCTGTTGATTGGCAAAAATAAGTCATGCATGTCTATGCAACAGAAAACTTTGCTACTGTTCCTATAAGCTAGTGTGTTTAGTAGGATCGATTGCATTATCTTTAGAAACTTGTTTTGTTTTCTTTTTTTTCCAAATTCCTTTTAAATATGTAGGCTGTTTTCTGTTCCTACAAAAGTTAAAAACAATAAAATTAAAATTGTCTGACCACATACATCTCTATGTTATAGGACAGTTTAAACCTTTCTTGAAGCTCCAACTTTTGGACAGGACCCCTTTGAAATGTGTATATCAAATTCACTCCAAGGGGTAAATTTATCAAAGAGTGAAGTTCCGCCACTAGAATGAAATTCCGCAGCTTTCAATTCATTTCTATGGGATTTTGAAAGGTGTATTTATCAATGGGTGAAAGTGAAAGTTCACCCTTTGATAAATACGCCTTTAAAAATCCCATAGAAATGAATGGAGAGCTGTGGAATTTCACTCTAGTGGCAGAACTTCACTGTTTGATAAACATATCCCTAAATCTCCTAACTGACTTTCAAGCTGGGCTTTCAGATTGAGCAGCAAATGGCAACCCAGTCTGCCACCAGGCCCCCTGTGAGTGTATGTGCGACAGATTGCATTGACAATGAGGGTGGGGGGAGATAAACAAGGAGCAGGCCTCGGGGGGCTTGATAAAGGATATGGAAGGTCCAAAATATTGCTGAGTTGCCATATGAGATAATAAAGGTGGTTTTATTTTTACAAGATGGGAGTGCTGATATTTTTCCACATGGGGGGCAAAGGCCAGGATTCGAAGTAGGCAACAGAAGATATACAGTAGGTATCTAACGCCCCCCACCCTAATGTTTTGCTCTAGGTACGTGCCTCATCTGCTTACCCCAAGATCGGGTCCAATTTTCATCCTAATTGGCCTTGTGTCTGTGTACTTCCATTGCTCCAAGTAACCTAGGGCACAACCTACAGTTTGATAACTTTAGGGGGGGTTCTAAATCTAGAGAAGTCTCCTTGCTAGAAGTTCTGGAATCTGAATATCGTACCCTAGCATCTGACTTAAGGTATTTCTTTTTTTTTT
>CM044433.1:34158972-34170410 GCA_024363595.1 Xenopus borealis
TTCTTTGGCCGGGGCACGGAGCTCCCCTCACTTGCGACCGATCACATAGAGCACCAAGCCTGAACTTCGATCTATTCACGTGAATTTCGTAAATCGGCCCCTAAGTAGTGATGAGCGAATTCATTCACCAGCCATGGATTTGTGGCACATTTCTGAATCTGAATTCTGAATTTGTGAGGTGTAAAAAACTCCTATTGACTTTAATGTATCTGGAGAAAAAAGTCACCATGAGAAAAAAGGCCCATTGACTTTAATGCATCAGGATGAAAAAGTTGCCATAAAAATAACGCTCAAGATTTTATAAGTATGGAATTATTACCCCAAAAAGTTACATTCCTACACTTACAACTGATGAATAAGGAGACTTTCATGTCGTGGAGGTCTGAAGTTACTTTTGATTTCACAAGTTTCAGTTGAATCTTGTGATCTAAGTATCATAACTAAGCTATTATTACAGTTGATGACTTCATTGACTTTAATCATCAGTTAACAGAGCTAAGCTATAAGATGCAAAGCATTTTGAGCTCATCAACCCAGGAGCCCATACCGTGTGGTTTCACAAACAATCTGGAAATAATAACAATATAAATCTTGAGATAAATTATGCATGCATACAATGCTCCCGCATGTTGGATGTCATACCTAATACTGGATTGTATTGAATTTCAAAATATTGTTCCTAAAATACATAAGAACTACAAAACTAAGAATATCTATAACCTTAATTCAGATACTACAGCATCAGTGTGGCCTGGAATGAATGCCTCCATCTGCATCCAATTTTCTTAAACTCATATAATGTCAGTTTTTGTACAGATTTTTTGTTGAAAACCAATTAATTGTCCATAGAATAGTGGGAAATACACAAAACTGAGGTTATGTACCCTGAATAAGCAATTAGTTAGCCATCAGCTCTCACTGGTCAACTGTGACAAGTCCACTTCAATCATTGAATTTTGAAAATTCAATCGAATCGAATGATTCAAAGAATTGAAATAAAATTCTATTTGAATATTCGACAGTCGAATAACTTGCCCTTTAAATTTTTATTCAACTGCCTAGTTTGCCAGATTAAACATACCGGATTGATTTTAATTATATTTGATAATTTCGAATGGTAAAAATCGTTCGATTTGAAAAAGAATCGTTCGATATGAACGATTTTATCGTTCGATCGAATATTTTATATTCAATCGTTCAAATTGCGGTAAAATCCTTCAAATTCGAATATTGGTTTTAATTCCCTTTAAATTCGATGGTCGAATTTGAGGGTTTTTTAACCCTTGAATTCGACCCTTAGTAAATCTGCCCCTTGCTGTTGCTTTGAGTTAATTTTAATTTTTTGCTTTTATTTGCACATGCACACTTATGGGGCATATTTATCAAAAATCAAATGTGTGAGGTTTAAAAGGGTTTTATCTACTTTGAATAAACTCACAGTTTTAAAAAGCTCATATGTTTGTTTATTAAAAAAATGTTTAAAAAAAAATTTACTTTGCACTTAACAAATACAGTCACATAATCGACTGTGTGGCCATGTCTTTAGATGCCAATATTGTGTCTCTGCTTGCATAAAATTAGTCCATTTCAGTCACACTGTCAAAGGTCAAATGGATTAGTTATGGTTAATTAGGAAGTAGGAAATCTGGAAGTAATGCACAGGTAATTTGTATTGAAAAAAAGTCCATATGTGTCCCAAGAGAAAAATTGCAGTGCTAAAAAGAATAAAACCTCTCAATCTGTTTTTCTTCCTGTGTAGACCAAGACCATTTATAAGAACTTGCTTAATTCTAGAGGATATCGCATTTTCTAAACTTCACACTGCTCAGTTTAGTAAAATGTATATACTGAAAATAAAGCCACAATGTGGAACATGTTCAGCTGATGAGGTCTGAAGGACTTTCTTCCTACTAAGCAACCCCCAAAAATTTTATTGCAGTACAGGAATGGGATCAAATTATGGGAAGGTCATCACAAATCACCAGGTTATTTCTTCCCTATGTTTTTTCTTAGAGTGACTTCCGCTGGAACTTATTTACAAAGTTCTAAAGCAATGTAAGATAGCAAATAAAATCTAGCTGCCAATTTATTATTTAATTTTACACACCCATTTTTTATTAATTTAATCTTACCCACTTGAGCTACTGGTTATTATGACATGCCATAAAAGATCCAATTCAGCTGTGTACTAGGCAAGATTAACGTTAAAGTTGGTTATCGGTTCTTCCTCTGATGCCCTGAAATATGGATTGTTGTGAAATTGTCAATTTTTGTTGAAAGAGAATTAATGCTGCCTCTAATGTAATATCTTATATCGATATAAGTGAGGCACAAATGTATCACATCTACACAAATGTAAACACCTGTAGCAGTCCCCTACAAGGTAGTTTATCAATCATTTTGTGACCCTGTCTGGCAAAAGCCAAGTAATTCCCTGGAACCACTGGCCTAATCTAATACCCTGCCTGGAATTAAGTACTGAGCTGTTGCACTGCATTACTGTTGGAATTTACATACATCCCTCTCTGTGTCAGCATTTTTTGAGCTGTGGTAAAATGATATATTATAATTAATTGATGTGTCACATTCCCCTCTCTTCTACCTAAATAATAATAATAAAATAGTTCTAAAATTAAAAAGTGAATGGTTAATGCAGATGAAACAGTAATGCAAATGCCGGCCTGCCTGTCAACTCTGCATTGGCCAGCAGACTTATGAACATAGCAGAAGGCAGCTCTTCGAATAGTAATTTATGCAATATCTGACAGTTTTAAAGTAAAGAAAAGAGGAACACCTAATTCTGCACACAGCGTATCTGCAAAGTGTTGGTAGGAACCACACAGCTGTGAATATTGAAGTTAAATTGTTGCTTCAGGACAGACAGTGTAATTTAAGTTATTTATCAATCCACAAATCCTTTTATATTAGCTATAACCCCTAAGAGACAGAGATTCTGGGAAATATAAACATCACATGAGTTTCCTGATTGCTTTCCCAACAATTTGTTAGTTTAGGATTTTTTGTTTGCTCACAGGACATTTGTACAAAAATTGGTTCCAGAACCCAGAGAATATTGCCTACGTACATTCATTCATTCGATTAAGAAAATTGGGAATAAAAAAGTTTATTTTATACAATATGGTAGAATAACAATCTTCTTTATTTGAAATACAGTAGCATATGTAAACTAGATGGTGTTGTTTCTGAAGAAAGCACATGATGTTGGTTTGGAAACGTTGTAGAGGTCACGCCCAGTCGCCCCGGAGCATAGAGAGTATTCAAAGTCTTTGAAACCTGGTTTAATACTGTGAGAATTAAAGCAGTTCAAATTTTACCATTGAAATCTATAAAAAAAAATCGGCTTTATTTCGCTACACCCACTTTTTAAAAAAAAAAAAAAATTTGAATCCCAGTCACCCAGTGACCGTATGTACCAAATTTGAAGACCCTGCCATTAACAGTGTAAGAATGGCAGCAATGTAAATATTCCTATTGATCAGCAAAAGGTGAAATTTTATTGGCTGTTTTAAGCTCCACCCAGTTTTCTGAATTTTAACCCCAGTCACCCAGTCATGGTCTGTACCAAGTTTGGGGCTTCTGGCTTTAAAACTGTGAGAATGGCAGTATTTGAAAGTTTTACATTGAAGTCAATATGTTAAATCTTGTTGGTTGTTATTGGCCCCACCCCCTTTTTTCCTAATTGTGAACCAGAGTTACCAAGTGACTAATACTTTAAGGTTTTGGAATCGTGGCATTTAACATGTAAAAATGGCAGTTTTATGTTTTTCTATTATTACAGTTGATGACTTCATTGACTTTAATCATCAGTTAACAGAGCTAAGCTATAAGATGCAAAGCATTTTGAGCTCATCAACCCAGGAGCCCATACCGTGTGGTTTCACAAACAATCTGGAAATAATAACAATATAAATCTTGAGATAAATTATGCATGCATACAATGCTCCCGCATGTTGGATGTCATACCTAATACTGGATTGTATTGAATTTCAAAATATTGTTCCTAAAATACATAAGAACTACAAAACTAAGAATATCTATAACCTTAATTCAGATACTACAGCATCAGTGTGGCCTGGAATGAATGCCTCCATCTGCATCCGTTATCTGGAAACCCATTGTCCAGAAAGTTCCAAATTATGAGATGAATATTTCCCAGAGATTCCATTGTATTCAAATAATCCACATTTTTATAAAGTATGCCTCTTTTCTCTATAATAATAAAATAGTAGGTTTAATGTGATCCATACACATATATAATGAATCCTCATTGGAGGGAAAACATCTTCTTGGGTTTATTTAATGTTTAAATGATTTTCTAATAGATTTAGGGGCAGATTTACTAAATTAGTGTGAAGGATTCGAATATTCGTGCAAATAGTCTCGAATAGTCTCAATTCGATCGTGTGACTAGTCGAATATGCAAATTAATTATTTTTCGACCATCGAATGTAGAATAGTCTCATGGAATAGATCGAATAAATATATATTCGCCAGTCGAAGAACTTGACCTTCGTATGATTTTGGCGAATATTCAAGCATTTTTTCTGTGACTTTTCGTAGAATCGTTCGTACGATTCTGGCGAATAGTGGAAAATGCACTCAAAACCGGTGAATATTTTATTCGATTTTGTTGAATATTTATTCTCCAAATATTCGCCAGTTGAATTCGAAGGCTAAAAACCCTTGACAATTCGACCCTTAATAAATCTGCCCCTTAATGTATAAAGATTCAGAGTCTGGAAAGATCCATTATTTCAGTGGTTCTCAACCTGGGGGTCGGGACCCCTTTGAGTGTCGAACGACCCTTTCACAGGGGTCACTTAAGGGGTTCCAGAAGCAGCTTCATGTCTCTCCCCACCAGCCCTGGGGCAAGGTTGTAGCTCTCCGGGTGTTGGTGCTGGGAGTTGTAGTTCAGTAATCTGTTTAGGGAAACCACTTGCACTACAACTTTCTATATCCCCTTAGTGGGGACTGCCATACAGCTCTCCCTGCCCATTTAAAATTTGTAAAATTAACATGGTAATTGGGGTGTGGCCACAACATTTTTGCCGCACTACGCATGGAAAACAAACCTTAATGCAGCCATGTTGCCTCCTGTACTTTCCTAACCATCCGCTCTGGGCTGGCAACGAAAATATTTTTATATTTTATGGTTGGGGGTCACCACAACATGAGTAACTGTATTAAAGGGTCACAGTGTTAAGAAGGTTGAGAACCACTGAATTATTTGAAAAATTCCAAGCCCAGAGCATTCTGGATAACAGGTCCTCTACCTTTATTATGCTCTAAAATGATTGATGGAAATGACAATACTGATCAAGTACATTATATTCTTTTACAATACAGAAAAACTGAAACAGACTCAAAATATTGACTAAATTATGATTATACTGTTCATTATTTAAGCCTAGTTAACATTGTAGTGCTTTTCTCCTATTAGCTAATTTCCCTGGCAGTGGTGTATTGGGTACGCTTGTTTTGCCTGTCACACATAACAAGTAAATTTCCTTCAATTGCTCTAATTAGGAGAATTATGCTCAAAAGTCATCATTTCCCTTTTCCATACTAATCCTACGTCACAAGAACATGTCTCCCATCATAACCAGATGTAAATAAAACATGAAAAGCCCCATTATGTTCACTATTATTCTGTGTAAACACTCACATATGGTAACCCCATCTCCTGTGGTTAAAAAGAAGTGTTTTTTTTTTTTTGTTAAAAATTGACTAATTAGGCTTCCCCCATTTCAGTTTAAGTGAAATAACCCCATCATCATAAATAAGTAAGTCATTTTACATTTTATTTCATTTTCAGACATAAGAATTCATTAAATCTTTGTATTTGTATGATCATAGTGTAAGTAGACTTGAGTGGATTTATTTATGTTTAAAGGCTAAGGAAAGTCTCATTCACTGGGAGGTGCCACATGATAGGCACCCCCAGTGCTTTTGTTAGAGAAAACTGCACCAGCTTGGGGTACTTTTCAGAGAGTACTACTGAGCAATCTTCCACGGTTGTAATGGTATACAGATGGTAAACAGAAGGGAAGTCAGGCAGTCCAGGTTATAGCAGGCAATGTTGAAAATGTGGAAATCAGGCCGAATGTCAGGACAACAGAAGCCATTGAAGTCAAGTAGTTCAGGTCAGCAGGAAGCACTTAGGAGTAGAACTATTATGGACATGAAGAAAAGACCAGGATAATCTAGCAGTTACTGTAGCTAGTTACTTGGTGTCCATATAAAGAACTATGGGCGTCACTGTTAAACACATAGTCTGCATTATCACTCACAAAGGTAATTCCACGAATAACTGCATCATACCCCATACATGCTGCCAAGAGCTAGAGCATTGTTACTAGTGCATGCCAGCATGATATATAGTTCTGTCTTTTAACATTCCTAGACTGGTATTCCTATATTTGTTTCTGCAAGTAGAGGAATGTGATCTGTTAATTCTGGTGGTTGGTAAGGCTTAAAGTAGAAAATCAGTATAACGATTAAAGGTGCAGGTTATTCTTATCCATGCAACATGATCTGGTCATCATGGAATAATTCTCACTGTACTGCATATTTAGTGGCAGTAGTACATGGAAACTAGTGATGGGCGAATTTATTCGGCAGGCGCAAATTTGTGGCGAATTCCCGTGATTCTCAGCCAGCGAATAAATTCGCGAAACACCAATGAAAATTTGCTGGTGTGGGAAACGATGCAACACTCATCGAAAATGACGCAACACGCGTCGAAAATGACACGACTTGCGTCCAAATCAACACGACACGCGTCAAAATCGAGACATGAGCTGTTTCGCAAATTTTTCGCCAATTCGCGAATTTCCAAGGAATTTCACGAATTAATCGGCAAAGCGAAACGGGATAGATTCGCCCATCACTAATGGAAACTAAATGGAAATTCTTTTCTAATGGATATGGGCAATTGTATTACTTCTTTGGGCCTTTGAGTTACTCTAATGGGACAGTTTGGGCTTGTAGAACATATCTTGTGTTTAATTGCAATCAAAAAATTCTAGAACTATTATATTATTAAAAGGCAAGTAGCCTTAAATGTATAGACTGTTATATCAAACCCAGATTTCCTTGAATCCAGTGTTGCAGCCCATTGGCTGATATTTTCCACACATAAGCGTTCTCTTTAGTAGACAGTTTTAGACATATTGACTGATGAAGTTTTTTTAACAAAAACCAAACTAAATTATTACAAAAGCATTTGAGTTGTATTCTGCCATAGACTTCAGTCAAGCACTCTTTATAGATCATCTTCTTCATGTAAAATAATCAAACTTTTTAACATTGAAAAACATCAAATTCAGCTGCTGTCTCTTGCAATTCAAAAACAAATACATCGCTAAACGGTAGCTATAAAAGATTAATGCTATTATGAATGAAAATCTCTGTAGTCTGATTTTGACCTTCCCCAGTTTCACAGCAGATGTGATTTATATTCTAAAGTATTGTATACATCTAAAGAATGCTATTGGCATTGACTATCCTCCAGGGTCCTTATTCCGGAAAAAAAACCAGAGCTGAATCATAGAACTCCTCTGTACAAAATGTATATTTTTTTTACTGATCTGATACTTTCCTTACACAAACACGGGTATGATGTGCATGGCAGTTTAGGAACAATCAGCCTTTGTAGACTTTCACTTGTGCCATTTACAGTGCTACGTTGTCTGTAAAAAAACATCTAAATCTAATATAGCCAACTGCTACCTGCTTCACCTAATTAATATGGCTGAACTATGTCAGCATTAGTATAGGATTGTAGATTTCAAAAATGCTCTTTATTCATCTTGACTTTTGTGTGTTTTGCTTTAGCAAAAAAAAAACATTCTTCAGCAGTAATTTTTGAGTTTTTATTTTTTTAGAATCTAAACAGTACTGAGTTTCATATTTAAATAAAAATACAGATTGTGTGTCCCTGAATTTTTATACAAGTAACAAAACTTAAGTCCACCTGTCACCCTCACCAGAAGATAATAGAGTCTGCACTCCAGTTGGTGGATACAATAGTGTTTTTTGTTTTTTATTGCCCCCACAGACACTAGACAACCCACACTGGGAGGGATCTCCCAGCATATGTCCTTGTAATGAGATTCTAATGTAGATGCCTCACAATCGACAATGCTGGAGCATAATGAGCAAATTGTGGCACTTGCTCATTTTGCACATGCGTGTGCCACATCATTAGCACCTGCACTGGGAGCTCCTTACAGACAGTAAGATCTCAATGGCCGTAGAGATAATAAACCACAAACATAGAAGTCTTATTTATGCAAAGCTAGGCAGATTCACAGTTCAGACGACTGCTTCAAATGTGCTTCCTACAGTAACAAACAATATTTTTACAAAAAAAAAAAATAGTTCATGACTGTAACACCACAAAGTGCACATTAATGGACCCTACATTACATAGAAGTAATAATCCTTTTCAGTTGTCACTTCACTTCAGACATCATAGGACAATTATAAAATTCCAAAATGTACACTATGCAAAAATACAAAAGTAGAATTACATTTTTGGAGACTTTTTTCCTAAAATTGAACTGGATAGTGAATGCTTTGGGAATTGTATAATGTATGTCCTAGACCTGTCTATCTAATCCAACTCAGCTCAATAGGAGTCATCACTTGCTTGCTTTTCCATTGCATCACAAAAGGCTGCCCAGTATGTCTCATACCAACAAGTAAGGAATGGCACAGAAGAATTCTGTGGTAGTTTCTTTGATTTAAAATTCCAGTTACTCAATGCAGGTCCCCAACTTAGGAACAAGCAAAACACAGCCAAAACATAATGCTGTTGTTTTTAAAAAATGAGAAGTACAAAAACATATTATGATACCATTTTTTCGTTCTTCAAGAGTCCATTTAGCTCAAACAAACTTCTCAACCATATTTTTCTGCTTTAACATAGACTTTCAAGATATATATCATTGTACACTGTTGAGATAGACACTTCCTTTCTGGGGTATGGAAATATATTATCTAATACTACTCCTTTAAAGTGAACAGCTCTTTGATATTCAAAAATTCTATTACTGTCAGAGTAATTTTGCTATTACTTGCCACCCCCAGAGTTCAGGAAATGACCTGTAATTATATGACCATTAAAGTATTATTTGATTCAGAGTCTTCGTGTGTTACTGGTAGCAAAACTTCTGCTTACACGGTTATTTTTCTGTTTTTCTAAAGCATTGTGGGAAATTCTACATTTTAGAAGCTTCACAGTTTATACTTTTAAGGCAAAAGCAAATAGTACAAATATTGTTTCTTGCATCTAACCTCACCACAAAATCTAAAATGTGGAATTCCACGTCATATGAGTTTATTTTCCTAATATGTCCTGCTGCTGATTAGAGCAGGAAATAGAACATTGGGTTTTTTAGTTTCAAGACATTTTTTAAATTCATATCATTTATTTTATAAACCCATCATTCGTGTACTTTTTTTTCTCAGCAAACAAATTGTGGTGTCAGAAATGAAAAACTTTTGTGCAGGTTTTTTATGGTGGTGATTATGACTCTACTTGGCATGTCCCTCTTTATTGTACGGGAGGCAATCGGTGGTTAGCCATATTTATTAAATATGCATAAAATTCACACAAATGCAAAATGAAGAATGTATTTTATATTGAAATATGTTTAAATATTTTTTTTTTGTTTTATATGAACATGATCAAGGTAAAAAATATATTTACAAATCAGACCATGGTAGATGCGCTTTAAATGCCATTGCTTTTTGGGTAAGCAAAGCTCACAACCAAAAAGGAAACCAATGGTTACCTTCACAGCACTGTTTTCTTTTCAGACCCTCCCTATATACTGTATCTTCAAATCTACCATTCATTCCACTTACTAGTTCTTATGATAAACTCCCGGGGGTCACAGGTTTCACCAGGCCCTCCTCCTCCTAAACATTTAGCCTGGTCAATATCTATGTCTGTATTGTAACAAAAAACAGAAATAGATGGAAGAATAGAGTATAATATGTAAATAAAAGAGAACTAAAAGAATACAGAGGTTGAGTGAGGAGTAAAAATAGTTTAAAGAATGGACCAAGGTTTTCTGGTGGACCCCTGGCATCCCTTTCTGACACCATGCATATTATCCTTTAATACTAAAAAAAATAGATCTGCAGAATCCTGAATTCCTTCTGGGAATTTATTTAGGGACTGTTCTTCTAAACTAAAGAGGGAGCATAAAATGTGAATTACAGTGCCTTAAGGCATATGAGAATTTGATATATTACGTTGTCAGTCTGCTGGTGTATAGACTTCAAGGTACAATACAAATATTTACATAAAAAGCCTTTTAGGCCATTTGTAGTATGCTCATTTAAATTATGAGGAATGCTGTAATATTGAATTTGGACAGCGTTGTAGAAATATACATTCATAGTTATGCAAATAAGATATGACTTTCATATGAAACAAAATTAAAGGTTAACTTATTCATTAAATTACTCTGCATGTTAAAGTCAGTTTGTTAAAAATGACTGTTGTTGCTTATGTAGAGGTCTAAAAATGTGCCATATATAGTTATGGGGTAGATTTGTTAAAATTCAAGCTTAATAAATAAAAAAAGTCAAGTGTAGCAAAAAACACAAACACAAATATACTGTACTCAAGAATATCATTTGTAACCTTGAATAGTAAGCATTTAATGCAAAAAGTGTGAATATTTGCCATAAAAGGAGTTTTTTTTATAGAATAAACTTCATTCAATGATTTCCCTAATTTATGAAAACATCTAATATTTTCAGCTTCATGTCATTGTAAAAATGTGACCGAGAATGTGGTCACAATTCTTAAATTAGCTAGTGCTTTTTTTCCCAAAAATTAGTAAATCAACCTCCCAGTACTCCTGGTAAATCTTCTAGGTTCTCACTAATTTAGCTCATTTTTTTCCCATAGGCTTTAATAAAGTTTTTCAGAGCTTCCCAAAATGTAGGGCTGGCACAAATAGAGGGTCCCAAAGCAGTGGGTGGGGCAACTTTATCAGAACTAGGGTGAGATTTGGAACAGATGCGTATTCATAGTTTTGGATGGCACTGGGACGATAGAAAAGTACTAAACATGTTTGTGTATTTGCACGTGTGTGTTTGTGTATTTGAACAATGTCAATTGACCAAATACTGCACTACAAAGGAATGTTGACCCCACAATTTCACACTAAGCCAACAGTTAATATTAAGTAAAGTATATAAAAACAAAGGAAAGGGAAAACCATCTTTAAATTCTCAGATGACACCACCATTGTGGGCCTAACCACCAACAATGATGAGATGGACTACAGGGAGGAGGTGAGACTCCTGTCATAGTGGCGTCAGCAGAAAAACAAAACATAATAACATAGTAACATAGTAAGTTCAAATTCAACCTTTTTTTTTTTTTTTTTTTT
>CM044433.1:34175002-34223056 GCA_024363595.1 Xenopus borealis
CTGTAGCCGACTGAGATATCAGCCCAGTTCTCCAAAAACCCAAAACCCTCCTCCCTACACAAAACTAAAGAGTTGGTTATGGATTTCAGGAACCATTATGTGGCTCATGCTCCCATCTACATTGTTGGGGATGCTGTGGAGAGGATCAAGTCACCCTCAGTGCTATCCTAAAGTGGACAGAGCACACAGCAGCTGTCATCAACAAGGCTCACCAACACCTTCACTTTCTACTGTGTATGAGAAAATCCTGAATGTCCACAACAGTGCACCATCGAGTCCGTCCTCATCTGCTCCGCACAAGAAAAGAAGGCTCTGCAAAGACAAAGCAGGCCATGAAAGACTCTAGTCAACCTGCACTGCCACTTTTCTCTTTCCTGCCCTCTGGCAAGAGACCCAGGTCAATCTGCAAATACACTACAAGATTCAGGGACAGTTTATTACCCCAGTGCTGTCAGACTGTATAGCACACACCAATGTAACAAAGGATATGTAGATAATAAATGCTCATACAATGCAATATAATGTGCAATATATGTTCAGCAGTGGTTTCAACAATATTATGTGCTAATATACATGCTACATTTTACACTTGCACTTTATGGTTATGGTCATTTTGATAACAGTGCATGTAAGCTAGAGTAGATAGGACTTATTGTAACTTACTGTATTTAGTTTTTGTAACTTGTGTATACAGTAGCTTGAGTAAACAGAACTTTATTGTAACTTTATTTTATCTTTGTAATGAGTGTTAATTGTCTAGTCTGTGAAGAAGGCATTCAAGTAGGAATTTCATTGTACTGTGAAACTTTTTTCAATCTTTGAATCTTAAATCAAAAGTAATGTAAGATTTCACATAAGGTAATCTGAGCCAAGTACAATTTCTCAGCAACTGGTGCAGTGGATGGATATTGAGGTACATACATTCTTGAGTACACAGAAGAGTTGTCTGTATGGTTTGCTATCAGCTATAGTAAGAAACAGGATTTGTGGCCATGAGTCACAGTGGCTTAGGAGTCATTTGAAGTTATACCAGTAAAGGTAGATTTGGAGTGTTTTAATGTTCAACTTAACCCTGCTCTTGGGTAAAATTTGAGGATAATTATTCACACTTTAAAAAAGTCTTAGCACATTGAAAATGTATAGAGGAAGGTAATGCTTTTAATTCACTTTATTGTACCAAAAAATATTCACTGCTTCCCAGAGCTTAAATACCACAATGATGAATATGTAACCAGATAGGCTACATCCAAGAAGAGACAGGAATTCAGGCACCAGGAAAAAAACACATTTATGTGGTGCCAAAGAAGAGGTGTAGGACTGACAAGATGTACTGTTGTCCTTGAAATTTGCTTAACTGTACTCATCCTTGCAATATGTCTAGTTAAACCACTCATTGTCTACATTACTTGATCGCACTTTTGCATCAGAAAGCCAAGATGGCATCCGGCCAATGTGATTTTACAAGATGGGTCATAGAAGAAGAATGAGGCTTGATGAGTTTACCAGAGTGCAGTTATGAGATACATCATGGTAGGAATAATAGTTCATTTAATGAATTCTGATTTCATTTTTGTGTCTGATTTCCATTTGTGTTAATCATGGATTTTTGTCTGGGGCACAGTACGTTCTAGTGATAGAATCTGTGTGACTAAAAATGTGAGGGGCTTTAAATCCCATGACTGTTTGTTACAAAACAAGGAAGTAAAAAATGTTTTTCCTGTCCAATACCAAATTAGGATTCGGTTCGGTATTCGGCAAAAACTTTTGCAAAGGATTCAGGGGTTCTGCCGAATCCAAAATAGTGGATTTGGTGCATCCCTAAGGAGAAGCACACAGACATCTCATCCCCTGGTCCTTACTTGCCCCTTAACTGGAGTATCATTCAGAAGCACAAGTTAGGGAGCATTGCCAGTTATATTATGCTTACTGTTTGTCTATGATGGGGGTATGAAACAAATTTTCAATCATGGATCCGCACACACTTTTTTATCTGCAGTGGGGAATACCCCTTTCCATTTATTTAATTTTTACCACCAATGTCATTGGTGGTAAAAATTAAATAAATGGAAAGGGGTATTCCCCACTGCAGATAAAAAAGTGTGTGCGGATCCATGATTGAAAATTTGTTGCTGGGGGACCTTGTCGGGTCAACGGATGACCAGCACCACTGAAGCAGCAACAGTGAGTAAAAATCTGGGTGTGCAGTGTAAATAACACAATATGATGGGGGTATGTACATGGCTCACTTGCATTCACCAGAATTATGCTTTGCACCTTGCACTGGATTTTTAATCCTTCAAGTGGTGCAGAGTGCAGCAATGCCCCAGATGTGAAGTAAATGAGCTGAGATATGATTTCTCACCCCGTAGTTTTCTAGCACTTCTGTCTGGGGATCTTGTAAATAAGTCTTATTTTTAAGTTAACTTTTAGTATGTTATAGAATGGCTAGTTCTAAGCAACTTTTCCATTGGCCTGCATTATTTATATTTTATCATTTTTATATTATTTGCCTTCTTTTTCTGACTCCTTCCAGCTTTAGAATGGGAGTCACTGACCCCTTCTAAAAATAAATGTGCTGTAAAGCTACACATTTAGTGTTATTGCTACTTTTGATTGCTCCTCTTTCTAGTCAGGCCTCTCCTATTCCAGTATTCAAATCAATGCATCTATGGAAGGGTTTTAGTTTTTGCCAGTTTTTTAATAATTTGTCGTCTTTTTCTGAATCTTTACAGCTATCAAATGGGGAACACTGACCCCATCAACACAACAAATGCTCTGTAAGACTACAAATGTATTGGTATCGCTATTTTTTATTACTCATCTTACTATTCAGGTCCTTTCCTATTCATATTCCAATCTCTTATACAAATTGATGCATGGTTGCTAGGATAAATAGGACCCTAGCAACCAAATTGCTGAAACTGCAAACTGGAGAGCTGCTGAATTAAAAGCTAAATAAAAATCCACAAACTATCATTCTCTACATCATTCTCTACATCATTCTCTACATCATACTAAAAGTTAACTCAAATGTGAACAACCACTTTCACAACTAGGGATGCACTGAATCCAGGATTCGGTTCGGGATTTGGCCAGGATTCGGCTTTTTTCAGCAGGATTCGGATTCGGCTGAATCCTTCGGCCTGGCCGAGCCAAATCCGAATCTTAATTTGCATATCAAATTAGGACCTGGGAGGGAAATCACATGACTTTTTGGCACAAAACAAGGAAGTAAAATGTTTTTTTCCCCTTTGCACCCATAATTTGCATATGGATTTGGTTCGGTATTTGGCCGAATCTTTCCGGAAGGATTCGGGCTTTCGGCCGAATCCAGAATAGTGGATTCGGTGCATCCCTAATAGCAACTTCACCTGGATAGGACCAGATTGTGCAGGACCAGGGGTTTTCTTGATAATGAGCTTTCTGTAATTTGGATCTCTTTACCTTAAGTCTACTACAAAATCATTTAAACATTAATTAAACCCAACAGGATTGTTTTGCCTTAAAACATTAATTATATCTTACTTGGGATCAAGTACAAGGAACTGTTTTATTATAACAGAGATAAAGGAAATCATTTGATTGAAATGGATTTTGTGGGAGATGGCCTTCCTGTAATAAATAATAAATAATCCGGATAAAGGATGCCATACCTGTAACTATTCTTAAACAACCTCATAAATATATTTTATGAAAATATGAACAGTTTTTTTTTTTTTTAGGGGAAAATTGCATCTGCATTCTGAACACCATTTACATAGATAAGAAAACTAGAAAGCTTGTCCCGTCTTGCAACTTTTTTGCAAGATTATGTTGTAGCTGAAAGCTAGTTTTTTATTCAAGGGCCTCAGGCCTGTCTGTGGTTGGACATGATATAAACTTGTTTATTTACATACCATCATCCACCGGCATTTACTGCCACAAAACAACCTTGTATTAACCAGATGAAGACTTTTATGAGCTCATGCATATTTGACATCATTTAAATAAACAAGTAATTTCCTATACAGATTGGGGCTGACAGGGAAAGGCTGTCCTTCTAAAGTATAATGATGGATTGTCGCCTTTTCTTTTACTTGAGTCACCTTGCTCTGAGCTAAATGAACCAGAAAATATGTCACGTGGGTTTTTAGTGCTATGAAAAATAATATGTGAAATCTCCTGCAGGGTGTACTGAAATTATCAGTGTTGTTTTTTTGCACATGGGGTAATAACTATTATTGCTGCAATTTGTAATTTGAAGTTTTACATTCAATAGTGTAAAGCACCAAATAAAGAAAGCAGAGATCATTTCTAATATACAAATTCCCATAATTCTGTGTTTTTTTTCTCCCTACCAGTTATACAGAAACTAAAGTATTCTATTTAATTTTTGCACAGCAGCATTGATGGAGTAGCACTCTGTTACACAATGTAAAGACCGAAGAAGTAAACCCATAAGAGAAACTGTGGCTCGGGAAAAGGCTAGTGATACAGGGTGACAACAATTTAAAAATAATATTATGGGGCTGTTTTACTAAGATTTATATTTCTATATCTTTCAATTTGTGTTTTTTTATTTCTCAAAAATTCAAACAATTCATAAGATGTATTAAGTTTATAAACCACAAAGAATTCTAATACAAAATGTCACCTAGCAAATGCATTCAAGGTCCTATAGAGGTCAATGGGAGCTGCATCAAATTAGACTTTTTTTTTTTTAACCATCCAGAATTTTGAGGCCTATTTATTAAAGGGTAGTTACACCACTGATTCTAATTGTTAGAGCAAAAAAATTTTAAGAGATGTTTTTAGAGAATTTTAAGATATATAATACCCCAAAACTGTTATAAATCTGAAAATACTCCACTAAAACCTGTTAAAGGAGAACCAAACCTATGAGGAAAAAAACCCTCCCACCCCAGGCAAATGCCCCAAATTTTTTACTTTCCCCTCCTGCCACAGGAGTTCACGGTAGCCATCTTCTTTCTTCTGTCTACCGCCGAAAACACTGGTCTACTTACGGAGAAGAAAAAAGAAAGAAGATGGCTGCCATGAACTTCCATGTTCCGTAAGCCAAAAAAGTTGTTGCTTTCGTGCGACAGCTCAAAGAAATCAAGTGATTTGTGTAAAACTTGAAAAATGTGTACGAACTGAATTGTTGCCCGATTTTGCCCAAGTCTGTTATATTCGCTATACTTACACTTTAGCTTTGTTTCTCTTTTGGGCTGTGGCACACATGGCATACACCAACTTTAATAGGCCAGCAAACAAAAGCACTTGTTCTGTCTCTCCCTGGGATTTAATTATTTTCAAGTCACTTACTTGTGCTTGTGCTTATATGATCTCATTATTTTTTTTCTTTCAAGGCAGGGCAGAGTATGAAGGAGTAAACATTATCTCATTCTACCCTTTATGATTGATGATCACTTGAGGTGAAGAAGAAGAAGAAAACAAACTATGATTCCATTGCACTGTTTCATTTTAAAGACAAACAAAAATGGGGTGAGGTCAGAGTTGTTAGTGGACACACATTTCTTAGAGCTCTGCTCCCTGGGCTGATTCTTTATCAAATATTCACTTTATAATCTGCAAACTTGGCTCATCTCTCAGGAGCAAGCTTTCCCACACAAAGACAGACTCTCCATATGTGGCATTCAAGCAGGGAGCCTTGCCAGGGGTGAGTAAGTAGATAACTAAAGAATGCAAGGGTATGTAAGGAAGCAGGGTGAGGTGCACAGAGAAGGTTGAGCAGGATCTGACATCATTGGAGGTTGTCCTACATCATCACCAGGACCAGCAGCATCCAGGGTCCAGAGGTAAAATGGTTGCAAGCCAATGGTAATGGTTTTATTGGAACTCTGGGGGGTTGATCCCAAGACCTGGGTGGAGTTAGGGTGCCTGCTAACTTGTGTCCATCAAAAGCAGCTGCTGAAGGTGCCTGGCACTGCAGACATTTCAGTTTTATAATGTGATTGCAACATGCATTGGTGGTTTTATCCATGTTGAAATCAGTTTTATATGGTTGATTTGTGTTAACTTAAAACTGCATTTGTAATAAAGCTGTTGCTTTTTCCATCCCAAAGAAGTGTTTATTTAATTGGGTTGCAGAAGGGAAATCTAGGGTAAAAATAACTAAGAGGTGGGGGATATTCATAGGGTTGCTACATTGACATTGCACTGGGCATGAATGGGACATAAAAATAAGATATCTGATGGCAAACCTAAGCTGGAGTAGTTTGCAAGAGTGGAGAGAGAGAGTGATGGCACCATCCGTGAGTCCACAAGCAAGTGTTCACCAACGTCATTCCCACACCAGACAAAGCCAACAATCCAAGATCTTAACACATAAATAAGAGCCTCAGTACATATGTGCAACACTACAATAATGTAATAGCTACTCACCCTGGTGGTCTAGGGGTTTGAGGGGCCCACTGCGCTGCTCCTCTTCTTGTGCCAGTTTTCCTTAGGGTGCACACTTCCTCTGTTTATAGGTGCATTGGCGCTGGCGTGAAGACGTCAGTGCGCAATGGTGCCAAATTCAAATTATATTTAAAGGGACTTTGTATATTTGCTCATTGCCTGTTATAGGTTTCTTCCTTGTGAGTTCCTGTGCTGAATTTTGATATCTGATTACCTGTTTGTGACAATCGTGACAAATAATCACTAACACAGCTAAAATAAAGGTGAACATCTGTATAATAACATTTTTCATTTGCCATTTGTAAAGGAACCATATTGACAACATGCAGTATAGCAAATAATAAATGTTTTGATGGTCAGCATTGACTCACCTGTACACCAAGAGCAGCAGCTATCCCAGTGGCTTCAACAAACTCTGTTCTGAGTACAACTGAACCAAACCACATGCCACTGCCAAGGGCACCAATGAATTCTATTGTGGATATATTGGCAATAACATCTTTATTTGTCTTTCCTTTGCAGAGCTTTGTCACATCAGCTAAAG
Organism: Xenopus borealis; assembly: GCA_024363595.1. Classification (NCBI taxonomy): domain Eukaryota; kingdom Metazoa; phylum Chordata; class Amphibia; order Anura; family Pipidae; genus Xenopus; species Xenopus borealis. The sequence goes on from CM044433.1 coordinate 34,181,949, forward strand.
ACTATACCAGCTGTTTCAGAGAGAGAATATATTTTTCCTATACCCCAAAATACACGGAGTGGGCAAAGTGGGAGCAAACAGAGCAAACTCATGGTTACAACAGAAGAGTTGTTAAATAGAAAAGGGAAGTGCTTAAATAGAATTGTAAATTATACTTGTGTCTACTTCCTTCCCCAAATATATAATTATAGGAAAAGGTTCCTCTCAATCAAGATAAAACATAAATAGATTGTGTTAGATAACAGTTTTATTTAAACAGTCCCACATATGGAATTTGACAACAGCACGACGAGCCCATCTTACTTTATTCTACATCCATTTTTCAAAGACTCTTTATGAGCTTCACATTCCTCGGAATGGATTTTTATCACCAGGCAGCTGTTGTGAATTGTGTCATAACATGTTGGAAGTTTAGAATCTCAGCACATGCCTTGCGTGAGTTTTAGCACTCATTTTGAAATGGCTTCATATGGCATCAAATAAGAAACATAGGATAAAAATAGTAAGAACGACATTTTCTATTCCATGCAGCCAAATCTTATCAGTGGAGATAGACGGCATAGATGGATTTTGGAGCACTTGATTCTTTATGTGCAAGTCTGGTCTGCATATTGATACTGGTCACTGTGGAAACCCTGGTGTTACTGCCACTGAAGGTAGTGATAGCTACAGGAATCAATACAACATATGCTCCCCATTTGGAACGGGCGATGAACTACAGTATACAGAAGTGAATTAAGTGACTTATGCAAAGAGGTTTAAAGAGTAGAGTCAATTGTATCCAATTTTGCACAACCGCAACTATGATTGTGGTCATAAACAAGCCCTGTAGTCCAAAGCAGCAAATCCTTATTACTAGAAAGAGACAAGGTCAAAAAGACAAGGGTACGGTCAGACAGCGCAAGTTCAAACCCAGCCATGAGCCTTCTATGCCTGAAAAAAGGCAAGAAATCATGTTTTTTTTTGATGAGGTTCATTTTATATACAGGATTATTTTATAATTTGTATTTTTTTTTTTATTTAGAATTAGCCGGTCCATATGTGATATTTTTACATCAGCGCATGCCTTTCTGTAATTTTATGATTTCCATTCCCAGTTCCATTTACACACAGTATAGCTGGGCAATAAGATGACCATCTACACATTCACGTCAGATGTGAATAATTTCATACATACCTGACTCCGCTGATTTCACATGCAATGTGCACATGGTAGTTATCTTTGAAAATTGCAGTTAAGCTAAACGTATATTCTACATGGAATGCGCTGAAGTATGAGAGCACAGTTTACTGATCGGTTTGTGGGTATTTGTAAAACACCAGCCCTAGTTTTGCACATGCTGAAAGAGAAAACACAGCAAAATGTCTGTAGCACAGGTATGGATCTATTATCCAGAAACCCGTTATACAAAAAGCTCTGAATTATGGGAAGGCCATCTACTATAGACTCCATTTTATCCAAATAATGTAATTTTTAACAAATTATTTCCATGTTTTCCGTAATACTAAAACAGCATCTTGTACTTGATCCAAACAAAGATATAATTAATCCTTATTGGAAGCAAAACCAGCCTATAGGGTTGATTTAATGTTTACATGATTTTCTAGTAGACTTAAAAGGACACTGTCATCAGCTAATAGTGCTGCTCCAGCAAAATTCTGCACTGAAATCCATTTCATTTTGAAATCTGACATGGGGCTCAACCTGGGGGCAGATTTACGAAAATTCAAATTTGAGTGGTTCATTAACCCTCTAATTCGAATTTCAAATTTAAAGGGGAAGTGGTCGAATTGCAAAAACATTCGAATTTGAATGCTTTTTAATGCAATGCAATGCAATGATCGAATATAAAAATCGATACGATTCAAACTATTTTATCCCTTCGATTAAATTTTATATTCAATTACAAAGAACTTTAAAACACCTATGGGAGATTTCCATAGAGTTCTAAAGCTATTCGGTAGGTCCAAGTTGTCGAACTGGCCTATCGAATTTTTTTTTAAAGGGGAAGTACGTTGACCATTGAGTATTCAAATATTCGAATACAATTAAATTGGAATTATTCGAATCATCAAATTTTGAAAATTCGATGGTCAAAGTGTCCTCATTTGCATATTTGAAATTGGAATTCTAATTTTTTTTCAATTAAATTTCGAATCCTTCATGTGAATTTAGTAAATGGGCCCCATAGTGTCAATTTCCCAACTGCCCCAAGTCTTTTGACTTGTGCTCTGATAAACTTCAATCACTCTTTACTGCTGTTCTGCAAGCTGGAGTGAAATCACCCCCTCCTTTTTCCCCCCAGCAGCCTGACAACAGAACAATGGGAAGGTAACCAGATAACAGCTCCCTAACACAAGATAACAGCTGCCTGGTAGATCTAAGAACAGCACTCAATTGTAAAAACCCAAGTCCCACCGTGTTCCATTCAGTTACATTGAGAAGGTAAAACAACAGCCTGCTAAAAAGCAGTTCCCTCCTAAAGTGCTGGCACAAATCACATGACCGGGGCAGCTGGGAAATTGACAAAATGTCTAGCCCCATGTCAGATTTCAAAATGAAATATAAAAAAATCTGTTTGCTCTTTTGAGAAATGGATTTCAGTGCAGAAGTCTGCTGGTGCAGCAGTATTAACTGATATGTTTTGAGAGAAAAAAACATGTTTTCCCATAAGAGTATGCCTTTAAGGTATGATGATCCACATTACAGTAAGATCCATCATCCAGATAATATTTTTAATTACAGGTCCCATGCCTGTATTGGGATGAATAATGTATTAAGCAGCCTTAACAAAAGCAAAAAAGGCAAGAGAAGGCAATATTTCCTCAGTTCAGTAATTAGCAGCAAAAATGAGATGTTTGGTTTCAATATAAAACCACTAAGACTGGCCACACACGAGCCATGTTTCTGGATATCATCTGACATGAATTGTTGTCAGCTCTAAGTACAGCTTGGGCTTTGTATGTAAACGTTCACATTACACTTACCCATCGACTGCATTTTTCCCCATTCTCAGCTGGTCTTGTTCATTTTAATTTAGATCCTTATAGAAGGACAATTTCTTTGACTGCATTGTAGTTATGTATGGCAAATGAAACCACCAATAAAAGTATGAATATAAGGGTCGTGCAGAAAAATAACTGTTTTTGAAGATTTAAAGGGCTTATGGCAGTAAAAATTTGGTGTTTTTCCTCTTTTTAGTTTTGCTGTAGTCTGTTCAGTAAAAAATATTCTCTGGCCCTTTTCTTATCATTGGACTGAAAGCAGTTCTAGTGCACCCTTGTGCATTTTGCTGGTGATCTATGGATCAGACCAACACAGAGTCCCCTCTTTGGTACATTAGAAAAATACATTATTATTTTTAGTATAGCACTGGTGGGGGGTTATAAAAACAACAACCAAACTCCCATGCCCAATTTGATCTTATTTATTAATTAAAAAATACAAAAGAATTGGATCAGGAAAAAACCCAATGAAATTGAGTGAAACCTGTATCATCCAGTTTTTCAGACTTTTTTCCCCAAACTCTGTATTATTTTGGCTTTTTTAGCCCAATTATCTGGCTAAACCCAGCACAAACCACAATATCTATAGGCGCCTCTCCCATTGGCTTATACAGGACCTTAACAGTAGTGATGGGCGAATCTCCCGCGATTCGCTTCGCCGAAAAATTATCGAATTTCCAGAGAAATTCGCGAATCGGCGAAAAATTCGCGAAACGAGTCGCGGGACGCTTTTGACGCGCGTCGCGTCAACTTTAACGTGCGTCGCGTCGTTTACGCCGCGTTGCGTCGTTTTGGTCGCGTCGCGTCGTTTTCGTCGCGCCGCATCAAAAACGGCACGCGACTCGTTTTTTCGGCGAAATTCGCCCATCACTACTTAACAGGCCTGGGATGGTGGATTTTTGGATTCTGGCTTTTTACAGCATCAGGGTATGGTATATTAAATCTCAAAAAATTCAAGTTTCTTTTCCACCAAAGATTAAAGTTTTTACCCCAAAAAGCCCAGCCAGATATATTTGGGGTTTAGTAAATAACCCCCTTAGTGAACTTCATACATTAATGCACTAATGCCTTAAATAGGTGGTTAACATTTAAGCTAACCCATTTCTGTAGTAAAGTAAAGTAGATCAAATCCCATCCACGAATTTACCTGATTCTTAAAAAATTAGGATGAAAAAGTTGGTGCGGGAAAAATTGTGTGACTTTTTCCCTCAAAAAAGTTTTCTCCCTTTAACAACTCAACCAGAAAAAATTGAGGTTTAATAAATAGGCCTTTCGTATGCTACTGAATGGCCTGTTGTAAGCAACTTCTCATTTGGCCTTCATTTCTTCTTTTTATCGTTTTTAAATTATTTGCCTTCCTCTTGAATCTTGAATCTTTTCAGCTTTCAAATGGGGTCTACTGACCCCATCTAAAAATCCAATTCTCTGCAAGGCTGCATATTTATTGTAATTGCTCATTTGCGTTACTCATCTTTCTATTCATATTCCTGTCTCTCACTCAATCCAATAGATTGTAATTTTAAAAACCCAGCGACCAGATTGCTCAAAAAGTGCAAACTGGAGCGCTGCTGAATAAAAAGCTAAATAACTAAATAATAAAACATGAAAAACAATTGCGAAATTGTCTCAGAATATCACTCTCTACATCATACTAAAATTAAATTCAGAGGTGAACAGCCCCTTTAAATTGTGAAATGCATGAGAAGGCAAAGTTTATAGAAACAAAAAGAGACATTTCAGAGGGGACTAGTAAATCATAGAAATAGACACAGACAACAGAATTCAGTTCAGTTTTGATTATTATTATTCATATAGTGCCATTGGCTCCTGAAGACAATTTACTAGAATAGATGTACTGTTATAATCAATAGCATATATATATAGTGAATAAAGTACCCCCCTCTTGTGAAATATAAGGATATTATTAGTTACCAAGGAGTTTCATGACCATATAAAAACACGAGGCTGAAGGCCGAGTGTTTTTATACAGGTCATGGAACTCCGAGGTAACTTCTAATATCCTCATATTTTGCAACTGGGGGTACTTTATTTATTATAATACACACGTTTCAGGGAGTCATGTGACAGAAATGACATCAGAACTCACCGTTTATAACTGATGACATCAGAACTCACCATTTATAAGGATATAATTTACAAGATATTTACAGCTTTTGTGTATTATATATATATATATATATAATAAGTTGCAGGAAAAACTTTGTCCATTTGTAAAATGTATAATGAAGCAATAGAATTCTTAATGAATCAGATGAAAATTGAGCGTAGTGAAAAGTGCTAGCTGCATTTAATTTTATCTGCGTATTATTTATTCTGCAGTTTAATTCCAGCATCCTTACACTTACCAGGGAGATTAATGCCTCATGCAATTGCGGTACAAGAATGCCCAGGGGAGGGAGCCAGGAACTGGAAAGGACAGGGGCCCCACTGGCCCATACCTGCTACCTGCACTGCCACTGGCATCCTCCAGCCATCCTCCAGTGGGAACTGTTGCAGTTAGCGTCATTTCCAGCAAATGTGTGCACCTTAAACCTTTGGTATAACTGAGCAATGGCAATTTCTTCAGGACATTGTGGGAACCCTGAAACTATTGCCTTGTGCAAAGAATGCCTTTTGAGGCAAGTACCTTTTATGAATTTGACTGTGGTGTCTGCAACTGCTGTAGCCAACATAAATAAGCCCTGTAGTCTCCTGTGAGCATTCATAGCTTGCAATGATTTAAAACTAATATTAAGTAAAAACAGAATAAAAACCCCAATACATAACATTATAATTATGATACATTCTATTACCATGTACCCTAAAACGAAACAACTGATACTTTGAAAAAGCTGCTTGCCTACAGTTTTTGCATCAAGCTCATACCATTGCTGCTACAATCAGCTTTTGCTATGCCTCATTGCATTCAATTACATGCACTTCATCTTTCCTTTTATTCTTGTTTTAGTGTTTTTACATTGTAATCATTGCATGACCTTCATTTATTTGTTGCTTTGTAATTTAAACTCTACAGTTGATGCAGTCTGAGATATATATATATATTTATTTACGTGATTGGAACATTTGCCTTTTTTAATTTTAAGATTTATATTGTTATAAGGTGGTGAATTTTGGTTCAGATATAGGACCTGTTATTCGGAAAGCCTGGGACCTGGGATTTTCGGGATAAATGGATCTACTCCAAGCAGGCCGGACTGGCAATCTGTGGGCTCTGGCAAATGCCAGAGGGTCTGCTGTGATATGAGATAGAAAGTCAGTATTTAGTGGGCTGGTGGGGACTGTTTGGGCCTCTGTGTGGGCTGATTGGGCCTCTGTGTGGGCTGATTGGGCCTCTGTGTACTTGAAATGCCAGGGAATATTTTGACTCTCAGTCCAGGCCTGACTTCAAGTCTACTAGAAAATCCTAAACATTAAGCAAACCAATTGGACTAGGTTTGCTTCCATTAAGGACTTATTATATCTTAGTTTGGATCAAGTACAAATTACAGAGGAAAAAAGACTGAATTATCTGGATAAAATGAATTCACTAAAGTGTGAAAATGTGCTAGCGTTGCCTTCGCCGACGTTCGGCACACTTCACCAGGCGAATTTTCGCCGGCACTACACAAATTCTCTAAGATGCAAATTTCTGCTCAGGGCGGCGAACGGTAGCGAAGTAGCGCTACCATTACTTCGCCAGGCAAAGCACATTTACGCTAGCAATGCCTAATTTGCATACCGCGCAAACTTTAACGTATAATAGAAGTATATGTTACAGCCACTACATTCCACTACACAAGCCAGGAAACCTTTAATAAATAAAATAAAGTTGTCCCATTGCCCTAAACATGTATAGACAACTGTATAGTTGAGTTGCCATATGTTAGGAAATGTAGGGGGGTAATGAGGGTAACCCTAAAAACATTTTCCCTCTTTTTCAGACTATCGCCCAACAAAAGGTAAAAGACGCCAGCGTTTTTCAAACTCCTATCTATTGTATGGAACTTTTCCAGGTCTGACCTGGCGAAGTAACATCTAGTGTAAGAGGTAACGTTCACAAAAAGTTTCATGAATGAGTGTAGTTACGTCCCTTCGTCAAGGCACAACCTCTCCTGGTGTAAGGGTGTGAAGTTGCGCAAGTTTATGTCCTTTGCTAGCGAATTTTCGCCAGGGACACTGTTAGTGAATCAGTGAAGTTGTGAAATGACGTCACGCTGGCGAATTACAGGTTTCGCACTTTAGTGAACTAGTACCTATGCGAGACTTCTCATAATTTAGAATCTTCTGGGTAATGGTTTGCCGGATAATGGATCCCATAGCTGTATACTGCAAAAAGGCAATAGAGGCAACATAAACAAGCACATATATATACAGTATGTGTGTGTTGCCTTTATTGTGTTTTACTGATGTATTTATTGCTATAGCAATTTTTCTTAAATGCAAAATAAACACTACTCACTTTCATCTTACATCTTACACAAGACTAGTAAAATATAAAGGTTTATATTGTTGGGTGCAAAATGAGTTTCACCACTAATTACTAACAGAAGGGCTAAACTGTATTAGTGCAGTTACCCATAGTAACTTTTGCACATCTGCTTTAATCTTTTCACTGGCAGCTGTCTGATAAAAAACGAATATTTCTGCTTGGTTACATTGGGTACCTTTACTGGTACAATTAGTTAGTAAAGAAATCCCTTTCTCTATTCAAAGGCTCTGAAAACATTTTATTCGTATTAATGAAGCTAGAGCAGATCACAGAAAAACAAGAACATAACTACAAGAAAACTGCTAGAAAGGGAAATTTCAGAAAGCACAGTAGTATAGGTATACAGGTATGGTTATCCAAAATGCTCGGAACATGGGGTTTTCTTGATGACGGGTATTTCCATAATTTAAACATTAAATAAACCCAATAGACTGATTTGCTTCCAATAAGGATTAATTATATCTTCGTTGGGATCAAGTACAAGGTACTGTTTAATTTATAAAAAGGGAATCAATTATGAAAATGTGAATTACTTGTATGAAATGGGAGATGGCTGTCCCGTAATTCGGAGAGTTATGGATAACGGGTTTCTGAATAATGGATCCCATACCTGTACCATGTAAAATGCTACATAGTTGTATAAAAGTATCATACTTGCCAGCGTCTGCTCGGAGATAGAAAGAAATATATATATATATTCTTTTTTTCTAAAAGGGTATTTCAAAAAGAGGACACAGCACCTTTGTGGTTTCCCTTTATCCCATGTAATTGAGCTTACATTTCATCATTTCGGCAACAGATGGTTTATATTTTGGAGAGCCTGAAGGTCCACCGGTGACTAAGCATGGTTGTTGTTTTTTTTTTAATCACACAATTAGGAATAAGTACATCAGCTTTTCAAATCAAATTTACATTCCAGCAATTCAGACATTTCTTGGGATAATCCAAGCCAATCTTGATCATATAAAGATGCACATTCAGCGCCCGCATCTCGGGATATCTTGTAAGATCATTTCTATGAATATTAGCAATCTCCTATAATTATGTTTCCATTGAAAAATGGGAAATCCGATGTCATGGAAGGATTATAATGGAATTAAATTAAATTCCTATTTGCTGTATTATTTTTTGTTTGTTTTCTAATATCCTAGGGAAACCGTTTATCTTTCCAAGAAAGACTCACTTAAATATATGCAGATTTTAAGGATTTTTCTTTCAATCAAAAAATGGTAATTGGTAATAAAAGCTTATATTTATTTCCCATTTCTCCATGTTCTGGAAGAAGACCTGTCACTGCTGGTTTGGCATATGCTAACTATCTAAACATGTCAACAGGCTACAGAACTGTCACCCCCAGGGGAGTGGCTGGATTCCTGTCTAGTGGTGTTCTTCTGTCTTTAACAGCCACCTTTAGTCTTGGGTCTGGACCTCAGCTACTCGGTTGCAGCCAGGACTTTCCGCACAAGGATCCAGCAACTCTCACAGGGACAGACAAGGGCATTGAATGTATACTGTAGGAAGGAAGAAGCTGGATGTAGTCAGACACACTGGGTCAGAACCAGATAACAGGAGCAGAATTGTGTGGCAAACAAGGTGTGGCAAAAAAGGTCAGGAACAGGCTGGGGTCAGAACCAGAAGTCACACAGGGGTCAGTGTTGTGTTTGGTAGCCGAAGATGATGAGAGTATAAAAGTGCTTTATTAGCAGGTTCATGCAGCCATTACATAACAGCAGTAAGTCTTACTTTCACTTTCAAGCTGTACAGAAAGTCCTGTGTATGCACAGTGCACAGTGCCAGCCGAAAAAGACGTACCGCGCGCCGAAAACGACGCAACGCGCCAAAGTTGACGCGACGCGTGTCAAAAGCGTCCCGCGACTCATTTCGCAAATTTTTCGCCAATTCGCGAATTTCTATGGAAATTCGCAAATTTTTCGGCTAAGCGAATCTCGGGAGATTCGCCCATCTCTAGCTGTGTGGCAAGTACTGGTACTGTAGTAATAAGACCATCCACTAATTGTAGGTTTAATGCAGCAAAGAGATCCCTTCCAAGTATAGCAGTACCTTTATTCACAATGTAAAAGTCACATTTTGCAGTATTTGATTCAAATTGTACAGTCACTGGCAAGCAACCAAGCACAGGGATTGGATCCTTTAACTGACCAGTCTCAGGGCAGGTGCAATAAGTTTATCTTTTGCAAAGTATTTCAAGAAAATATCCTTTGGTAGTATAGAAACAGCTGAACCTGTATCAAGCATCAGGTTAATGGAGTGTCCCTTGTCAGCAGAAGCAGTACTGACACTGACATATAACTGTGCATATAAACTTGTCTGGAATAAATGTACCAGCTTTATCCACACTTAATACTGTAACATTTGTAGTAGTGAGTTCATGAAAATCTTTAACAGAACTATGGCAGACCCCAGAAAAGTGACCTGGTTTCAAACATTTGCGGCACTTGATAGCTTTGGCAGGGTTGTGTTGAACCACAGCGAAAGCAGTATTTTTTATTTGTATTTGCTGCACAGTTTTGCAGTGAATCCCTTTCCTTAGCACTGTATTTTTCCTGTGCCTGCGCATTATTAGGCCACAGTTTTGAATTCTCAGTCTGTACATTCCCAGTAGTTCCCTGAGTTTTAGCCTCTGCCACTGCTGTTTCAATTTGCCTAGCAACTGTGATAGCCTTTCAAGGGTTAAATCTTGCTCTAGGAGCAGTCTCTCTCTAATACGTGGTGAGTTTGTTTTTTCCACTATTTGGTCTCTTAGCATTTCATCTGTTAGATTCCCAAACGAACAGGTAATAACCAGCTCTCTCAAAGCTGCTACAAAATGTTCTGTGGATTCACCATTACGCTGTCCACGTTGGCAGAATTTATATCTTTCAGCAACCACATTTACTTTTGGCACAAAAAAATTCTTTATAGCTGTAAGATCAGTTTCATAAGTCTCATCAGGTAATGGTAATGTATAGAATATACGCTGTCCCTCTGCCCCCAGGCAGTGAATAAGTAAAGCACGCTTTCTAGCTGCAGAAATCTCCCCCTGGTCAGCAGCAATAATGTAATTATCAAACATACGGATCCAAGCAGTAAAAGGTATGGTAGGCTCACCAGGGTTTGGTAGAAAAGGTGCAGGCTGCTGCAGAGGTAGAAGAGACATCCTTGTCGCCATTTGTTGTGTTTGGTAGCCGAGGATGATGAGAGTATAAAAGTGCTTTATTAGCAGGTTCATGCAGCCATTACATAACAGCAGTAAGTCTTACTTTCACTTTCAAGCTGTACAGAAAGTCCTGAGTATGCACAGTGCCACCTGCAGGCCATTTGTATAAACACCACAATCAGGAACAGGTAACAAGAATCAAAGAAACTTGACCTATAAGGGCTGAACTCTGCAGACAATTCTCATCGGATTGGTCGCATGTGACAAAACACATGTGACAAGTCGCAAGTGCCAAATATTATGGGAGTGATAGAAAAATCACAGGTACAAACTACATGTTTCCAACACAACTGTAGGATGTGAACACCATGTGCTGCAACTTCATCTGACAGTCGTCTTTAGTTTCCACATGTGATTTTTTTTATCACTTCCTTAATAATTACTTGTCACATGCAACAGCTCAGATGAAAACCGTCCATGGAGTTCTTCCCTAACAAAGCAGGGATTTTTATAGACAAAGTAATGGCAAATACTGAGCACCTGTGACCAGATTAACAGTAGCTGAGTTCACCATGCCTACCAGAGAATACAAGGATGCCTTTAAGACTGAGCCAAGACCTTAGCAGTCTACTTGTATAGCCCTGCAGTATAAGCGCCTGCACACATCTGCACACCTACAGATCACAGCTTCAACTCCAGGCAGGATATTAGAAGAACAAACCAAGGTGTCCTGGCAGAGTTCAGAAGGTGGCTGTGGGGGTTGAGTTCATTTTAGACTCCCATGGAGCAGAACAAATGAAGAAAGTGTGTTCTTCTTCATATTTTCTCTTACTCTATGTTATCTATTTACTCTACTTTCTGGAAATATCCTTTGCAGTGGTCCCAAACCTTGAGGTCCTCAGGAAAGTTCCTCTACCAAATATACTCTTGTGTAATACAAAAAATGTACAATCTTGTCAGGATGAATTCATATCACATTTATGTACGGTTTCATAACTCCCAGGAGCTAAACCTTTCAGTACCAAAAGTCCCTGTTGGCTTTAATAAAAGTTCAGTATACTTGAAAAAAGACAATGCAATTTGATTTACTAAAACAATAAATACCATTATGTGATTTCCATCAAAGTGAAACAAAGCCAGCGATCATCATACACAGTACACTTGGTGGAATTTTAGATATAAGGTCGCCACCTTTGACGTCCACTAAAACCAAACTAGTGGGTAGGATGTTGGTATGAGGGGACAGGGTAGTGAATTTGGAGGTGGGGTTATGACATTTGGGGATGTGGGCATGGTTTTGACATCAGAGGTAATTCAGGTTCCACATGGCTGTAATCCGAACAGGCAGCTGTGACTTGATCATCCCTAAGAAAAACCAGACTGTTAGGGTCAAAACCATACAGGTGTCAACCCGTATGAATAAAAAAATTGGCAAAATTGTGGCCATAGAAAATGATTTGTAAACATTTAATAAACCCCTTAACAAATGTGTCTAATTATTGAAATGTGGCATCTGAATAATTTTATAGGTGGCTCATTCCATTGACTGACTTCCACTGCATTCCCAAAGGAGGAGGAGCTGAGCAAGAAAAGGGTCAGTCTTCAAGGCAGCCACAAGGCCAAAACAATTGTTTACTTTAGGAATCTCTGTGTAGTTGCTCTTCAGATCATGCATAGTTACAAAGTTATTTAAGTTAAATAACAAGACATTGGTTCTTCAGGTTTTGACATTCACAAAACCCCTTCTAATTCCCTCTAATCCAGAGGAATGCACATAGAAATATGAAGTAACAATAATTACACTTAGAGCTCAGACTGATATTGCCTCAAGAGGAAAAAGTAGGAGAAAATTCCTTGCTAACTTGCAGTGGACAGTAATAGAAATTCTCTTGAGATCAACTTACAACCCCTAAGAAATGACTGTATCCCTGGATTCAAAAATATGCTGAAGCTAAGACTTAAGGAAGTCTGATACCACAACCAAGCTCTCACAGAGATAAATATTTTACATTTTTAAGATGAAAACTGGTGATTGGTAAATTAAATCAGCAATATTCATCATTTTCCATTGGACAGTAACCATCATTACTACTCCCCTAAACTGACATTCACAACTGTTACTTTGGGGTAAGATTAAGGAAGTTGTATATTTCATTGCTGCTGGTCATTCTACATCATACTAAAAGTTAAGTTTTAAAGGAAAACTAAAGCTTAACTAAATAAGTAGGTAGAAATGTTGTACATTATGTTTTAGGCTTCTGTACCAGCCCAAGGCAATCAGGGCTCTTTATCAGTAAAGATCTGTGTCTCCAAAGATGCCACAGTAGCTCAAGTGCTGGTCCTATCCAACTCTAGCCTGTCCAGCTTGCTACTAAAAAGTCAATTTCCTTAAAGGGAAACTGCCATGTGAAAACATGTTTTTTTTTTTAAACGCATCAGTTAATAGTGCTGCTCCCGTAGACTGCACTGAAATCCATTTCTCAAAAGAGCAAAAAAATTTTTTATATTTAATTTTTTAAATCTGACATGGCGCTAGCCATTTTGTCAATTTCCCAGCTGCCCCGGTCATGTGACTTGTGCCAGCATTTTAGGAAGGAACTGCTTTCTGGCAGGCTGTTGTTTTTCCTTTTCAATGTAACTGAATACTACGCAGTGGGACATGGGTTTTACTATTGAGTGCTGTTCTTAGATCTACCAGGCAGCTGTTATCATGTGTTAGGTAACTGTTATCTGGTTACCTTCCCATTGTTCTGTTGTTAGGCTGCTGGATGGGGGAAAGGGAGAGGGGGATATCACTCCAACTTGCAGTATAGCAGTAAATTGAAGTTATTGAAGTTTATCAAAGCACAAGTCACATGACTTGGGGCAGCTGGGAAATTGACAATATGTCTAGCCCCAAGTCAGATTTCAAAATGAAATATAAAAAAATCTGTTTGCTCACTTGAGAAATGGATTTCAGTGCAGAATTCTACTGGAACAGCACTATTAACTGATGCATTTTGGAAAAAAATTTTTTCCCATGGCAGGATCCCTTTAATCACTCACCGCCCATTCAATCTGTGCTTTGGGGATTTCCCCTTAAAGGGAAATTTAGTATTTTAGTATGATGTAGAGAGTGCTATTCTGAGACAATTTGCAATTGGTTTTCATTTTTTATTGTTTGTGGTTTTTGAGTTATTTAGCTTATTATTCAGCAACTCTATAATTTGCAGTGTCAGCAATTTGGTTTCTAGGGTACAAATTACCCTAGCAACCCTGAATTGATTTGAATAAGAGACTGGAATATGAATAGGAGATGGACTGAATAGAATGATAAGTAATAAAAAGTGGCAATAACAAGACATTTGTAGCCTTACAGAGCATTTGTTTTTAGATGTGTCAGTGACCCCCATTTGAAAGCTGCAAAGAAACTGAAGAAAATTGCAAATCATTAAAAAACTATGAAAAATAAATAATGAAGACCAATTGAAAAGTTTCTTAGAATTTGGCCCTTCTACAATATACTAAAAGTTAACTTGAAGGTGAACCACCCCTTTAAATCCCTGTCACAGTCACAAACCATGCACTTAATCTGTGAAGAAAATTGGTGAGAAAACTGCAGATTATGATGAATAAAGTTTGCAGGTGATTTAACTGGAATGTGGTCTGGGCAGTGCCGTTAATACAGAAATCAGAAATGATTTTTAATATGGAACCAAAAGATGACGTCATTAATCATTGCCATTTAAAGTTAAAATAATTTGAATTAACCCTGAATTGTATAGTACATACTGAACTGAGCCAAAGCCTGTTGTGAACATAGATAGTATAGTTTACTTAAACACATTTTAATCATTCAACAAATGTCTACAAAAATCTACAAATAAATTCCTGATACAAAGTTTGAACTATGTATCTATATATATCCCTTGAGGTTTCTGGTATTATTTGCTTTATTTTACTTTGTGCACAATTGAGGGATTTGTTTTTTGTTTTGTTTTTTTATTATATATTTAATATATTAAATATTTTAGATGACAAGCTTTTTTATTTTTTGTTAAACCCCAGTTCAAAAAGTAAAGAAAAAATCAGATATGTCAGCAAACACAAGCAAAATGGCATTTTTAAGTTTTAATTAATTTCATAATGCTACAATACTTCGAGGGAAAATGACATACAGAGTTAAAAAATGATAAAGAGCAAGCAAGGAAACAAGCAAATGAGGAAAGAGAGTTCTAGGCTTGCAAACTTTGTATTTACTGTAAAACGCAAATAGAATCAATTATTTCTTGTCCCCGTGAAAGCGGACTAAATTAGCAATGTGATAAGAATACAAATATATCTTGCCACTGTCTAAATAAATTACAATAAAAAGTATTGTTTTTTTTGTAGTTGGTATGCAGAGGCTCTAAAATAAAAACTATGTGGTTGCTATGCAAGACACAAGAACTCTCAAAGCAAAATACTTGGGGGCAGATTTACTAAGGGTCGAATTTCGAATGCAAAAAAATTAGATATTCGACCAGGGAATAGTGGGGGAATAGTGGGAAATTTAAAAAAATTAGAATTCAAATTTTTTTTGCGTAATTTGATCGATCGAACGATGGAATAGGGAAAATTTGATCGATCGATCGAGTATTCGAATCGAGTTCGAAACGAATATTCGAACGATTTCTAGCAATCGATCAAATTTTTCAAATTCAATCTTAGGAAATGATCCCCATTTCAGTAGGTTTAATCTGGCAAAGTAGGTGATCGATTTAAATTTAAAGGGGAAGTATTCAACCATTGAATTTTCGAATATTCGAATAAAATTTAATTCGAATATTCGAATCATTTCGAATATTTGATGGTCAAATTTGCCTAATTTGCATATTCGAAATTCAAATATTTTTGAAAATTCGATCGAATATTTGAATCACTCATGTGAATATATTTGAATTTAGTAAATCTGCCCCTGTCAACAATCTAATTTCAAGTCTGAAATATGCCTTCCCGTTTTTGTAAGTGGCATTTAAGTAGAAAAGGGCTTGTTTAAGTAGGGCTAGCAGTATGTGCAGATCACAAGATTATTGAGATTAGGAGCCTGCTTGTCATGAGATTTCCTCCCACCTCACAAATATTCTGCAAAAGTTGGAGCATCCTTCTGGTTCAGACTCTAAACACAAAAGGGGAATGTAATTATAGTAGTGAATTAGGCACATACACACACACAGAATACATGTTCTCTTACTGTATATTTCTCTTCTATTTTGTAGCTCCAACATCATCCAGGAAAAGGAATTGCCTTTTTCCTGATACTGATGAGACAGAGCAGCCGCCTTCAAAGATGTAAGTAATAATACTACAAGTATTGTGGGTGAAAAGTTTTAAGAAATTGGTTTACAATTACAGTGTATACAATTAATGAATTCCCTTATCCTATATAATAAAGTTCAAGTGTCTCTGCATCCAGTCCCTGTGTCCGTGGAATTTGCTACTGCGCATTTGCCGCACTGACCGAATTTACCAGTTTTTGGTCGCCAATCACTAGCTAATGCTATCAGTACCAGTACTTAGAATAGAGACAATGGAAGTCTGTGGTGAAGTGTATAAGGTAAATGCCTCTGACCAGTGCTTTTAGTGTTCAATTCCCATTGAGTGATAATTTATGCTAGCAAAGTAGATAGACGCGCAACTTCGCACCCTTACGCTGTGGTGTGTTTTAGCATTGTGGGTGATTCATTGAGTCTCTTCAAATGGTTAAAGGGACAGCTGCCATTGCCTTTTACATGGATTTTACAGGTTTTAGATGGAGTATTTTCCGATTCAGACTTTTAGCAGCTTCAGGGCATAGTAAATCTTGATCAAATTTGAATTTTTCTTTTTCACAAGAAAAAAAAATGAGTTTTATAAATAACTCCCTATGGGTATGATCTTCAGATGTTTATCTATGAATGAGACACATCCAGTAATTAAACATACCTACTTAGTAAGGGGCTGCCACAGCAAGTTCAATATGGCGACCATGTAATTAATATAGAAGGATTGATTCTCTCAGATGAATATAATACTAATGACTACATAAAATGTGAAATATGTACAGTGTAATGTGCCTTGATTGCAGCTTAACAAGTAACTTTATAGAACTCCCAGTTGGAAAAATCCTCCCTTCCCCCCATTCTTCTTTCCCCTCCTCTTTAATAGTTGAAATTAATATTTTTTTTAAAAGAGGTCTATCTTTAAATGGGAAGTGTGATTATTTATGTAGCACTTTTCTCAGAAAGAAATGCATTACAGTAATCAAAACAGTAATTATAGGCCCACTAACTATGATGGGACACAAGGAGGTTAAGCCATTTGGAAAGGGTTACAAGGAGTTGACAAATAGAATTGAACCAAGCTCTCTAATCAAAGAAAGCCTGATCGCTTATAGGAATATCTACTCCTCCTCATAAAGGTCTTAGATATTTCTGCTCTTTTTTCTAGATATTTATCCATGTTTTTTTTAGACCCCTAATTGTTCTTGTAACATTGTAAATACATAGCCTACTTATAATTTGTATTTGTTGATTTTTTTTTCAGCATTGGTAAAACATTCTTTTGAAATGCCCTGATATTTTGTGGACTAATCTGTTAGGTTTTGATAAAATTCAAGTAAGGAGCTTCTGGGTTTCTGGCTGCTCTGTGTAACCACTAGACCAGGAGAGCAGCTGGAAAGTTTAATTTGTAAATTTCACCTGGTTTTTCCCTCTCATTTTAGCAAGCGTATTGGTCAGCCAATCAGAACAATGACATCCTGTATAAACCCTGCTTCCAAATCACTTCCTGGCCTGAGCATTATGGCAAGTTTGGCTTGAGCACTGTTGCTTGCCTCTAGCACTTGCCCATCTTTGTCCTGGTACCGTTTCAAGCAGGCCGGACTGGCAATCTGTGCCTTCAGGCAAATGCCAGATGGGCTGCTTGCTTTAAAATGCTCACCTAAAAATGCAAATTAAGTATGTCTTGAATATGTAAATGAGCCACTCACTTTAGAATTGTAAATGAGCTGTCCATAATAGCCATGGCAACAGGAGGATCCATGCTCAGAACAGTCACTTCAGCCTGTATATGTTACACTGTGATATGTAGCATTAATTGCATGAGACAGTCTAGTCACCTTAAGTATGACACACTTTGGCCCTGTGATATACATGGTAATTAAAGGAACATTTAGAATATACTGTAAGTATAGGGCCACTAATCCATCAGATAGAATAGTTGTTATAGAAACTAGGGAGAGATATGTGTTGCAAGGGCCAGTTCCAGCACATAGGGTGTATAATATTGCTGGGGATTATATGGTAATGGACCATATTGCATTTTTAGCTTTATTCATTTTTAGTTGTCCTTTAAGGGTACTTATGTGTGTATCAGAATACCAAAATCAGCCAACTTTTAACAAGTAAAGGTCTATTTATGAAGCCTCAAATTTTTTTCTGGTCAGGTTTTTAAAGGTGAAAAACACATTTTTAGATTAAAAAAATAGAATAGAATAGAATTTTTGGAGATTTATTATGCTCCAAAGATTCTAAAAATCAGAATCTAAAAAATACTCCAGCTAAAATCTGTTGAAACCAGGTAAACGTTAATAGCAGATGTCCCTTTTGCAATCTGAAGATGTTTCTTGTATTCATGATCTTCAAGGGTTTTGGTTGAGTTTTTCGGGTCACACCATTTGATTAGACGTATGATTTTGCAGCAACCTTTTTCCTCACTGACTTTTTTTATTGGATTTTTTTTTTAAATTGGCTAGATTCTTGGATGGTACTTAAGCAGACTTTATTTTAATAAAAAAATGGGAAAATGTTGAGTCTTAGTAAATACACCCCTAAAAATCTTAAAATCCAGACATGTAAATATTTGTTGATGGATGGTACTAAACCTTGTAGTTTGGAGTCAAATCCTAAGATATGATGTCTCTTACGATTGGCCATACATCAGCTCTTACAGATAATTATAGTTAAATCTGTTCTGGTAAATTCTGGACTGATTCATGTATGTTAAAATATCTGTAACTTCAGTTCATCAAAGGCAGGCAATTTATCTCCTGTACCATATCGTTACCCCCTTTACTTGTCTTAGGAAAAACACTGTGTGCCGTCTAAATGATGCCTTTATGTAAAACAGCATTTCCTCTGATTAGATAAGACGTTTTACTGTGTCGCCTGTCTATGTAATTTGGCTGGAGGGGCCAAATCTCCTCTGTGATCAGAAAAGGAAATTGTGGAAAATGGAGACAAGTGGAAAGTATTACACTAAACGTGGATCATTTTCTTACATGACATTAATGACATTTGCAAGTTGTGGGAAGTGTCCAGAAAGGGGTATGTAAAATTATATGGAATCAAGTTTAAGGGGGTTATTTAAAAAGGCTAAATTGTGTTTCTCCCGAAAAATTTTAATTTTCAAGGGTACTTTCAGTAAAAACTTGAACTTTTTGGGTAAAAAATGTTTTTATTTTTTGAGATTTATTATGTCCTGAAGCCGGAAATAACTTAAATCTGAAGATACTCCAGCTAAAACCTGTCAAGGTCACATAGAAGACAATGGCAGAGGTCCCTTGAACCATTTGAAGATGTTCATAGCCTTCATGTAGGGGCGTTTCATCTCATCTCTACTATTTGTGTGGGTGAGCATTTAGGGATTAGTGATCATAACATGGTCTTTGCGATTCTATTGCAGAGGCATTCTATAAGGGAGTAACCAAAACACTGAATTTCAGGCATGCAAACTTTGACAGTATAAGGGCATCTCTGCAACATATTAAATGGGAAATGCTTTTCACAGGGTTAAAGGGGTTGTTCACCTTTGAGTTAACTTTTAGTATAATGTAGAGAGTGATATTCTGAGACAATTCGCAATTGGTTTTGATTTTTTATTGTTTGTGGTTTTATAGTTATTTAGCTTTTTATTCAGCAGCTCTCCAGTTTGCAGTGTCAGCAATCTGGTTGCTAGGGTACAAATTACCCTAGCAACCCTGCATTGAGACTGGAATATGAATAGGAGAGGGACTAGAATTAAGTCAGTGTATTCCGCTTGTAAGCAAGGAACGTTGTTGCAAAGCAAAACCTATTTGGTTCAATAGAAGTGTTGGTATTGAGGTGGGTAAGAAAAGATGTGCTTTTAAGGCTTCCAAGTTAATTGGGACAGCCGAATCATTTATAAGGTAAAAAAAAAAGCAAGCTAACATCGATATGGAAAATGATATTGCAGTAAGCAGTAAAAAGAATCTAAAATTATTTTTTAAATATAATAATAGTAAAGAAATGATGCAGGAAGGATTAGAACCTTTATTATCAGAGGGGGGTCAGCTGGTTGATGAGAACAAGCAAAAATCTGATCAGATTCTGAATGCATACCTTTCATCTGTCTACACAAATGAGGAACCAGCTAATGAAGGTTTTCTTATTTATAGTCCCATTCTAATAATATATCTAATGATGCATGGTTCACACATGAGGAAATTCAAAAAAGACTAAAACATGTTAAGATAAACAATAAAGGTCCAGGGCCAGATTGGATTCATCCCAGGGTACTTAGTGAGTTTAGCTCTGTTATTGCCAAACCTCTCTACTTAATTTTTCAGGATTCATTGAGGTCTGGCATGGCGCCAAGAGACTGGTGAATTGCTAATGTGGTGCCGCTATTCAAAAAGGAATCCCTTTCTCAACCTCAAAACTATAGGCCAGTTAGTCTGAGGTCGGTGGTAGGAAAGCTTTTCAAAGGATTAATAAAGGATAGGATACTGGACTTCCTAGCAATTAACAATACTATAAGTATGTGCCAGCATGGTTTTATGTGTAATAGATCTTGCCAGAATAACTTAATTTGTTTTTATGAGAAGTTAAGCGTTAAGAGTCTTGATTCTGGGTTGGCAGAGGATGTGATTTACTTAGACTTTGCAATCGATACAGTGTCACACAGAAGGTTACTGGTTAAATTAAGGAATGTTGGCCTGGAACATAGTATTTGTACCTGGATAGAGAACTGGCTAAAAGATAGACTACAAAGAGTGGTGGTAAATGGAACATTTTCTAATTGGACCAGTGTTGTTAGTGGGGTACCGCAGGGCTCTGTACTGGGTCCCTTGCTTTTCAACTTGTTTATTAATTACCTGGATGTGGTCATTGAGTACGGTTTCTATTTTTGCAGATTATACTAAATTGTGCAGAACTATAGGTGGTTCCATGCAGGATGCAGCCACTCTGCAGAGTGATTTGTCTAAGTTGGGAAACTGGGCAGCAAACTGGGAAATGAGGTTCAATGTTGATAAATACAAGGTTATGCACTTTGGCAAAAATAATATAAATGCAAGTTATACACTAAATGGCAGTGTGTTGGGAGTTTCCTTAAGTGAAAAGGATCTTGGGGTTTTTATAGATAACAAGTTGTCTAATTCTGAGCAGTGTCAATCTGTAGCTACTAAAGCAAATAAAGTTCTGTCTTGCATAAAAAAGGACATAAACTCAAGGTATGAAAACATAATTATGCCTCTTTATAGATCCCTAGTAAGGCCTCATCTGGAATATGCAGTGCAGTTTTGGACTCCAGTCCTTAAGAGGGATGTAAATGAGCTGGAGAGAGTGCAGAGACGTTCAACTAAACTGGTTAGAGGGATGGAAGACTTAAATTATGAGGGGAGACTGTCCAGGTTGGGGTTGTTTTCTCTGGAAAAAAAGGCGCTTGTGAGGGGACATGATTACACTTTACAAATACATTAGAGGACATTATAGACAAATATCAGGGGACCTTTTTACCCATAAAGAGGATCACCGCACCAGAGGCCACCCCTTCAGACTAGAAGGAAAGGACTTTCATTTGAAGCAGCGTAGGTGGTTCTTCACAGTCAGGACAGTGAGGTTGTGGAATGCACTGCCGGGTGATGTTGTGATGGCTGATTCTGTTGATGCTTTCAAAAGGGGTTTGGATGATTTTTTGGACAAACATAATATCAAAGGCTATTTTGATAAATACTAAATTCTACAGTTAGTATAGCTATGGGCATTTATGCTTTGTGTGAAAGAGCGGAGGGGTGTATGTGTGTTTTAATTTGGAGGGGTTGAACTTGATGGACTTTGTCTTTTTTCAACCCAATTTAACTATGTATCGATAACTATATTCTCCACTGGAGTAAAAATACAGTGTGACACTGGGATGCTGTCATCTCATGTATTACTTTTATTTATGTCCAGTCCAAATCAATTGGATGTCACATCAGTTGAAATCCTCAAGCCAACAATTGTAACTGTTCTCAAAAAAGACTAATTGTAAAACATAGGCCAAAACATACTAGTCCCGATGTGTCACTGGAGTATTCAGACATTTATCCACTCCACCCTGGGTCATGTACTCTACTCTTCTCTTTGGAATCATTGAACTGTTAATGCTTAAACACACTTATATCCATCCAAGCTAATATGGATAGGCTTGTATCCAACCATTTGGCTTTCCTAGGGTGTCACCTCTGTACCTTCTATGAAGCATGTTTTGACAGATGTAGAAGTATTAAAAGTCTTTCCTGGCTCTCTAAAAAAAGATAGTGGACAGGGAATCACAACAGACTTTTGCAAGCATTTAAATATCTTTTTCAAAACTTAATAAAATAAAACAACCATATTTATTGGCTGAGCTACAGTAACACATAGCTAACAGGAGAACTGAACCTGCCTTGCTTTAATCAGAGCCCCATGTTACAGCAGGGTGCCTTAGACACTTGTGTCTGGCAACTATGCTTTGTTTGAGGACATATTAAGTGTAGTAAAAACATATGGAATTTTTTAGCTGTTCTGGCTACTCGTGCATAATATTTTCCTATTTTGTCAGAGACCAAGCAATGGACCAAAGAATAGCTTTAGGCCACCAGAGATTGTCACACTCCCTGGCACATAAAATACAATTCTTATGTTTAATCCCACTTGATCTCGCTCATACAGAAGGTCCAGTCTTATAACGTTTGTGATACACACTTTCGTAACTAGCATTTCATTATGGAAAATCTGCCGTAATTAAAACATTTCATGATGTCCATAATGTAATTTTTTTCTCCAGGTGTTTCCAGAATGTCCATTGCCAAAACTCCCTCCCGCCAACTTATGTATATAAAAAAACGTAGGCTCTTATCCAGGAAAGTGCAATAAGCATTCCATAGTATGTATATAATTGTCAGTTAGAAAGTCATAAACCCATAGAACCAAGCAGGAGGATATAGAATGCAAAGTGTGAATTTTCCAGAATGTCGTTTTGGACTTTCCATGGATTTAAAAAGCTACAGAAAAATACATGTGTTATGTTAAAAAATGTACACTATAGAATGGCCTTTATATGGCTATTTTATCTTTATTGCATAAAGTTAATAACTGCATAGTTACTTAAGGGAACAGTAGAGCAAGGCTAAATATTTGAAACTATTTTCAGTAATCATGGAATACTGATCAGGGATAGCTTTTTCTTACATTCTTATGAATGATTTCATTTAATTTAATCTCATAAAAATCCCCAAATGTCTGTTTTTTTTTAATAATGTATAATACATTTCTTAATTTAAAAAGGGGTTGAGAGGGTAAAGTTAGCAATTTCTCACATCAGGTATTATTCAGGTTACTAAGAAATAATGTGTACTGCTAAAAATGAAAAAAAAAAATTCATGGTTTTCGGATAATAAATCTGACAAAAATCATTGAAATTGGAGTACTTCCTGCAAACAAAACTTTTGGGAAAATGTTATAATAAATAAGCCTAAAAAACCAAAGCGGATATGGTTGGAGTTTGTAGCAGTAAATGTTGAAATTATTTCAGAGCTTGATAAATAACCCCCTAAAAGTCTGAATAGCTAAAAAAAAAGTCCTATAGGATCAGCAAAACTCCCATTGACTTCTATGGGACATTGACTGCTTTAACTTGGAGAGTTTTTGTATTAAATCTTTTCATGGTTTTTATACTTAATAGATCTCAATTCTTTGGAGTGTTAGTAAATAGGCCCCATAGTAAGTCCATAATGTTGAAGCTGGACAGCACATCAGTCATCATTATTGCTATGTATGTTGCAAAATGGATCATGCCACGCCTCGGGAACATTCATTAAAATAAAACAGTTTGCAGAGCAGTTTCTGTCTCAGGTCTACCCTCCAATAAGTCAGCAGGACAGGACAGCTGTGTCAGTGTTATTTAGGTTCCCCTATGTGCTCTCAGCTTGGACCTACTTTAAGCTTAAAACCCCTCCACTGGTAAGAAACAACTAAATCCATCCCACATCCTTTTCCAGCACTGATTCAAAAATGGCCAAAAATTTGACAAACATAAGTCCATGGGCTTTTTTTGCGGAACAATTTTTCAAACCCATTAGAGTTAATTGGAGACTATTTTATTTACATACAGGTATATGTTTTCTAGCATTTATCTTTAGTTTCTGTCCTTAGTTCCTTATATAATGAACATTGCACACACATTTACACTTTCAGATATATTTACTTATTACAGATATATTTATTACAGAATTCAGTTTAACCTCCTTTTCAAGTTTTTTGAATATTACCACTACAAATAATTGGCAAGTAAAAAAGCCTAGATACCCGAGACAGAAAATCCCTGATACTAGACAGAAATGTTTCAACAAAATAAACCCATGGAAATTCCCTCTGTTTCCAAGCAAGGTTGAGTAATAACAAAAGAAAATGTTTCTACAATCCCCTCCAATGTACTGTAGGCAGTATTAAATAGTTAGTTGTACTCTTTAGCGATAAAAACACATATTAGGTATACATGTGCATCAATGGTTCCAGATGTGATTTCTATTTTCCATCAAATGTATATGAAAAGAAGATAAGGGAAACCGTATGTGCTTGCTTTGTGGTTATAATGGAGTTCATATGGTATTTATGTATGTTTGGGTGTGCAGTGTTCTTTGTCCATTGGTATAGTCGACAATGGGTTAAGCAGAAATACAGTTGTTTAAAGTTCACTAATATTTTTAACGGGGTGGTCATTCAAATTTGAAATCCCTGTGCTTTCTTTGATTATCTGGATAGGAACAACAGATTTAGTTTTGTAAAAAATATTACATTAGTAAGTGTATGCGTTTTACTGTAACAAAAATATTGTTCCGCATGGGCCACCACACAGCGTAAAAGTCATCACAATGAGTTCATGAAAGGATTGTGCATTTGTCACTCTAAGCAGTCTTGTGATGTAATCTTTATTGTTTGTATACATGCATACATAAATGGGCTTCTTTCTGTGGATAAAAAAGTGAATAAAACAGAGAGGTTGGCATTGACTTATATGGGCAAATTCACTAAGATGCGCAAAATCGCTAGCGTTGGTTTTGCTAGCATTCGCCGCACTTCACCAGGCGAATTTTCGTCAGCACTACGCAAATTCACTAAGATGCGAATTTGCGCTCAGGGCAGCGAACGTTAGCGAAGTAGAGCTACCGTTCATTCGGCAGGCAGAGCGCAGTTACGCTAGCGATGACTAATTTGCATACGGCGGGAACTTAAGCGTAAAATAGAAGTATATGTTACAGCCACTACATTCCACTACACAAGCCCAGGAAACAAAGTTGCGCAAGTCTATCTACTTTGCTAGCGAAAATTCGCCAGAGTCCGTGTTAGTGAATTTGCGAAGTTGCGATATGACGTCATGCTAGCGAATTAGCGCTAGTGTTAGACACTTTGCGCTTTAGTGAATCTGCCCCATAGATCTAATACGCATTTGCTAAAGTACAAGAGGGACAAGGACTAGTTATAAAAGTCTAAACGTTATCACAGCTGCAATCATTTTTGTCCCAACAAACATGCAACTGAGTTCAACATTGGGCTGCAAAAGCTAAGAAGAGCACCTTTTTTTTTATAATCCCTTTATTTTGCATTTTTTCAAAATAAATATTTACAAAATAACTGTGCAATATTTGTTATGTCTTATCCATCAAGAAGCATACATAGGTGTACAACATTGCATTTGCAGTGTACCATTTTAACCACTCTTCAGCCTCAGAAAGACTTTTTCTTTTAACACAGAAGGAGAAACAGAAGCAATAGTAGCCAGCAGCAATTCATATCACATTTCACATAGTAATTATTATACTGACAATTGATCCCACTGTAAACTCTGGAGATAAATCTGAGCACTAACAGACCTTCCTGTGTACTAAAGCCTTCCTGCCCTTTTGATTATCCTTAATCTGAGTTTATTATGAAGCATTTTTCTTACTGTTTTCTTCTGCCCTTATGCTCTCCTTGTACTGTTACTTATAACCTTCAGGGTCTCCTTCTGCCTGACAGTTAATCTGTAAATGCAGCTTTGTTACCACTAAGCTCCCCTTGTTCCCTAGGTCCCCAGTTCGTTCTTCAAGACAACGGTACCTGCTATCAGATTGTGTTGTTACTATCATGTGTGCAATTCCACGGGTGAAAAATGTATCATTAAAAAATGTTTATGGAGAGTGTAAACTGCAATATGAGATTCTGGGAAACACAAAATAATCTTCAAAAAAGCATTGTTTATTAATATGATTTCATAAACTGAAAAAAGTTTAGTAAAAGTTCTCAAAATTGAGAAACCGGTTTAGAGAAATCTACCACAGGCAGCACAGAGTTTGAGATTGTTAAATGTTTTCTGTGTCAGACTCACCAGCACACTTCTGCAAGATTCTTCAATACAGTGATTCAGAAAATATTAAGTTGAACATTCACTGCATTTTTGTTTCCCAATATCAACACTGAAACAATTTTTTGGGTGGATAGAAAGGTTCAAAATGCAACCCCTTTAGATGTGAGGAACTGAACATTAATTTGAAGCAGTGTACATTGGGAAATGCCCTGTTGGATGATGCTTTGATGACATGTTCTATTACTGCCTTTAGGGTGGCTTGTATGATTTCTTGATGATGCAGAATATCCAAGGCTACTGTGATCTTAAGATATACAGTTAGTTAGTAACGGTATTGGTATATATAGTTTATATGTCAGGATATAGATAGGTCTGTGTAGGTATGTGTATATGCACTGGGGTTCAGTTGGAGAAGTCGAACATGCGCAGTAGCGCAATTCCACGGACACAGGGACGGGACGCAGAGACACTTGAACTTTATTATATAGGATAAGCCCGTTAAATTAACGGGCGCTAGAACATATGTAGTCAAACATTTATAAAAACAGAATTGCTCTAGGCGAATTTTCGCCTGCGCTGCGCAAATTCACTAACGTACTAATTTATGCTCTGGTCGGCGAACGGTAACGTATTTACATTTTTCAGACTATCACCCACAATGGTAAAACACGCCACAGCGTAAGGGTGCAAAGTTGCGCGTCTATCTACTTTGCAGAGACGTTTTTCTACAACTTGCCTAATTAATAATCGGTTATAAATCGGGTATGAATAACTGCTATACACCACCCCGGGTGAGCTCATGTGTGGTACAGAAATTCCATACTGAGCATGCCCAACTAAAATGGGTTATTGGGCACTGGAAAAGCACAGTGGTGAGGGAGTATTTTTTTTTTTTTTTAAAAGAGGAGTTGAAAGTAAATGGATGCAACTTTGCCAGCCATTAAAGCAAAATGTGGTGCTTTCTTAGCAAGAAATCATTTTGTTGCTAAAAGATGTATTTTCCTGTAAGGGCAGTGTCATACCTGAAAGAATGTCTGTTGTTTAAACACAAATTGCAACCAGCATCGTGTTCCCAGATGTGCAGTTATAAATACCTTTACCTTGCCCTCACTGCAAGGATTTTACAATGTTGTTATAAGCTTGCCTTTTAATGTACTGCGTATGTTATAATACAGAATATCAAAGGGCAGTGCATGATTTAAAGAATTTATGATATGTTTAAAGACCTAAATTGTTTGTTTGAAAAAGATAAAAACAGTATTAAATAACTCTTCGTAAACCATGCAAAATTCCTAAAGCAGTTGGTCACATAGTCATTTTGTTAGATTGGAGGGTTCATTGACATGATACAAACTCACTATTGGCGTAAAAAGTGATTGTTTCATTTTTGTATCTGATCAAATGAGCATTACAATCCATAAAATGCTGAATATATTCCCTATTAATGGAATGCCAGAGCAAACTAATCATCTTCTTCTCTGTTTGTCCCTTTTAAATTTCTGCTCAAATGAATATAGTGCTGCTGGTGGGAGGCCAATATAGATTTCACTCATTTTAGCTTTTCTTGCTAAATCCAATGAAGATACTGTAAACAGCAGGGAGGCACCCTGTCACTATTCACACTGCATCTGTGATTCCAGTAAAAATCAGGCAGTTTCATCAGACCCCCAAAGGTTCCAGCACTGAAACTGATTAAGGGACTTGTATAAGTCTGAGGATAATATATAAAACACCTTTTATTGCTTTTGAAGGACAATTAGTATCACAGGATCTTCCCACCATCCCAACACAACAAAACAACCATGTTGTCAGTCCCTAACCGACAGTACATCTGGCCATATATGGGAAGGTTTTTTGGTTTCTAAAGGTCATAAAAGCCACCAAATGAGCTGATCATTGTTCAGATGGGTCCTTGACATACTCTCAAGGATAACAATTAAATTACATGTTGAACTTATCCACCTCAGCCTCACAAGCATTTGACTTGGTGAAAGGGCAATGTCTTGAGCCCTGAAACAAATAGGGGTGACCGAGAAGGTAGCAAATGTTTGCCCGAATATGCAGGTTCGGACTGAGCTGCAATACACATGAAAAAAAACAGGTGGGCCCCAGTGACCTGTTTGCCTGTGCTGCTCTCTGACCTTCCCCTCACCGCCATTGCGGCCACAGGAACAAATAAAATGGTGTGCACTGGGAGGAGGACCAAGGGGATTTTCAGCTGGGGTGGGAGGCACTTGGTTGTGGTAGAGGGCACAGGGGGTACAGGCCTCTGATGAGTCAACCCCGGCCCAGATACACCCCAGTCCGATGTTGCACCTTATTCTTCCTGATTCTGAGGTTTTAAGCAAAATCTTATTCTGAATAATAAGTAGGGTGTAGGTGAAATATTAATACCTGCCTGAATGTGATCGGGGGGCTGCACCAATGAGGAAAAATGAGAAATTCACCTCCGGTGGCAGCTTCCCACAAGTTACCAGGGGCGCCGCATCAGTTAACTTTAAGAGTAGAATTTCCAATTTAAAACATGGACTCCCCCAGCATAAGCACAGAGGAAACAGACCCTTTGGTTGCAGGGGGGGGCAGGAGCTACAGAGGCCCCACGAGGCCCTAATTCAAATAAAATTTAAATAAATATTGGTAAAACAGGACAACGTCTAGACATTTTGGTGGCCTAAAAAATTATTTGCTGTGGAGCCCAGTATTATTTAGTTACGCCACAGACTCCCCCCCTAATATATTAGTGGGGGGGGCAGCAGAACAATGGGTGGCAATGGGGCCAGTATCACTCCTGAATAAGGTGAGCTTAACGCCTGCTAAAATTACAGTTAGTACATCAAAAAGTATAAGTAAGATATCTGTTGCCAGACTCCCGCTGTGCACAAAGTATAAATATTTTGCCTTTATATATAATAATGTATATCATATTTAATGCATATGTATATGTCTCATATGATTGGCATGAAATATTGCTACGGGATGGTTCTGATGAATCGGATGTGGTATTAGACTCAGGGAATAATGTTTACATTAGGATGGGAATTTATAAGAGATCTAAAGGCTTGGTTTTGTTCTTGCATTACCAAAATATCTCTGGTGTGAGCTAAGGATAAGAGATCAGGAAGAAGATGAAATGTTATCATTTACAGGAAGGATATAAACGCCCAGTGGGCAATTAATAGCAGTTGCATGCAGATCGTGCTCACAATTGGCATTTGTAGGAAACCAAACATCACACACATATATGATTATAAACAAATGTTCTTCTTAACTTAGAATCAGCATTTGCTTTTTGTGTCCAAAAAATAGGAAAAGGGTGTGTTAAAAATGAAGTGACTTGCCCGGGGTGAAAAGGAGCCGAGCTGGAAATAACACCAGGCTTTCCTGCTTCCAAGGCCAATATATCAGCACAAACACTTCATAAAAGGCCTAAAAACAGGGAATTCTTATTAAATGAGCAATTCTCCGGTGAAATTCTGCATTTATTGCACGTTTACACTCTGCGTGGCCTTTAGAGCGTGTGTGTGCATCTCTTATGTCACAAATGTACAAACACTCGGGGATAAGAACACTCTGCCAATTATTAATCATTACCGTCCATTTTGTCATATTTAAAAAACAG
Organism: Xenopus borealis; assembly: GCA_024363595.1. Taxonomy (NCBI): domain Eukaryota; kingdom Metazoa; phylum Chordata; class Amphibia; order Anura; family Pipidae; genus Xenopus; species Xenopus borealis. Next base: position 34,211,826 of record CM044433.1, read on the forward strand.
ACCATGGGGTAAAAGGTAAAGGAGAGAACTGTGATCATAATTTTGTTCCCGTGGGCACATCATCCCTATTATATTTTTATTATACTTTTCAGTTGGATCTTCCTGTATTTTGCATCTGCTTAAAGGGAAACTGTCATGGGAAAACGTTTTTTTTTTTTTTTTTTTTTTTTTTAAAGCATCAGTAAATAGTGCTGCTCCAGTAGAATTCTGCACTGAAATCCATTTCTCAAAAGAGCAAACATTTTTTTTATATTCAGTTTTGAATTCTGACATGGTGCTAGACATTTTGTCAATTTCCCAGCTGCCCCTGGTCATGTGACTTGTGCCAGCACTTTAGGAGGGAACTGCTTTCTGGCAGGCTGTTGTTTTTCCTTCTCAATTTAACTGAATAGTCTGTAGTGGGACATGGGTTTTTACTATTGAGTGATGTTCTTAGATCTACCAGGCAGCTGTTATCTTGTGTTAGGGAGCTGTTATCTGGTTACCTTCCCATTGTTCTGTTGTTAGGCTGCTGGGTGGGGGAAAGGGAGGGGGTGATATCACTCCAACTTGCAGTACAGCAGTAAAGAGTGATTGAAGTTTATCAGAGCACAATTTACAGGACTTGGGGCAGCTGGGAAATTGACAATATGTCTAGCCCCATGTCAGATTTCAAAACTGAATATTAAAAAAAAAAATCTGCTCTTTTGAGAAATGGATTTCAGAGCAGAATTCTTCTGGAACAGCACTATTAACTGATGCATTTTGAAAAACATTTTTACCCATGACAGGATCCCTTTAAGTCTACTAAAAAATCATGTAAACATGAAATAAACCCAATAGGCTGGTTTTGCTTCCAATAAGGGTGAAGTATATCTTAGTTTGGATCAAATACAAGCTACTGTTTTATTATTACAAAAACAAGAAAATTATTTTAAAATAATTGCATTGTTTGGATAAAATGGAGTATATGGCAGGTGGCCTTTCCATCATTCAGAGCTTTCTGGATAACAGGTTTCCGGATAATGGATCCCATACCTGTATTGTAATTTGCACTGATCCAAAATAGTTAATGAATAAAACCAACTAGTTTTCAAAGCATAAAATTGCTGAAATAATGTCAAACTGCAACATGGCGCATTGGCTTCCCCCAGGCACACGCAGTAATAACTACATGAATATCTTCTCAAGGTCATAGTCTCGTTCCTTACCCAGCTTTGGTCTTGGTTCTCAGAAGACACAAAAACAGATGTCAGAGCTGCTCTTTTTTATGTTGTGTTTGAAGTCACAGATCACATGGCAATAGCTGCTTATTTGCAAGGAGATGATGTTGTTTACAGTAGAAATACTACACTGCTGTGCTATTTAGGTATACAGAAGGTCATGAAATAACCCACCATAAATCTGGGCATTGCATGGAATTCATGAAAAGGACTGACCTTTTTTACTAGTACCAGTTCACTGAAAAGCTCTAAGGTTTCATTTTGTCTAGCAATAAAACAGCAGGGACTCTATGGAGCCACACTTGGCAGAATACAGAACAGGCCATAAGTAATGTAGGTACATTTTGGAGAAAAAAAAGGCACTGAAAACCAAATCATTAGCAATATAATTGCCAGTAAATTTTAAATTCCCGATAAATTCCTCACTTTTCTTATCTTTTCCATAGCCAATCTCACCTTCTACCCTCTGCCCTGCCCGTTTCCCTTTAAAGGGATACTGTCATGGGAAAAAAAAAAATTTCTAAACGCATCAGTTAATAGTGCTGCTCCAGTAAACTTCTGCACTGAAATCCATTTCTCAAAAGAGCAAACAGATTTTTTTATATTTCATTTTGAAATCTGACATGAGGCTAGGCATATTGTCAGATTCCCAGTTGGCCCAAGTCACGTGACTTGTGCTCTGATAAACTTCAGTCACTCTTTACTGCTGTACTGCAAGTTGGAGTTATATCACCCCTCCCCCCCCCAGCAGCCTAACAACAGAACAATGGGAAGGTAACCAGATAACAGCTCCCTAACACAAGATAAGAGCTGTCTGGTAGATCTAAGAACTCAATAGTATAACCTATGTCCAACTGCGTACTTTTCAGTTACATTGAGAAGGAAAAACAACAGCCTGCCAGAAAGCAGTTCCTTCCTAAAGTGCTGACACAAGTCACATGACCAGCTGGGAAATTAACAAAATGTCTAGGCATGTGTCAGATTTCAAAATTAAAAATAAAAACATCTATTTTCTCTTTTGAGAAATAGATTTCAGTGCAGAATTCTGCTTGAATAGCACTATTAACTGAAAAAAAACATGTTTTCCCATGATAGTATCCTTTAAATGTTTCAGCCCCATCCACCTTCCTTCTGCCCAACACATCTGTTTTCCCACCCCATATGTCATAGCCCTGCCAAGTGACATCACAGACCACTGCCCCGAGACCCAAAGATAACAAAATGTAAATTCCATATTATGTAGTGTTTGTTAAAGCTTTACCAAAAGTGTTTATATGAACTACCATAGGGAAATAGTGAAAAGGTCATTAAGTGTCCACTATTTAGTGTGTAGAAGGTAAAAGGAACTTTAAAATTGTGCCAGATAATATGTGCATCTGACCCATACAGCAAACCATTTATTTTAACATTGAAAAAAGGGTGTGGATAGATGTGTCAGATGTACAAATTCATAGTATACAGGAATGGAATCGGTTATCCGGAAACCAATTACCCAGAAAGCTCTTAATTACAGGATGGCCATAGACTCAATTTTATCCAAATAATCAAATGTCTCTGTAATAGTAAAATAGAACATTGTACTTGATCCTAACTAAGATATACTGTAAATAACACTTATTGGAAGAAAAATCACATTTACATGATTTTCTAGTAGATCAAACTTATGGGAAAATTTAGGGGTGCACTGCCCTTACTGTTGAAGCTGAGGATCATGTCTGGGACTGGCAGTAGTATAAGGTTACCAGATCATTTGAAAATTCAGGGAGTCCAGGTAGAATGGCTGCACAGAGTGCAGGCTTCATTAGTCCACCATTCCAGTGGGGAGAAATCATTTTGAGGTAACAGGTGCCCTTAAATGCAACCCGCACTGCCTCATGGTACAGGTTGTGTCCAGAGCCCATGGTAGAGAGGTACCAAGGGACATTTAAGCAATGTAAGGACCACACACACTGATGGAAAATGAGCTGGTGTAGAGCTGTCTTTGAGTTGATCCATGAACATAAGCTCCACTGAGCAGGGTAAGGGGTGGATTAACTTCCCCCTGAGAAAGAAAGAAAGAAAGAAAGAAAGAAAGAAAGAAAGAAAGAAAGAAAGAAAGAAAGAAAGAAAGAAAGAAAGAAAGTAGACGATGGCTATGCCCCTTACACATGTACTGTATGCAAGTTGTCTGAGAACAGTACAACTTATATTAGTTAATGCTTCTACTCCACTTTATGGGCTTCAAATGAGAATGTTATGTACTTGAATTCTGATTTCATTTAATAACCTAAACCAGAGATTGTATACTCCAGACAATGTATTCCTATTCTTCAGCCAGTACTTTGGAATATGGTGTTAAAGACATGATTTAAAGTTCAAGCACAACAGGGTCTTTAATTCTTCTGCATCGTTTGCTGCTTTGAGGGAAGGTTCTGCTTGTTTTGGGGCCATATGAATCTCTTTTGTCTTTATCTGGCTCCTTAAACTGTTTTTTTTTTTTTAGCACAGCTGCTCATTCTTTTACATAGAGAGCCCTAATGACCCCAGACAGTTGCTCACGCCTTCATACAGAGCCCTGTTAACCTTGTTTGTATGCTCCCATAGAAAGCCCGACTGACCCCACGATTATGTACAAAACATTATTAACCTTGCTCACATATTTCTAGAAATTGCACTGTTGACCCTGCTTATACAGTATATTTCCACAGAGAGATTTACTGACTTACATACAACCACTTGGAATTTTTAAGTTTAAGGTCCTGTGAAATAAAGGGAGGTGAAACATTAGAGCAGCTTATGTATGTGCACATGTGTGTAATTGAGCACTGGCTGCATTCTAGCCTGCATGGGGGGTCAAGCCATAGAAGTATCCTTGCCCCTTACCAATAAAAGCTTGTCGAGCCAAAGCCCACACTCTGAAAACATACAAGCAGGTGAATTTGTTTTTGATTAAAATTAACCTAGTACGTGTGAATATGATAGGGACGTTAAATTGTAAGCTCCACTGTGGCAGGGATATATGTGAATGATATGTTGTCTTAGTAAAGCAGTGTGGCAATACATCAGTGCTATATAAATAACTATTTATAATTAAACCTCTGTGCTTAATGCCTGGCCCATGGCAGATACAGGGCTACACAGCACCTTCACACTAGGGGCCAACTCACTAAGATCCGAAGTTGCGGCAGCAACCGCTTCGCCGCAATTCGGCAGGTGTAGTTTCGCCAGTGCTATGCAAATTCACTAAAATGTGAAATTGCGCTCAGGGAGGCAATTGATAGTTAAGTTGTGCTACCATTACTTCATTAGGCAAAGCGAAGTTACACTAGTGATGCTTAATTTGCATACGGCATCAAGTTAAAGTATAATGAACGCAAAAACTGCAGCCTCTACATTACACTAGACAATCCCAGGAAACCTTTAATAAATAAAATAAAGTTGTCCTATTGCCATAAACATGTGCCCACTGTATAGTTGTTTTGTCATATAAAAAAATTTACAATCTTTTTCAGCCTAGCACCCTTACAAAAGTAAAAGACGCCAGTGTTTTTTGGGACCTATCTACTCTATTGCACTTCGCCTGGTCTGAGGTGGCGAAGTCAAGTCTTGCGCAAGAGGTAACGTTCAGTCAAATCCCCATCTTTGTGAATTAGCGTAGTTATGTCCCTCCATTAGTGCGTAAGTTCGCCTGGCGTAAGGGTGTGAAGTTGTGCTAGAGTCTGTCTACTTCACTAGCGAAGTTATGCCAGGGACCATTAGTAAATCGACAACGTTCCGAAATGACAAGCTTTAGCCGCTTCGCGCTTTAGTGAATTTCCCCCATTATGGGGCAGATTTATTAAAGGGTGAAGTGGCTAATGCTAGCGTTAATTCGCTAGAGTTACCACAAACAGGGACTTTGCTGATTTACTAACAGGCGCAGGCATCACTTTGCTAGCAAAGGAGATAGACGCTAGTGTTGCTTCGCACTCTAACGCAAGGCAAATTTCCGCTCTGGCGAATGGACGTAACTCTGCAAATTCACTAAGATGCAGATTTTACTGAACGTTACCTCTATCGCACAAACTTGCTTTTGCCAGCTGTGACCTGGCGAAGTGCATTGGAGTGCATAGAACAGCCTCAATCTTCAGTTACTTACATATTACTTACAGTCTTTTCATTTTTTCAGGGTGTTTTCAGGGTGCAAAAGGCATAAAAAAAAAATTTCAGTACCCGGTTTCCCCCATACATTTTCTACTATATCGCACATTATTTAACAGTGGGCTTATGTGTAGGGCATTAAAACAACTCTATTGGGGCAGATTAGATTTACTAAATTCACATGAAGAATTCGAAGTTCGATCGAATTTTTAAAAACTTTGAATTCGAATCTTCAAATATATTGAATTCGAAGGATTTTACCGCAATTCGATCAATCAAAAGATCGAATAGAAAAAATTCAGCAAAAGGGCAAACATTATTGGGATTTTTAACTTTGAAAGTAAGTCCCTGTGTAAAATGTGTAATGAAGCATTAGAATTCTTAATGAATCAGATGAAGCCTAAGAGTAGGACTGGCCAGACCAGAGCTGACCAGCTTGAATATATTGTAATATAGTGAATAAAGTACCCCCTCTTGTAAAATATAAAGATATTATAAGTTACCGAGGAGTTTCATGACCATATAAAAACATGAGGCCGAAGGTCATGGAACTCCGAGATAACTTCTAATATCCTCATATTTTGCAACTTGGGGTACTTTATTTATTATAATACACAAGTTTCAGTGAGTCATGTGACAGAAATAACATCAGAACCTACCATTTATAACTGATGACATCGGAACTCACCGTTTATAAGGATATAATATACAAGATATTCATGGCTTTTGTGTATTATATATGGATAAAAAATCCCTGTATTTTTTAAAGAGGAGGGCATTTTTTTAGTAGCTGAAGCACAAAATTTCTTAATGTCCTTGATATTTTGATATGTGCATGTTCACTGCTGCCAGGTGAGTTAAGGAACTTGTCTAAGGTTGCAGCACCCTCAAAGTTACCAGGACAGCGAAAAACCTCTCTTGGTAACTGCAAGAGCTGAAATTGCAGCATCCCCCTCAACCCACGCCACAAAAATCCTAAGCAGGGGTGACATCAGCTAGGCCACCTCAGAACAGCACTGAGCACAGAAATTCCCTTGAATATGGTTGAGTGCTACCAACACTAGTGAAAGAGCCCTCCCTCAACACGCTCCAACAGGCCAGACCACCTTAGGGTGGAACTGATCACTTAGAACTAGTGATGGGCGAATTTATTCGCCAGGGGCGAATTTGCGGCGAATTCCCGCAATTCGCCGCTGGCGAATAAATTCGCGAAACTGCCAAAAAAATTCAAAAAAAAAAATTTGCCGCGCAAAAACGAGTCGCGCGTCGTTTTTGACGCGACGCGCGCCGAAAATGACGCGACGCGGCGAAAAATTCGCGAATTTCTCTGGAAATTCGCGAATTTTTCGGCGAAGCAAAACGCGGCCGTTTCGCCCATCACTGCTTAGAACACCCCTGTATATGGGTGAGTGTAGAGGATTATTTCCTTTGGAAATAGTAAATTAATCTCTCTTTACTCACTGTTGTTTGCACAAATCCTGCTTTTGCCTTGCAGACACCCAATTTTCTAAACTCGGAGGCACACCACTTGGATGTTCCAGCTTTCTATGTGTCCTGCTTGACTAATCTCTAAGTAATATAATCACTCGTTGGATCTATGTTGCTCTGGTTCCTTTGACCTCATGCGAAGGAACTGGTTAGGAGAAAAGTTTGCCTTAGCAAGTGAGCAGGAAAATGCACACGCCAAGATTTTAAACAGGTACAAAGTGAGGGGTAGAGGATTTGTCAACTGCTTATAGCAAGAGATTCCCATTTGATAGAACTGCTCTTGAGATTTACAGTTTCTTAAAAGGATTTTCCAGGTTAACTTTTAACATGATGTAGAACAGTGATCCCCAACCAATAGCTCGTGAGTAACATGTTGCTCTCCAACCCCTTGGATGTTGCTCTCAGTGGCAGAAGGCAAAACAGAAGCTAATTTTTTAATTCCAGGCTTGGAGGCAAGTTTTGGTTGCATAAACCAGATGTACTGCCAAACAGAGTCTCAATGTAGGTTGGCAATCCACATAGGGGCTGCCAAATGGCCAATCACATCACTTATTTGGTGCCCTAAGAACATTTTTCATGCTAGTGTTACATAGTTACATAGTTGAATTGGGTTGAAAAAAGACCGAGTCCATCAAGTTCAACCCCTCCAAATTAAAAACCCAGCATACACACACACACACATCTCCACTCTTTCAAACACAAACCATATATGACCATAGCTATACTAACTGTAGAGTTTAGTATCAAAATAGCCTTTGATATTATGTCTGTCCAAAAAATTATCCAAACCCCTCTTAAAAGCATCAACAGAATGAGCCATCACAACATCACCCGGTAGTGCATTCCACAACCTCACTGTCCTCACTGTGAAGAACCACCTACGCTGCTTCAAATGAAAGTCCTTTTCTTCTAGTCTGAAGGGGTGGCCTCTGGTGCAGTGATCCTCTTTATGGGTAAAAAGGTCCCCTGATATTTGTCTATAATGTCCTTGAATATATTTGTAAAGTCTTCCATCCCTCTAACCAGTTTAGTTGCACGTCTCTGCACTCTCTCCAGCTCATTTACATCCCTCCCAAGGACTGGAGTCCAAAACTGCACTGCATACTCCAGATGAGGCCTTACTAGGGATCTAGTGTTGCTCCCCAACTCCTTATAATTCTGTATGTTGGTCACAGGTTCAAAAGGTTAGGGATCACTGATATGGAGAGTGATGTTCTGACACTATTTGCCATTGGTTTTAATTTTTTATTATTTGTGATTTTGAGTTATTTAGCTTTTTATTCAGCAGCTCTCCAGTTTGCAATTTCACAATCTGGTCGCAAGGATTCAAATTGCAGCAGCAACCATGCATTGATATGAATAAGAGACTGGAATTTGAATAGGAGAAGCCTGAATATAAAGAGGAGCAATAAACAATTGTAACAATTCATTTGTAGTTCAACAGAGAATTTGTTTTTTAGATGGAGTCAGATGTAGAATCTGAACTAAAAAAAACTATAAATAATAAAGACCAACTGGGAAGTTGCTTATCCTTAGCCATTCTATAACATACTAAAAATTAACTTAAAGGTGAACCACTGCTTTAAATATACTATGAATAACAATTCACAATGTGAACAGCATCTTTAAAATGATCAGTCTCTGGATTCCCTCTCTCCAGTTATGTCATCCCAGCAGTATTTCAGCAATGAGTTCTCCAGGCAAACTGTGTCTCTCCAGTATTGTCTCCCCATTGGCATTTCCAGTATGTCTATTCATCAGCTTGGCCCCAAATTCCTTCCACCATTATGTCTGCCTGTTGGTGGATCCTGTCTCATCGTTTATCCAGCAGTCTGCCTGTTCAGCAGTCCTCCCTTCCAGCAAGGATTATAAAATTAAGTATTGTGCGCACTTTTATATTTTTCTCTATAATAAATTAAACATACTATTCAGAGATTGTCCAGGACCCTGAACTAGGGATAGGCAGACAGATGATGCAAGTGTCTGGCACAATTGCTCCCTAGGTACGCGCCTCATCTGCCTACACCTAGTTTCAGCCCGGGGCTTGTGTTGAAAATGACAAAGTACATCAAGTTCAACCCCTACAAATGAAAACCCAACACACACACACCCCTCCATACCTTCACATAAATGATATATGGCCATATACTAACTATAAAGTTTAGTATCACAATAGCCTTTGATATTCTGTCCAAGAAATCATCCAGGCCCCTCTTAAAAGCATCAACAGAATCAGCCATCATAACATCACCCGGCAGTGCATTCCACAACCTCACTGTCCTCACTATGAAGAACCACCTACACTGCTTCAAATGAAAGTCCTTTTCTTCTAGTCTGAAGGGGTGGCCTCTGGTGCGGTGATCCTTTTTATGGGTAAAAAGGTCCCCTGATATTTGTCTATAATATCCTCTAATGTATTTGTAAAGTGTAATCATGTCCCCTCGCAAGCACCTTTTTTCCAGAGAAAACAACCCCAACCTGGACAGTGTCCCCTCATAATTTAAGTCTTCCATCCCTCTAACCAGTTTAGTTGCACGTCTCTGCACTCTCTCCAGCTCATTTACATCCCTCCTAAGGACTGGAGTCCAAAACTGCATTGCATATTCCAGATGAGGCCTTACTAGGGATCTATAAATCAGGAACAGACGATTTTTGTTGTTGTCCCCGCCCGCTGTAATTGTTGTTGTAATTTAAATGGGTCAATAAAGCTTTAACATATTTATGAAAGTTTGGTTTCAATGTGATCATGACCCGGCAAAGTGATCCTCATCGTGAAGTTCAATTGTTGTTAAATGCCACCATGAAAATAGACTTATATTTCATAAAGCACAGCTCCGAATGACGGAATGATCATTTCCCATAGACTCCATTTTCATAAAATAATTCACATTTTTTAAAATGATTTCCTTTTTTTCTCTGAAATAATAAAATATTACCTTGTACTTGATCCAAACTAAGATAGAACTAATCCTTATTGGGGTCACTTTTGGTACAGGCCTGGATTTGTGGCAAGGCCAGCTGCATTACAGTCAGTTACACATGCATATACACACAAGGTGGCGGGGAGGGAGACAGAGACGTGGATGGGGAGGGGAAGGGGAGAGAGACGCAGAAGCTGAGGGTGAAGCAGAAGAGGAGGTGGATGGGAGGGGAAGGGGAGAAGGATGCAGAGGGGAAGCAGATGGGGAAAGAGACACAGAGGGGAAGCAGAAGCAGAGGGAGATGTGGAGAGGGGAAGCAGAAGGGGAGAGAGACACAGAGGCGGAAGCAGAAGCTGATAGGGAAACAGAAGGGGAGGAGGGGAAGGGGACAGAGACACAGAAGGGGAAGGGGAGAGAGATGCTGAGGGAGAAGTGGGCGGAGAGGGGGAGAATAGCAGAGATGGCCTAGGGGCGCCCCTTTTGTAAATCCAGTCCTGTTTCAGTATGGAGGTTCAAATTACTGAAAGATTTAAAGATAAATCATTTGCAAAGCTTAAGGATGCAGATCTGATTTTATTAGTAGCCCAGCCCTTGCAAGTTAAAATGATCGTCTCATTAGGCAATGTTATCATATGGCTTTACACAATGAGCAGAAGTTTGTTGGAATTTGTGGTAGATGACTCAGCTATATTTAATATTGCTTCCAACAGGGACATCACTGAACGATTTCCAGTATGACAACTGCGATATATTAATAACTGATTTTCTAAGGAATGTATTACTACTGGGAAGCCATGTCATTTTATTTCCTATTATTTTTAATCACTGATGTGCTGAAAATACTTTTTGCATGTTTTTTCTTTTATTGATGTCAGTTTATATTGGAGCTATCTGTATTTTGACATTGTGGCTTTTAACCCAGACAGACTGTCAGAGAACTTTTTATTTAAACAATACAATTTCTTATTAAAAGGTAGATTCAATTCTTGGTCCTCATGACAGGGAACAAAGATTGTGGACAGAGGTGTAATATATCTATAGGTGGGGTCTCCAAATAGTAAATAATAACCCACCACATCAGGGAAGTGGCCCAGGTGGACAAACCAAAAATTCTTTGGAGCAGACACTCAATTAAGGCAATCTTCCACCAGACAGTTGAATCAAAGTGAAAGTTTTGTGTCCACAGCCTAGGCTCAGGCCCAGATTTGTGGCAAGGCCTTGGCCTAGGGCGTCAAAATTACAGGGATGGCATGCCGCCTAGCCACATCTGTAAAAGTATTGGGAGCCGAGAGTGCCCAAGATGCCTGCTAGGACCTGGTGGCCATTGCATGTGCTTGCAGGGTGGTGTGTATGCACTGGTGGGCGCTAGGACCCAGGCGGCCTAGGGGCGGCAAAAACGGAAATCTGGACTCGCCTAATCTGTGGACACAATAAACTATTCTCACTTTGATTCAACTGCCTGGTGGAAGATTGCCTTTACTGAGTGCCTGCTCCAAAGAAT
>CM044433.1:34223245-34284471 GCA_024363595.1 Xenopus borealis
TCCCCCAATCCACTCAGAACCCTGCCACCAATCCACTCAGAACCCTGACCCCAGCACCAACCCTGGACCCTACCCATATGCATTAGCAATGTGCAGATCGACAAAAAGTTGACCCAACCCTAATCTGGCCCTTCTTCATCTATACCCAACCATAACCCAGTGCACTTCCTGCATGATCAGAATAGCAGTTAGTGAATAGAGAGTCATGGCCCTTCTCCACTTGCTCATATTCCAACATGCCATGCACTGTCCAACATGGTGCATCACGATAACATGTTCAGAGGCTCTATAAAAGCATACCATATATTGTATACTGTATAGACTTGCTAAAAAGAGAGAGATGAACTCACATACCAGAAGATATGTCACGCTCTTGTGTTCAACAAAGAACTAGTGGTGCAGGTGTGCTGCTGACATACACGTTCTGTTGTCAAAAGAAAATCATTTTGCTTGCTTTGCACTTTTAGCCCTAGTAATATATATATGCCTGTGGGACACTGTTGCTAATACACAGAATACAACTGCAGACAAATGGCTACTCAGATATTTCAACCCCACAGACAGATTCATATGTCATTCATGAGTTGACGTGGCTGTGCAGTGTCTCTGATTTATGCAATAAGAATGAACATTTTTCTTTATTCAACAGACTGGACATTATTCAGAAGAAAAAGAAAGAAAATACACTGTATTGCCTGAATGTATGCATCCAATGTTCTTCCCGAAATGGGCTCTAGAATTTTTTTTTTTTTTTTAAAAGCCTTAAGGACGATCAGTTTCTATTTATAGGGCTTACAGTCTATGTAGATAATGGTATTATAAAATATGCAGCAATAATAATGAAAATATACGCAGCACAAAGTTTATAAAAATGCATAACGACTCCCAGTCAATACACCAAAGTATTACTGTGACGTAAAAGAAAAAGAGAGAGAGAAAGAAACGTGATTGGAAGAGATGACTTGGAAAAAAAAGCTACGAAGCTTATGTGACTTTTTTCTCTCAAACAATAGCTTCGAATGATTGAATATTCGATCATTCGATTAGCGAAGGATTTAAAATTTTAATTTTATTCGACTGCCTACTTCGCCAGATTGGACCTACCGAATTGTAATAGAATCACTCCCATAGGCTTCTGAGGCTAAGTCCTGATCGAATAGGATTCGAATAGGATTCGTATGATTGAAGTCTTCGATTGTTCGAATCGTACAAATTATTCGAATGCTAATCGAATATCGAACAAAATCGAATTTTTTGGAGGGAGGTTAATGTGGTGCAGTTTGTCCCAAATACAATTTGTATACAAAAATATGCATTGTACACATAATGAATATCTCTTAGGGTACATAAGTATTTGTGACCATATACACAGATACATTTACTAATACAGACTGATTTCTATTAAAGAATGAGAATGGTTTGTGCACAAAAGGATATCATTATATTACAAACTCCATTCTGTAAATCTTAACAAGAAATCCACGTAACAAATGCAGTTATGTGTAAAGTTACTTGTACAAATGTAACAAATTAATAAAAAAAAAAAAAACTTGGACAGAATTTATAATTGTGTAACTAATGAGTGCATGCCAAGCTAGATTTTAATGACAAAATATGTACTTGGGACAGAAAACAAGATGTTATAGCAAGGGACTCATTCTATCAACAAAATGAAAATATCAATTTTGTAAAACAATACTTACTGAACCAATAAGAACAAACCTTATTGCCATATAACAAACAAGATGAAAAGTTGCCGGCTCTGCTCCACATGGCTGCATCATCCCTTACAGAACAATAGAAGGTATAGGGCGCTCAGAAAACAACATGCACATATGACAAAAAAAGTATTGGTTAAAGGAAAACTATACCCCGCAAACAATGTAAGTCTCTATAAAAAGATATTGCAGAAAACAACTCATATGTAAAGCCCTGCCTCATGTAAATAAACCATTTTCATAATAATATACTTTTTTAGTAGCATGTACTATTGGGTAATCATAAATAGAAAATTGCCATTTTAAAAAATAAGGACAGCCTCCTGGGATCGTATGATTCAACAGTGCACACAAACATACCAAACAAACTGTAAAGTTAGGTCACATGAGCCAATTAACAGACAGAGTTGTGTCTTTTGCTTCCACACTTCTTCCTGTTACAATTAGAGTTGAAATATTTCTGGTCAGGTGATCTCTGAGGCAGCATACAGACCATCACGAAATGGTGGTTCAAGACAAGAGATGTAAAAGGGCAATATTTACTTAAATATATATATATATATACCAGTTTGATAAGATTCTTTAATATGTCACTTGATTTGATATAAACTATCTGTTGCTCAAGTATTCATTTTCGGGGTATAGTTTTCCTTTAAAAAGTAAATGAAATGTTTATTCAGACCATCATTTCAAGCTGTACACTGTAAGATTCAAGCTGTACTTTATTCATTATATAATCTAGCAAATTCTAAATTAGTTATAAATAGTGATAGGTGTATTTATTCAGCAGGTGCGAATTCGCGGCCAATTCCTGTGATTTGCCACCGGCGAATAAATTCACGAAACACCAGCGAAAATTGGCTGGTGGGGGGAAAAAAAGAAACGTGCACCGAAAATGACACGACGTGCGCCGGACACGACGAGCCGAAACAAGTGCCGTTTCGCAAATTTTTTGCCAATTTCCTTGGAAATCCTCTCATTTTTCGGCGAAGCGAAACGGAATAGATTCGCCCATCACTAGTTATAAATTCATACCCTGATTTGCATTTCCAATTAGCCTCAAAAATACAAAGAAGCAAACAAAGACAAATTATTCTCGGGTGTTAAAATAATTTTGGGGTACACTGTCCCATAATATTCTGGTATATGCTGCTGAGTAAAGCCACAATTAATAACCTTATGATATCATCTTGGTTCAGACCATTGTCTCGTATTGATATAGCCATCTGAAGCAGAAGGTTTTTTTAGGTCCGTTCATTAAAACAAAATAATTATTCAAGCTGTTTAGCAATAGTGAAATGTTTAAAAAAAGACAGATCTGTTTAAGCAGCCCCTGGAGCTAAATATACATTTCATAGCATTCTATAATCAGGACCAGTGAATGATGCTGTTTCTATGTAAGGTCCCCAGGCCTAAAACAAATTAGGGAGCATATACAATAATTTCTAAAAATGGGAAAAAGTTGTTTAATATAAAAGGAGGGATTTGTCTGTTAGCATTACACAGTGTAGCCATTCCTAGATCTACATATTCAGCAGGGCATGTTTACCTACAATTACTTTATCCAATGGGGAAGCTTTTGGAGAGATTTGTCACTTATGTTCTAGGGCAGTGGTCCCCAACCAGTGGCTCGTGAGCAACCCCTCAGATGTTTCTCCCAGTGGCCTCAAAGCAGGAGCTTATTTTTTAATTCCTGGCTTGGAGACAAGTTTTGGTCGCACAAAACCCAGGTGCACTTGCACCAGGTCCGGACTGAGAATTAAAATAGGCCCTGGCATTTCAGGTACACAGAGACCCACTGAGCCCACATAGAGGCCCAAACCCCCCACCAGCCAACTAAATAGTGACTTTCTATGGGACCTTATAGCAGGCTCTCTAGCATTTGCCAGAACCCACAGGTTGCCAGTCCGGGCCTGTGCACTGCCAAACAGAGCCTCCTGTAGGCTGTCAGTCCACATAGGGGCTACTAATAGTCAATCACAGCCCATAATTGGCACCACCACAAACTTTTGAATGCTTGTGTTGCGCTCCAGCTTTTATTTACATCTGAATGTGGCTCACGGGTAAAAAAGTTTGGGGATCCCTGTTCTAGGGGATTAATCACAGTGTGAATAATCTCCTCATGTGTCATTTCCCTAAATGTTCTGCTGTGAAGATTTGCTGACTCCTAAGGTCAAATAGAAAGAGTGATATGCATACACTGTATTACCCGTTGCTGTACTTATCTCAGGTACAGTACATCAGTCTCAGTCCTATTCATATAGGTCATAGGGTAGAAAACTGAGCAGCTCAGCACCAAGTTTCTATAGAGATCTCCACTGCTTAGGCACTCTATTTTTTACAGAAATATAGTACTATGTATGTAGTAATGTTTATGGAACTTAAAATGATGGAACTAGCAATTGTAACCACTGTGCTCTAAAGAAGTGATCCCCAGCCAGTGCTTTGTGAGCAACATGTTGTTCACCAACCCCTTGGATGTTGCTCCCAGTGACCTCGAGCCTGGTGCTTATTTTTGAAACTTTTGGCTTCATAAAAACCAGATGTACTGCCAAACAGAGCCTCCTATAGGCTTGCAGATCACATAGGGACTGCCAATCATAGCTCTTATTAGGAATCCCCCATGACCTTTCTCATGCTTGTGTTGCTCCACTCTTATTTGAATGTGGCTCATGGGTCAAAAAGGTTGGAGACTCTTTAACCATTCATAAGATATGGTCATGAAAAGCACAATAAGTTTCAAGAAAACTATAGTCCGCAAAGCTTCATCTGGGCAAACTCCCATAACAGCAATTTAGTGACTAGCTTTGGTCAGCCAAATTTAGGAAAAATAATGGCATTTTATTTTTGAAATTTGATCACTATGCATTACTAACCTAGTGCAGGTGTGCCCAGTGTTTGCACCATGCTCAGGGAAATTGTCTACATTGCCTTTACTGCACATACAATATATGTTTCATTATGCTGACCTAAAATAAGTCAACATGTTCTAGTATTGGCTTAAACCAATTTCATAACTACTGTGGGCCCCAAGGGTCCCTTGTTACTTATGCCACTTTCTTAAACCCTAATTATGTCCTCAGAATCTTACTTTTCTAAACCCTCTGTCCAAGATTTTGGCTAGGTTGAAAGATGAAGATGTCTACTGGAGCTTAAAGGTGGAGGAAAAAGAATTTAATTTTAGTTTAATATAACAGCACAAACAAAATCCATAACTTGAGAAACCTCATTCTCCGAGCCCTTCCCTCAGTGGGTACCTATACATTATTACCTAGTTGATAATAATTGAGCTTTTGCATTTTCGACGAAAGGAAGTTGCTTACATAACACATCAAGTTTAAGTTAACATTTGAAAAACATAAAACCAGCTAAGCACCTACTCTAAAGTACATACTCTGCGATAAATTCTAAAAATAATGCGGAGCTCTAGCCTTATAATCTGCTGCCAGAAATCTAGTCCAGACATCAAAATACAGGTGGCACACATCAAAAGCAATATGCTGTCATTTGTGATGTTTATTGAGATCCCTTTAAATATCACAAATTGTAGTAAACTGATTTTGATGTGTGTTGCCTGTATTTTGTATATTGAGATTTAAACAGCAAAACATACAGGTTACCAATCATTGATGTAATGTGAAAAATCCTCAACTAAGAATCTCGGAAGGTTGGATTTTCATCTATTGCCTTGTTTAACTGCAATTTCTGAGCCCTGAGGCTAGCCTACTCCCTATTAAGTCAACAGTGGCTCAGTTGGTAGCACTTCTGCTGGCTTGGGCAAGGAGTTTGCATGTTCTCCCCATAATTGTGTGGATTCCTCCCATGTTCCAAAAACGCTACTAGCGTTTATAAAATGGACTGACTCTACTTCATGTAAATGTAGTAAGGGCTTTAGATTTTAAACCCAAATGGGGCAGTGACTGATGTAAATTATGTATGATCTCTGTAGTATACCATGTCAAAATGTTACCACTACATAATAATAGATAGTAATAATAACCACATTTCTTCCCACCTGTTTAAATGCCACAACTCTAAGCCAAGGTCTAGCTCATAAGCTACAAACCAAGGGTACTTTTTACCACTTACTTGCCCGTGGAGAACCCCTACCAGCTACCAGACTCCTTACACAGGGGGCATCATGCCATCAAGCCCCAGAAGGTTGAAAGTAAAAGTACCTCTCGCTAACGTGAAGCTTGTATGAGGATGGGAACAGAAATCACAGTAGTGGAGAGTAGCCAGACAGCCAAAAGCAATAAAAACCTGGTAACTAATTTCTGCATAATGGTATAGAAGGTCATTTTAAAGGGAAACTGTCATGGGAAAACATGTTTTTTTTTAAACGCATCAGTTAATAGTGCTGCTCCAGTAGACTTCTGCACTGAAATCCATTTCTCAAGAGAGCAAACAGATTTTTTTATATTTCATTTTTTTATATCTGACATGGGGCTAGACATTTTGTCAATTTCCCAGCTGCCCCCAGTCATGTGACTTGTGCCAGCACTTTAGGAGAGAACTGCTTTCTGGCAGGCTGTTTTTCCTTCTCAATGTAACTGAATAGTACGCAGTGGGACACAGGTTTTACTATTGAGTGCTGTTCTTAGATATACCAGGCAGCTGTTATCTTGTGTTAGGGAGCTGTTATCTGGTTACCTTCCCATTTTTCTTTTGTTAGGCTGCTGGGTGGGTGAAAGGGAGGATGTGATATCACTCCAACTTGCAGTACAGCAGTAAAGAGTGATTGAAGTTTATCAGAGCACAAGTCACACGACTTGGGGCAGCTGGGAAATTGACAATATGTCTAGCTCCATGTCAGATTTCAAAATGAAATATAAAAAAATCTGTTTGCTCTTTTGAGAAATGGATTTCAATGCATAATTATTCTGGAACAGCGCTATTAATTGATGCATTTTGAAAAAAAAATTTTTTACCATGACAGGAACCCTTTAAGACTCAAAAGTTGAGTCTAGAACATGAACACAGGCCAGCCATAATGCAATACATGCTAATGACGACACACCCGTGGACCTGAAAGGACATGCCTTGGAATAAAGCTGCAGAGTTTCTATCCTTACCCCTACTGTAATGCCTTTTAAAGGAGTTGTTCACCTTTGAATTAACTTTTAGTATAATGTAGAGAGTGATATTCTGAGACAATTTGCAATTGGTTTTCATTTTTTATTGTTTGTGGTTTTATAGTTATTTAGCTTTTTATTTAACAACTCTCTAGTTGGCAGTGTCAGCAATTTGGTTTCTAGGGTACTTGATCGTACGATTTTTTCAGATATTCGAATATGCAAATGTGGCCTCTTCGATCATCGAATACCGAATTATCGAATTATCGAATAGATCGAATGATTGGATATTCGATTATTTGATCTTTCGATGATCGAAGGATTTAAAATGTTAAAATCCTTCAAATGCCTACTTTGCCAGAATGAACCTACCGAATACCAATAGAAGCCTATAGGAACCCCCCATAGGCTTCTTTTGCTAAGACCTGCTCGAATACCATTCGTACGATTGAACTCCTTGATCTTTCGCATCGTACAAGGCAAAAGTACGATTTTTTCATGAAATCGAATGATCGGTATCCAATCGTCGAGAAATCGAATATCAAGCAAAAAGATAGCCTAAAACTATTCGATAAGCATTCGATAGTCGAATGCTTATCGAATTTCTAATGGATTCTTAGGATTTTCAGGGAATTTTAGTAAATTTACCCCTAAGTCTACTAGAAAATCATGTAAAATAAACCCAACAGACTGTCTTTGCCTCCAGTAAGGATTCATTATATTTTATATCTGTTTTATTATTACAGAGAAAAGGGATATCATTTAAAACAATTTGGACTATTTAAATAAAATGGAGTTGATGGAAGACGGCTTTTCTGTAATTCAGAGCTTTCTGGATAACGTGATTCAGGATAACGCTTTTTAATACAAAACAGCTCTATTGTTAACTGAAATACAATAGTCATAGCATCTCTTATCCAGAAACCCATTAACCAGAAAGATCCATATTAACAGAAGGTCACCTCCTATAAAACCCAATGCAAATATTGAAAATTTTGAAAAATTAGTTATTTTTTCTATATTTAAACAGTAGCCTGTAAATGATGGTAACTAAGCTGCTTATATCCATACTGGTGCTAAAAATCTCATTGAGTTTATTTATTGTTTAAATGTTTTTGCAGACTTATGGTATAGAGATCCAATTAACAAAAAGATTGCTTATCTGGAAAACCCCAGGTCCCAAGCTTTCTGGAGAATAGATTAATATTATTATCATTATTAAATCTTTTTAGAGCACCAACCTATTGTGCAGATCCAAAACCAAACAAAGCTTATACTTCACTGATTAACCTTTCTATTGATCTGAATCAGAGGTATGGGATTCATTATCTGGAAACCCATTATCCAGAAAGCTCTGAATTACGGAAAGGCCATCTCCCATAGACTCCATGTTAGCCAAATAATCCAAATTTTTCAAAATGATTCCCTTTTTCTCTGTAATAATAAAACAATAGCTTGTAGTTGATCCCAACTAAGATATAATTAATCTTTATTGGAAGACAACCAACCTATTGGGTTAATTTAAAGTTTACATGACTTTTAGTAGACTTAAGGTATGAAGATCCAAATTACAGAAAGATCTGTAAAAACCCCAGGTTCTGACGATTCTGGATAACAGATCCCATATCTGTATCCATTTTTTTCATACTGAATCCTTATGCTGGGATATTATCATTTCGGCTTGAAATGTCGTGTGTAGCTAATAAAGAACAAGGAAAGGGTGGGACTAGTGTGAAATACATGAAACTTTCTGTTAATCAACAACCAAGTCGGGAGAATAGGAAAAAAGTCTATAGTTTCCAAAGTTCATAAAGGCGGTGGGATTAATTTCTGCATTTTATGCCAAACATCTCTGTGCATATTTGTATATAACAAGTTGTAACCTGAGAGAAAAACTAAGATCCTGAGCTATTCTGCTGATGGTTCAGTAGACACTTGGGTATATTAAAATATGTAAGTATATCCTGGTCCTTTCTAAGTAAAGAGATAATTAAGTGAAATCACAGTCTTGCATTAGCATAACTTTGAAGAAAGTGGCCAAATGGCTTCATATCCTGGAGTTTGGAAATATGTATACTGAGTTATTCCAAACAATAAATCTTCTCTCCCAGTGTAGGAGTCACTAGATAGCATGAGCAAATTAATAATGGAAAACACATGTGAAATATTATCTGGGATAGGAACAACAATACATTAAACAAAGCAGCAGTTTTTGCGCTAAACCTGGGCAATAAAATATGTTTATACATCAATAAAATAAAGAAAAGAACAAATAAAGATAAATCCTTTGGTGTCGTTATGTCCATACTTTTTGATCTAATTCAAGGAAATGAAAACGTTTGCACTGAACTTATAAGAGCATACGATTGGTTTGCATTTTTATGACACTGAAACTGGGCCAAAATTATTATGTCAAAAGAATTGGACCCAATACATTACTATTGTTGAAGAATAGGAACATTTTTCCTAAATTAAAAGATAAGTGAAACCCAAAATTTTATGGAGTATAAAAAAAGTAAGTATGCCACACTAGTGGTAGAACAGTGATTAGTCATGCCAACAAATATGCCACTGTCATTTCCAACATTTTTATCCTGTTGTTTTTTAATGATTTTCCAGCTTTGAAATGGGGTTCACTTATCTCAGCATGGGGAAGAAAGGTAAGTAAAAGAACTGCAGAATTTCTTTTAGGTAAAGGGTGAACAAGCAAACAGCCTTACGCATTTCGTGCACTATATACCCCAAACCCACCAATCAAAGTAACACATTGATTAACCAATGAAAAAAACATTAAAACAATTTAAGGTATATATATATATATATATATATATATATATATATATATATATATACAAACAAAGGCATATAGAGAGTTATTCATAATAGCAATAAACGTCAAATCATAATTCAGACTTTGGGGTTGTCTTGTCCTTAATGTGAAAATCCATTTTACTTGTCATTTAATGGGCAATACCGATACATTAGCTCCTCTGGGACCCACATTTACCCTTTTTATACCTATCACAGAACCCATAAAGCAGTTCAGAGACATTGGTACCTCTCTTTCCCCTTCATGTCAAACAAATGCTCTTGTATGCGTTGTTTCAGAGACCTACGAGTTTGACCTGTGTCTGCTGCTACATGTTAATAGATAGCTCACATTTTTAGAATTACAATGTATATATTTTTTGATGCTGTAGCTTTTATTAGTTACCGAGGATGTTAAAACCTTGGTTACTGATACATTAGTGTATGTCAGACATCCAGGTAGGTACATGTTCAAGTTAAATGTTAGTATGTTATGGGCTAAGCAGCTTTTTAATTTGCCTTCACTTTTTATTTTTAATAGTTTTAAATTATTTGCCATTTTTTTCTGAATCTTTACAGCTATCAAATAGGGCACACTTGTATTCTCATTGCTGTATTGTTAACATCTGTACCCCGGCGGTTTCCGAACTCTTCACACATCCATTCATGCAACTCTCGCAACTACCACCTGTTTCTATGAGTTGCATGACACATTGATAATCCTATAACAGTAGCTACACAGAATCAACACCTCTGTGGATTTCAGATGTCACCTCTCTGAAGAGTTATAATGTGCTGTTGTGATTGGATTGTTGGAAGAGTCTATAAGCCGAGAACTCCCCTACACCAGTCAGTTGAACTGAAGAAGCTGCTCAGATGAGCAGTGAAACGTCTTCAATAAAATTTCTCAGCAAGTCCAGTTGCTTTGAGTTACTTTGTGTTAGATATACCATGACCTGGATGAATGAGAATCTTTATAGTCCTATTGTCATTGCTACTTTTTATTACTTATCTTCCTATTCAGGTCCTCTCCTATTCATATTCCAATCTCCTATGCAGATTGATGCAATATTGCTGAAACTGCAAACTGCTGAATAAAAAGCTAAATAGCACATAAACCACAAATAATAAAAAATGAAAACCAATTACAAATTGTCTCAGGATATCACTCTCTACATCATCAATAGTTCATTTAAAGGTGAACAACCCCTTTAAGCTAAAACCCAGTGTTGCTAATTAAACGGCAATAAAGGTTTTTTGATTTTGATGTATTATCTCCTGAGGGATGCATGTTCTTCTGATTAAGTAATATTACACATTATGGAACACAACACAACACAAAGTCCCTGTCTATATGGGAGACCACGTGGTTGATGGAGCTTTCAGAGAGGTGAGCCCAGTATGTGTTTAACCTTGTTACACTAGTTATAAAAGAAATATGTAAAGGTATGGTGCATAGATTTCAGCAAGGAAACATGTTTCCATATCTTATCAAAAAGCCTAAATTCATCATCTATGTCACGAACGGCACCCAATACCAGAACAGGTGCCAAACACCTTTGTCTCACCTCGGCTTCACCAGTTAAGTGACCGCCTTTGGCCTCGGGAGGAGCCCTCGGCTTACTCAGATGCCACCTGGACTTATCGAGAGGTGTAGAGCAAAAGTTCTGGCTAGCACAGGGGCACGATCGTCTCTGAGGAAGTACGTGGTTACGAAACGCGTTAGACCTTGGAAGCTGTATGCATTTTTTAATCAAATGTTAAATTAAAATAAAAAGGCTTTTTTTATTGGATGAAAAGAAAGGCAATCCAGTGACCTTATTTGTGGAGTGCGCCGCAACATACAGAATTTGCACGATCGTCTCACCAGGGAATTGGATAGAAGAATACCACCAAACGGAGTAGGCAGGCCGGAACAGCACAAGCTGCGTAGAATAGTCAGACAGGCCAGGATCAGGATTAGAGAGTGTAGAGTAGTCAGGGGACAGGCAAAAGGTCAGGATACCAGAGGACAGAATTAGTCAGACAAGCCAAAGTTCAGGATTGGAGAATAGCAGGATAGTCAGACAAAGCAAGGGTCAAATACCAGTAGATCAGACAGGAATCAATCAGGAAACACACCCAGGAACTAACAAATAGAACCTAGCAACGGGCAATGCTCTGAATACTAAGATCCCTTTAAATACAGTTTGAATATCGCGCCATTGCGCGTGACGTCATCACGCCGGCGCGCAAGCGCCTATAAATGGCGGAAGTGCGCGCGCGGCGCGCACTAGGGAACCGGCACTGAAGGAGAGAGGATGCACGCGGCGAGCGTCCCCGCCAAAGGCACGGCGGGCGATCCCGCGTGCTCGGGGGCCAGCCACTAGACGACCAGGGTAAGCGCTCCTTACAATCTATTTTCAGTTACATTATTAAAGTTTCAGGGCTTATTGTATTCAGGAAAAAATCCCCCAAGCATCCTGATCAGCACAGACAGACAGACAGGAAGATGTAATTTCAGCACAGTAATTAATTGTATGGGCCTTACTTGCACCTTTGGGGGCAAATTCACTAACACGTGAAGCACCTAACGCTAGCGCTAATTCGCCAGCGTGATGTCATTTTCACAACTTCGCTAATTCACTAAGACTTACTCTGATGAATTTTCGCTAGCGAAGTAGATAGACTTGCGCAAGTGACGAAGGATCGTAAATTTGCAAATTCACTAAGATGAACATTTTCCTCAATGTTAGCACTTACGCTAGATGTTACTATGCCTGGTCACACCAGGCGAAGTTCAATACAATAGATAGGAGGTTGGAAAAAAATTTTTTTAATTTTTCTAAGTCCAAAAATAACGCTGGAGTATTTTAGCATAGGAGGGTGATAGTCTGAAAAAGATCTATTTTTTTGGAGGGGTTACCCTTCTTCCTCCCTACATTTCCTAACACATGGCAACACAACTGTACAGGGGGCACATGTAGGGCAATAGGACAACTTTATTTAATTTATTAAATGTTTCCTGGGCTTGTGTAGTGCAATGTCAGTCCGACCCTGTTGCTGTGCAACGCTTGTGCGCCCGAAAAAGGACGCAGCAGGAAGAATCTGAGAATCTGGGTGCGGATCTGGGCCAGTATGTCCCTGGATATACTGTACTTCATTTAATCTAGTGTATAACCTGGGGACAGACCCCTTTTACAAAGCAGCATGCTAATCACCACTATTTCAGTTTTCTTTTCTTAAATGTTTCTTATGTTGGGTAAATTTTGCCAGTAATAATAGATAAATGCAGCAAACAAAAAAGGATCATATAAAGTACATGATATCCGATATCTGGAAACCCATTATCCAGAAAACTCCAAATTACATGAAGGTCATCTGCCATAGAGTCGATTTTAATAAAAAAAAAATGAAAAATGATTTCCCTCATCTCTGTAATAATAAAACAGTATCTTGTACTTGATCCCAAATAAATAATTAATCCTTACTGGAGGTAAACCCATCCTAGTGGGTTTGATTAATGTTTAAATTATATTCTAGTAGATTTAAGATAAAGAGATCCAGCCTTGTAGATCTAAAGGTTCATTTATAAACACATTGTTATATGCATTTGGACAAAATTGCCATGTTTTTTTACCCCTAACAGATTTTATTTTCCCAGAATGTCGTCATAATTGCAGCCATAGGAGTTGCACCTGCAAAGTGGGGTTCGCTCCATATTTGTGCAACATTATTGTGAGATTTATTTTTTGCCACAAGTTTGCAGTGCCTTTTTACACAAATGACCAGATTCAATTCAGTGAGAAAACATTTTATCACGTGAAAACTCATTGACAGGATCCAATCTGAGATGCAATTCAGGAAACCTTTTCTCACTGTTTATCAAGTGAAAACTCTATTGAAGTTTATGGGACAAAAACTGGCACTGCATTTCGAAGAAGATTTTTTTCTCCTCAAATTTAATCTCGCCCATGAGGTTTCACGTGAAAAAAGATATATTTTTCTCACTGAATTGTATCCGGTTAGTGATGGGAGAATTTATTCGCCAGGGGCGAATTCCCACGATTCGCCGCTGGCGAATAAGTTCGCGAAACACCAGCAAAAATTTGCCAGCGAAAATTTGCCAAAAAAAAACTAGTCGAAAACGATGCGACGCGCGCCGAAAATGATGCGACGCGCTGGAAACGACACGACGCGCGTCTCGTTTCGCGAATTTTTTCGGCAAAGCGAAACGGGTGAGATTCGCCCATCACTATATCTGGTCCAATGTCTGCAAAACTTCCCAGGTTCCACAGCATCATCTGACGCACTGGCTTACAATTCAGGAGACAGCGGAACTTAATGTACTGTAACTTTAAGAAAAACTTGCAGCTGCGTTCATATAGGACCCTTTCCTATTTCAGCTATTTGATTTTATGGCAAACTGAACACAGAGCAAATATATATCTAATAATATAAACTGTGGAACTGGTTGGACTAAAACTTCCCATACTTTGGGAAAATAAAGATTACAATAATTTACAGCAAATATAAATGAGTTTTGCCCCCCTCTCTCATTTGCAGTAACAACCTAGTCTGCTGGGGAAAAGGGCAGGAGCATAACAGACCATTGATGGGGGTGACTAGGCTTGGCTAAAATCCCCCCCAGTTTGTTGTCAGGTTGTCATTTCTGCAATAAAGGAGAGGAGGGAGGTATGGGGGGTAACTGTTATTAAGCATTAGGAACAGATGTGGAAAACATTTGCTTTCTCAAACTGCACACCAGGAAACACCGCATTTTGATCAATTGCTCTTCAATACTTGACTTGTTGCCTTTCATTACGTTCTCTCCTTAATATTCTGTATCTTTTATTAAGTAAACCTTTATAGTACAGAAGTTCTATCCAAATCCAAAAACAGAGGGGTAAACTTATAAAGTGGAAAGTAGCCATAATAAATCCCTTGAGTGAGTCTCAGTGGCTGTTTGAATAAGTAGGTTCAATGCCCACCAAGGAGTTATACAATTTCTCTGCTTGGGAATTTGTGGTTTCTCAGGCTCTACTCAAGCTTATTTGACTACAGAGATACGTTGAGGCCTGTGGAGAAGCTTTCTTAGCTCACTTACTATCATAAACTCCAAAAGTCTTCTGGGACTCTGGCCATAGTTTGGAATTTGCTGGAGATTCAAGAGCTCAGAAAAACAAACTATTATAAGAATATGTATTTCTGTATCTTCTGTGTAATGGAGAGGATGTCGGGCTTTGTAGGGTTATAGAACACACACAGGGATAGCTTGGAGGCCTGGTCTTTATTATCCACAGTCAACAGATTTAGCACTTTCTGGCAGTCTAATCATGTTAGCTTGCAACTTGCTAAGACAGATGAATAGAAAGACTTCTGTTTGAGTTAGACTGATGTACAGTTATTTGTCTAAGGGGTCTTATCATTTCTCCGCCCCATGCCTTTCATAGCCATCATTCAATTTCATTTGCATTAAATTATCTTTATTTGACAACATATATCTAATAAAGTCAGGATCAATATACCAGACGTGTCAGTGAAGCTTATATAACTGCTGCAATCCACCGGACTAAAGCTGGATTTAATCATGTTTTTTATTAATTAATATCTGTAAAGTATCAAAAAAATTTCTGGTAGTTACTTTATAGCCTGACATAACTTCTCTTTCCTTAGCCCCCTGCAAAAAGTTATTGGGGCCCCTTCCAAGTCATGTTATCACAAGGGTGGGTGCCAGGGTGATGTGAGTTCGACCCTATCGACCCATACCTGCGTGTATTTATTATTAACATGTATTTCTATAGCACCAACATATATTATAGCGCTGTGTAGTCCCAGGGTCTGCTGATAGGTAGTTACGCCACTGCCTTTACTAAGTGTTTTTATTCTTACGTTAGGTAAATTTTGCCAGTAATAATAGACAAATGCAGCTAACAAAAAAAGCATGATATAAAGTGCATGATATCTGGAAACCCATTATCCAGAAAACTCCAAATTACATGAAGGTCATCTCCCATAGACTAATTTTTATTTTTAAAAAAAATTTTAATTTTCAAAATGGATCTTGTACTTGATCACAAGTTATAACGTAATTAATGCTTACTGGAGGCAAAACCATCCAAGTGGGTTTTTCTAGTAGATTTAAGATATAGACATCCCAAATATGATAAGCCAACCCCAGGTCACGAGCATTCTGGTTAACAGATCCGATATCTGTACCAGCAATAAATCGTCTTTAAAATGGCATTGCGATCACAAATGGAAGTGAAATAAATAGGTTATCTATTAACACCCTCTTGTGGTCAAACCAAGAATGAAAACACTTACTAAAAGCTCAAAAGCAGCAGTATAAAGCTGACCAAAGTGCAAGTGTTTTCAAGGTGCTATTAACCGAGCCACCGATGGGCTCACATTGGGGCTCATTTATAAACACTGGGTAGATTTGAACCTGGGCAGTAACTCATAGCAACCAATGAGTGATTAGCTTTTTTCAGTCAGCAGCAGGTCGAACATTGAAAGTAATAATCTGTAGCCACTATGATCTACGTCCCTTGACTTGGGTTAACATAATACACAATCCCATTAGCCTTTTGCTTCTTCTAGTGCAATCAGTTACAGGAAAAATATAATAATAATATAATAAAAAAATAATTTCCTACCACTGTAGAATGTAATTTTTCAAGACCTCAGTATGCAGTGGTATTTATTTTGCTCCTGAAATCTATACCCTGCTGGTTTCTGAACTCATCAAAAAGAGTTTAGGATTTAGCAGTCAGAATGCTATTTATTGTATTAGTGATAATGGGGTGAAAGGTACAGTACACATTGCAAAAAGAGAAACATGGGCTCTATCAATGGCAATCAAAATAGTAACAGCCATGACATACCAGTGGTATGGGGGAAAACAAGTTGCAAGGCCAATATAAATGCACTGTTGTTGTAGTTGCACTGCCTTATCTAAACTAGGCATGTAGATGGCAATGTGCCTCTATTCTGATGAACAATTGATAAACAGCCTCAATTATAGGCAGTGGGTTCTTTGAAAAGGCTGCTGCTTATAGGCACGTTTGCTGCATTTACATGCCATGTAGGTAGTGTCTAGAAGTTAATTATACATCCAAACTTTATTAAATGTATTGTCATTTCTCGGACAGATTCTACCACTAACTGACATGCTGTTAACATAAAATGCTCATAACCAAGTTTTAACGCAGAAGAAGCTTAGTACAATGCATTCTTTACTTATCCCCTTTCAGCTTACTTTGATACCCTTATATGTAATGAAAGGAACTAAGTTTGCCCAGTTGCTCAGTAACCCATAGCCAGTGACGGGCTAGGGGGGTCTGAGACCATCGGGGCTGCCACATCAGGTCTCCCACCCACCCCCACAGGCCCCTTCAGGCCCCCCTTCCCAGCCACAAATCCCACTCTGTCAGGAGCACAGGCTGTGTGGAGCAGGTCTGGGCTCACGAAGGCTTGGGACCTGTCAGCCTGGTCCAACCCTGCCCATAGCAACCAATAAGATTTGGTAAACAGGTGACCAGCTGAGTTGCTACGAGTTACTGCTCTTGGGTACACTTAGTGCTTTTTATTACATAACCCACTTAGCCTAAGAAATCCTGTGCTTCTTGGGCTTAGATCTTCTGCTACTTGGAACTAGCTTATATTGTACAATAGATGGTTGTTTGACTATGGAACTGACAAAGAAGATGTCCTGCAATGGGAAATAGAAATTAGTCTGGCTCTGGAACTGGCACTGGAACCAATTTATGCAGGAGATGCTTATATGATTCTGGCAGATTTTTCACTTTGTGAACTTGCCGATCCAGTATTATCTTGCTTGGCTGAGTGGATGGTTGAGTTCTCCAAATCAGCTCATGGTCTAAAAGCAAACCTAGTAAGGTGAGCATGGTTTTCCCTAGGCCATGTAACCCGGGATATAATGTGCTTGGCTAGGGCCATCTCAGAGACAAGGCATCACAGATAGTTCTGCAATAACAGTAGACTTACTGTAACTACATATATTTGCTGGAGGTCAACACAACTCTTCAGAGATACCAAGGAGCAATTCTCCCTAAACAGAAGTTGAGTTGCATGTACCCTGAGATATGGAGATTAATCCTAGTACAGTAGCAGGATTGTATAGGAGCTTTTCTATAACTAATTTTATAATGTCGTTCAATATATATATATATATATATATATATATATATATATATATATATCTCAATATATATCTGATATATCATGTATGAAACCTTAGCTAAAAGTAAAGTACCATGTCCCTGATCTACATATATTGGTGGAGGAAACATTCTATAATAAATACAGATATAGCTACCCAGCAAACAGTCTTGAGGATGATACAGACACTAGGCAAATCAGACAAAACACAGACAGGACAAAGGCAAGGTACAAAGCTCATGCTGATCTGTTAGAATACAAAGAATTTGTACCATAGCTTGGTTTTTCGGGAAACAAGGGGGCTAATTCATCACTATTCAAGTTAAAATTTTTGCCATGATTACAATTTTTATTGTGCTAAAACTCAAATTGTGCTTTCAAAAACTCAGATGTATGATACTTATTAAGGTGGACCTGTCACGGATTGTTTTAGGCTATCATTTTGCTCGATATCCGATTTCTCAATGAATTCATACGATCGGATACCGATCATTGGATTTCACGAAAAAATCTAGCACCCGAAAATTCTAGCATCCGAAAAATTCATGCGATTCGAACGATCGGAGCGTTCGATCGTTCGAATCGCATGAATTTTTGGGACACTCTAATTAAATTTCACTATTTTTTCGTGAAATCCAATTATCGGACGCTCCGATCGTACAAATTGTATTCGAGCAGGACTTACCCTCAGAGGCCTATGGGCAGCTTCCCATAGGCTTCTATTACAATTCGGTAGGTTCAATCTGGCAAAGTAGGCAGTCGAATAACTTTAAAATTTTTATTTCTTCGATCATCGAATGATCGAATTAACGATCTATTCGATGATCGAAGAGGCCAAATTTCACTTTACGATTTCATGAAAAATTTGTTATTTGATCGAACTTCGATCATTTCACTTGAAATTCGTAAATTTGCCCCAAAGTCCTGCTCGAATACCATTCCTACGATCGTAGTGTTCGATCGTTTGAATCCTACGAATTTTTCGGAGGCTCGATGGAAATTTCATGATTTTTTCGTGAATATCGAGCAAAATGATAGCCTAAAACAATTCGATAAGCATTCGATGGTTGAATGCTTATCGAATTTCGAATTTGGTCGAGCTAATTTGGGGGAATAATAGTAAATTTGCCCCTTAGATATTTTAATAGCCAAGCTATTTGTTTACAAAGAAAATTATTTATTTGAAGAAGAAAAAATTTTAACATTACACTAATTCAAATTTTGATATACATCCCTTCAATGGTTCAGGGGCTCCTGAGTGTGCAGAGTTCTGTACCAGTCACCAGTACACATATCATGATGGATATATCAGATTTGGTCTGGATTTATGATTTACAGTTCTTGGTTTCTTCATTCTTCCTAAAATGTTACCTTTCACATATATTACACGAAGCATCACTATCTATGGTTAATTGTAAACTTTGCTATAAAGTCTGACTGAGCAAAAGTTAAAAGAAGGGTAAATAAAAGAGACTAGCTATTCTGCTTTTTTGGTATGGCACAGCAAGTTTTGTTGCTTTTTTTTCTGAGACCCCTCAAATGAAAGAAAATGTAATTCTAAGCCACTTTCCAATATACATGTTACATTTTCCACAATTGTTTTAAATGGGCTATTTACCTTTAGAATCATTTTAGTATGATGTAGAAAGTGATATATTCTGAGATCATTTCTATTTGGTATTCTTTTTTTTATTTCAGGAGAATGAATAAAAGAGGGTCTGAATAGAAAGATGAGTAATAAAAATAGCAGTAACAATACATGTGTAGCCTTACAGAGCATTTGTTTTTTTAAGGAGTCAGTGACCCCCATTTGGAAGCCGGAAAGAGGCAAATAATGAAGGATAAACAAAAAATGAAGGAAAATTGAAAAGATGCTTAGAATTAACCTTACTATAACATACTAAGAGCTAAATTAAAGGTGAACCACTCCATTAAAGTTTTTATATTAATTTGTATATATAATAGAAATTGAAAGCAGTGTTTGTTTCATCCATTTCTCGTCCCTGGTTCTGACTATTGAAACAATATATCAGATGTTAGTTCACCTCCAGGTCTGCTAACCCGGCTTCTGTTACATTGTTTCAGATCTCTACATTTTCTTTTATCATGCAAAACCGCTTTTGGCCATCCCCTTTAACATAGTAGTTCAATGTACAGTAGGTACTGATAAGCTTACATTTGTCTTCCAATTAAAAGAAATGTATCCCAGGTGTCCTCTGTCTTCAGCATATTTCATCTGGCATTGCCTCTGCCTATATGCCACAGTTATTATCCACTGGGTTTTCTTTTTCCATACTGGGCAATGATGCATCCAACTATAGTAGTTTCTTGGGGGATTGTTGGGGGATCATTGGGCTATACATACATCCTTGCATGATCTTCAAACTGTGAACCTTTTCATGGAAAGTACTGATGTGGCAATACGTTGGTTATATTTCATTTTTCCTAATGACTCAATTGCAAAAAGCCTTGTAAATAAAGCTCAGCTTGTGGAGCCATTAAAAAGTGGTAAAAGCTATTCAGCTGGGAGTCATAATGGAAGGAAAGAAAACACGGCATCAGCTGTCTGTCATTATCAAACCATACGCTACACCAGATTTTAAAAAATAAACTATAATAAATGCTAACTTAAAGAATCCTGGAATTTGGCAGTACATTAATAACAAAATAGACCACCAAGACTGATTTTCTTAGAACGGATCTGAAATCAACACTGTTTGATCCTCCAGGTCCTTTTATTCATGTATATCACACAAACATTAGTCTATTCCAGTGCATTTTGGCCAGTGCTGACTATATCCACACTATCTATTAACCCAAGCCCTATAGCTGTGAACGAGGACTTTTTCCATAAGGCTAATTCTTTCAAATTCCCCCAATATTACCTGGCATCCTCTACAACGCTTCTTCACTCTTCCCGATCCAACAAACATGGAAGCCAGTTACATACCATCATTTTCTTGGGCGCCCCATATGTTGTTGTCCCTCTGGCCTTTGATGGTAGACCTTCCTCAGGCTTTGCTTCTTTCCCATACGTTCCAGATGGCTGGCCCAGTGGAGCCTTCCACTCTTGATGATGGAGGTTATGCAGGAGGAGGTTATGCAGGAGTCCCTTTCATTACTCTCCCTGAACCTGAATCGGGCCATGTATCCTCCTCAACATCTTACAATTCTAGGTGATGAGCAGGTGCTCTTCTCGTGTCGTCATCACAGATGCCACACTCCTGTAGGTGACCACAGGACTGATGTGTAAGGGTGCCTGTTAATCCCTGCCGGCGTCAAAGTCGGCGCGCGTCAAAGTCGGCGCTCATCAAAGTCGGCGCGCCGAAATGGGCGCACGCATGCGTGCAGCTTGACTCCATCACGCGAAAGAAACCTGACTGTATGCAGTAAAATTCTCCCTTCATTTAGTGCTTCTGGCAGGGAAACAATCACTTATGAACAGCAGGGGGAGCCCCTGCCTTACTTACCAGCCATGCAGAACTCAAGCAGACCACACTGAGCATGTGCAGTGCCAGTGTCAGACAAAGATGTATAACAAAGTTACAAGATGACAGCCCCCTGTGGCCAATTTTGAAAGCATAAATTATTTGTTTGATTAGGCTTGTGGTGCAGTAAGTTCATGTTTATGTTTAGTATACAAAATACAGCATTTCTACCCTTATTCTATTTTACACTTTCCTTGTCCTTTAATTCTGGCCTTAATTTCTAAGTGGATATTATTCCTCTCTGTTATCTGGGATCCCAGATACTTGAACATAGGTACCCTCTATAGCTGTAGTCCCCTAACTGAAATAAGTCTGCATTCCTTATCATGAGCATGTACTTGGTCTTCTGCTCGTTGACTGCCAGCCCTGCTTACCCAGATACCTCTTCTCGCTTTTGGAAACTATCCCCAAGTAAGCATTCTGGTTCAGCAGGCCAATGTTGTCTGTAAATCTACTCTATTTTCTTTTCTTGGAATTCCTGGACCCTTGTGCTCATTGATGCTTTATTTCAAGTAGACATGGAAACTGCTGCCATTTTTTCTCCTTTCCATATGCACTTATTTGTGTAGATATTAGTCTCTAAATACACACAGTCAATCCAGGTGCCCAATAATCCACTAAATGCAGGCCAAGAAGATTCTTCAAACAGGACAATCTTAATAAAAATTCCTACAAAAGCACCTCCTTACATATCCAGCATGCCAATATATATATATATATACAGAATATTGGCAATGTGACCAGATAAAACCCTTGTAATAACAGTGCTTTTCTATATAATGAAAGAAGCACCCATAAAGGAATGCCTTTACATTATATATTTTAAAAAAAAGTGAATGACCAATGTTTTCATTTTAGTGGTTTTTGAGGTTTTTGAATCCATGAATAAATTCATTTTCTCTAAAGCCACAAATGCCATGTAATCAATTAAGAGATCCAAATATAAAAAGTATGAATGAAAAATACTGAATGATGCACTAAACAAATATGGGCAATAGTCATCTTTTGCTTTTGTTTCCCATTAATACTGGCAATATAAGTGAAAAAAAAACACATTGTCATTCCCTGTGTTTTGAATGCCTTGCAATAAACTTGGTGACCTTTAAGCTCCTTTCTGTCTTGCGTAGTTTTGGACGAAGTGGTCAGTTTAATAGTTACCTCTAATGTAAATATTAACCAACTGTGAGCATGAAACCCTTGATGCATTCCTAAGGCACAATTTAAATAGCTCTGACAATAAAAGCTTTTTAGATTATTTATTGAGATTTATTAGAGATTTATTGACTATACAAATATGGTGCATGGCAATTTGCACATCAAATTTATAGACACACAGGCAAGGGGATCAGTAACAATATGCAACACACAAACCATTTACTTGTTAGCAGATAAAGTACAGTACAGTAGTAGTATTTTATTATTTATTATTTACGGGCACAATAACTAGTTTATTTTCACGCATAGTAAAACATGATTTATACTGCTGTTGAGCCAAATTTATTTAGATTGTGTTAAACTGATTAATCATGGGTCAGATTTATTTGTAATGAAATAAGAAAAAAATTCAAAATGATTCAGACCATTTCTGTTTATAAGGTAACTTCCCTGTATTTTAAAAACATTATTATAAACTTTGATTTATGGTAAAAATCTATTGGGTGTGAAAGCAACAGGTTATTTATACAGGATTCAGTGTCTGTTTCACTGATCTGTAAATTTACAGAATGGAAGCAGCACCATCAGAGAAGGAAAGGAAGGAGTCTTGTAAAGGGTCTATTCCAAAGTAGGTGTCCAAGCTATCAGGAAAGATGAAGGGCTTTCTTTCAAATGCAGTCTCGGACTGGGACACCAGGGGCCCACCCAAAAACCTTAGACCAGGGGCCCACAATAAAACCTTAGACCAGGGGCCCACTCTCAGTACTAATATTCTTCATCTCCTCAATCAACCTCTATTTTTCTAGTTTGTTTTCTTTACATACTATAATCAATTATTCCATCTATTTAGCTTCTTTTTTCTCATAGAAATAGGGAATGGCCATGAAATAGGCCAAAAGTTTAGCAGCATGAGGGCCCACTGAGACCTTGGCCCACCGGGAGTTTTCCTGGTATTCTGGTGGGCCAGTCCGACACTGTTCAAATGGGTCAATTAGGGTTGTATCAGGCATGGGGATTGGGGGCGATTAGGGGCATGGAAGGGGGGGCATCATGGGGCCCATGATTCCATATGGTAACCCTTACAGCAATGAGGTGATGGAATATACTTTTGAGGTGGGGTACTGTATACAGTCATTATCAATTCAGCCAGCCAGTGAGTAGTGTCTCCTTTGCAACTGGTTACATAGAAAAGAACTTTGAGGCTTCATCTCTGTCTTCTCATTCTTTGGGCTAACATTTGACCAAAAGGGACACCCAAACATGTTTTATTTCCTTATAAATAATTGGTCAGGGAAGCCAGGTCCTAAAAAAACTTGGTGGTTAGGAATATCCCCCAGTTGGCTGGGGGGCTACAGGGATCCACAATCACAAGCACAAAATTGAGCATGGGAAGAGAAAGAGGCAGAGACACAGAGAGACATATGGGCAGTCCAGGAGACTGGAGCGACTGATACCTTGCTACTGAATGAATACATTTCCAAAATGTATCTGAAAACAATGCATTTTCAGGTCATTCTCATCTAAAGGAACAGTAACACCAAACAATTAAAGTGTATTGGTACAACTGATGTGTTTGCTTCAGAAACACTACTATAGTTCATATTGCTGTGTAACAACCGCGGTAATAGAAAAAAGGCTATATGGTACAGGTTAAATAGTGGATAAAAGATAGCACCATTATGTTCTAGAGAGCTTATCTGCTATCTTTTGTGTAACCCGAGCCTTTTCTACTTTGAATGGCTGCCCCCCATTGCTACAAAGCATCTTATTTATAGAAACTATGGTGGTGTTTCTGAAGCAAATACAGCAGTTTTACCAGTGCATTAGATTTGTATTACTTTAAAACACTATCATTTTATTGGTGTTACTGTTCCTTTAAGAATGGTCAGTTTACAGAACTGAGAAAGCAGTGTGCAAAGTACAAACAAATGGTTGGTTGCGGCACACTGCACTGTATTATAAATAACCCCTGAACTAATGCTCAGCAAGGGGAGTTTCCCTATCCTGCAGGTGAGTACCAGAGCAGCCTCTACAAATGTCAGCTAGGTTTTTTTTTAATTAAATTAAGCCATTTATTCTGTACAGAAAAAGAAATCATTGTTATTAAATATATTGTATTTGATATGCCAGTGAAAGACACCCTTTTGGGCATTTTAGTTAAATAATATCCTTGAAGGGAAGCCAGACATTTGACTTCAGACTTTCTCCTGTATAAAAGCTGGGTACTAGCACGTGTATTAGGCAGCTGCTGTCATGCAAATTGGTTTTGTTCAATCCTCCACTCCCCCTGCATGTAACCAGGAAGCAGACAGATCAGTGTGTAGATTGTGCCTGAAGCTCTGTGAGTATTCTGACTCTCTCATCACACCGACTCTATCATTACATACAGGAATTAACCAGGATTGTGTAAATGTGTAAAGGTACCCTTTAAACAGGGGGATTTAGACTGACAATTCCTATAGTTGTACAAATGTTTTCAGCATTCCTTTGGCAGCTGTGTATTCGGCAAACCACTTTACTTCCTGGAATTGCCATTATGCAAAAGCAGATTAGATTCTCCACCTGAAAACTAGGGGGCAAATTCACTAAAGCGCTAATTCACCAGTGTGACGTCAATTCACAACTTCGTGAATTTACTAAGTCAGACTCTGGCGAAATTTCACTAGCAAGTAGATAGACAAGCCCAACTTCGCACCCTTACTCCAGGCGAAGTTGCGCACTGACGTAACTCCGCTAATTCACTAAGGTGAACATTTTACTGAACGTTACCTCTTGCGCTAGACTTTACTTCGCCAGGTCAAACCTGGCGACGTTCAATACAATAGATAGAAAAATATGGAAAAAAAAGTTTTCAAACTCCTAAGTCCCAAAAAAACGCTGGCGTCTTTTACCTTTTGTAGGGTGATAGTCTGAAAAATAGCGAAACTTTTTTGGCCTTTACCCTCCTTCCCTCCCTACATTTCCTAACATATGGCAACACAACTATACAGTGGGCACATGTTTAGGGCAATAGGACAACTTTATTTTATTTATTAAATGTTTTCTGGGCTTGTGTAGTGTAATGTAGTGGCTGTAATATATACTTCTATTATAGGTTTAACTTTGTGCTGTATGCAAATTAGGCATCGCTAGCGTAAATGCGCTTTGCCTGGCGAAGTAACGGTAGTGCAACTTCACTAACGTTCGCCACCCTGAGCGCAAATTCGCATTTTAGTGAATTCAAGGCGGGCGGCGAAGTGCGCAGAACGCCGTCAAAGACGGAGCTAGTGCATTTTCGTCGCTTAGTGAATTTGCCCCTATGTATTTTAATTTGACATCATTGGGAAGAAAGCTTTCAAAGGACTGATAAGGAATAAGATACTGGAAAAGATTGCAAATCTCGGTACAGGTATGGGACCTGTTATGTAGAATGCTCGGGACCGGGTTGCCCTGGATAATGGATCTTTCTATAATTTGGATCTCCAAAGTCTAGTAGCAAATCATTAAACAATCCAATAGGCTGGTTTTGATTCCAATAAGTGTTAATAATATCTTAGTGGGAATCAAGTACAAGCTTCTGTTTTATTATTGCTGATAAAAAGGAAATCTACATTATATGGATAAAATGGAGTCTATGGGAGATGGTCTTTCCATAATTCATAGCTTTCTGGATAAGGTATTTCTGGATAATGGATCACATCACTGTACTATGAGTTTGTGCCAGCATGGTTTTATTCACAATTAGATCTTGATACACAATGTTAATAACATTCTATGAAGAGGTAAGAAGATACCTAGACATTGGAGTGGCAGTGAATGTGATCTACTTGGATTCTGTGAAATCATTTTGATATATGCAATATTTTTCTTCTTTGTAGAGAGATTTGACTAAATTAAAGAACTGGTCAACAAACTGGCAAATGAGGTAACGCAGTAATAAGTGAAAAGTTGTTGCATTTTGGCAGAAATAACATGAGTGTGAGTTATACATTAAATAGAAATGTGTTGGGGGCCTCCGTAATTGAGAAGGATTTCAGAGTTTTTGTGAATAACAAACTGTGCGGCTGTAGGCAGTGACTTTTAAGGAGGATAAAGTTTAATAGGGGCAATGACTCATGGGATGAAAACATGATTTTGCCTCTTTAAGATCTCCAGTAAGGGCTCACCTTGACTATGGAATGAACTAAGCGGGCAGTGCAGTTGGTGACATTTATAGGCCAACAGACATTTATAAAAGCAATTGGCAGTCAGTCTCATGTCTTTGTATTGGCATGGAACGCCTTGATGTTAATGGCCTTATAAAGTGAAGTTGGTGGTACATATTTATCCCTTTGTATATGTATGAGCATTGAGATATCATATGGAAGGGTTGGACTTGATGCACAGTTGAGCTGTTTTCAACCCAAATCAACTACGTAACTACATACAGTAGTGTTGTATTACATAGAAGAGAATATCAGCCTATACTCCCATATATATATTTCATGCACATCTCTGCCGTTTAAATTGATACGGACCTCACTCTGTGTAATTAGTCATGCTCCTTAAATCCCAGTTGTGTCTAGTCTCCACGCATTTGTTTTGTAATTCTTAACTCCAACTGCAGGATCAAAGAAGACAAAGCCAGATTTATACAGATCATCTGGCATTCTCATTGGAGGATTTTTTACAATGTAATATAGTTGCTGACTGTGAAGATTTAGGGAAAAGTTTATTGTGCGATATTGCTTTAAGAAAACAACCCTGATGTTGCTACAATGCAAATCCCAGAATATTTCAACCTTTAGTATTCTGGGAGTTGTAGTCTAGCAACAGAGTAAAGTTTGGTTGAGCAGTGAAGCAGGGTTTAGTATCCCATTAACGTTTGGTTATGATTGAATTATTTCTTATTGATTTTTTTTTTTGTATAGTAAGAAGTAGACCAATGCCATATAATGGACGTATTCTCATAAGAATGTGCTTGGATAACTAAACCTATTTAATGCAGCTTTGCCCCACAAACTGAAATATAACCTGCAGCTGCACAATTTGGCAGACAGTTGCTCCACAGAGTCACAGCAGAGGGATAATCTATGCATCCTATTGTAAATCTTTCCTGTGCATAGTGGGCTTAAGCATATGCCACATGAAACTAAGATCATCTGTAATTTTAAAAATTTGGATTGTATGCCAGCGTGATGTCATTTTGCCGCTTTGCTGATTTACTAACAGGTGCTGGCGTAAAGTTGCTAGCGAAGTAAATAGACTCTAGCGTAACTCTGCACCCTAATGCCTACTGAAGTAGCAATCAGGAGAAGGGAGGAACTACGCTAATTCAGTTTTTGCTTTTACTGAACGTTACTGTACCTCTTACGCCAGACTTCCCTTCACCTCCTCAGACCAGGTGAAGTCCAATAATTTAGAAGACTCTGGCACTCAAGGCAATTTCAATGCAGGGTTACCCCTTGCAGTTTAATGTGAGCAAACTTGCAACGTTTCGGGGCGTACCCCTTTATCAAGCACATGTGTAGGGCAATAGGACAACTTTATTTTATTTTAGGTTTCCTGGGCTTGTGTAGTGTAATGTACTTTATGCTGCATATATGTCCATTGTATTTGAACAAATTAGGCATTGCTTTGCTTGACGAATTGACGCTAGTGCAACTTCACTACCTTTCACCTCTTCGGATTTTAGTGATTTAGGGGCCCCTCTTGCGAAATTATGCCTGGCGAAGTGCAGCGAAGGCGTCGCTAGTGAATCTCCGCAGGTTAGTGAATTTGCCCCTAAGGGAGACTTCCTTAGCTTCATTTGGAACTTCCTGCATAATGGGTTTCAGGATACCTGTACTATATCCCATTCAGCGTTATTCTATTAATTAAGTGTTTCTCCACCATTAAATTAGCCGTTTGGATGGTGTATTTATTTTTGGGTTTATAATTCTTTGCATTTCTTTGCTGTCCCTCTACAGTTAAATTTTAATGGATACATATGTTTTCCCAAGACTGCATCTCTTTAAACAAGTATAATCTGCATCAGATTTGTTAAATCAGTAGAATCCGTTTCTATGAAAGATGTTGCCCCGGTTTCTGCCTAGATGTTAATGATTTTAGCTAACCACTAAACCAAGCCTAGACTGGTAATCTTTGGGTTCTGGCAAATGCCAGAGGGGCTGCTATAAGGTGCAATAGAAAGTCAGTATTTAGTGGGCTGACGCTAGGCCCCCACTGACAGCATCCAACGTTACACAGGAACATACATTCACACGTGCATAATATTCACACAGGCTTGTTCGAGTTTAACCCTTTGTCCATAGGATTGATACTTGGGATAGCAATCTATTTCCTTTTAAATATAAATTAAAGTTTTTTTACACAATGATACTGGTTGAAGTGGTGGTGTATGTGTAATAGCTGTTTTGTCATGATTCTGACAAGTAACACAAGAATGAATGGCAGTTACCACATCAGCATCCATTGCTGGCCACCAGTACAGTTCTCGTAGTCTTTGTTTTGTACGTACAATTCCTTGATGACTCTCATGTGTAAATTGTATGAACTTTTCTCGCAAGGTCTCTGGTACCAATAAACGGTGAGCTCCACGGACAACATAGATATTTTCTAATGACAGTTCATGTCTAATCCTATAGTAAGGTTGAAGATCAGGACTGAGTTTCTTCTCAGCATTTGGCCATTTGCTTTGTAAGATGTCCCCTTATTTTTACTTGAATGGGACATGTGAGGCAAGCTTGCTTAAAATCAGCAGCTGTAACTGTAGATGATAGTAAATCAGTCAATGCTACAACTTCTATGTCCTCATCCAGCATTTCAGAAGCTGTAAGTAAAGGTAAACATGACAAGCAATCAGCAGTAACATTTTTTAAACCTGGTTTATATTTCATTTTGTAGTTGAAATGCTGACCATCTAGCTATACGCATTCCAGCTCTTCCTAGTCCTTTGTTGTACGTAGTGTAGTTAAAGAGCTATGAACCATGCATACTAGTTAAAGGGCTATGAAAGTAAATTATCTACCCCATAGGCAGGTTCTCCATTTTTCTCTTGCCCAAACACACGCTAGAGCTTCTTTTTCAACAGTTGAATAGTTACGCTCTGTCTCTGTAAGTGTTCCGGATGCAAATGCAACAGTTTTCTCTGAATGATCAGCATGGATCTGTGTGAGAACTGCACCAACGCCATAGTCAGAAGCATCTGTAGTAACCACAGTGGGTACTGCAGGATCAAATAAGGCTAGCCCTGGACTGTTCACAATTAGCTGTTTCACTATTTCAATGTTGAGCAGATTCTGACCACACCAGACTTAAAGTTCCACGTAGTAGTGCTCTGAGTGGCTCCACAACTGAAGCATAGTTGGGAATAAACTTAGAATACCAAGAAGTAAGACCTAAGAAAGCTCGTAAGGTCTGGAAATCAGATGGAGTAGGTGCTTGTGTAACCACGTTGACCTGGTCAGGGTCAGAGCGTAATCCATCTTGTGAAATTATGACAGCTGAGTTTGTCTGAAGTGGCATTTGGAAAGGTTCAGTTTGAGTCTTGCAGAATCCAATGCATTTCAGAACGTTTTCCAGGTACTTGTCATGGAGATGCATAGTTGGAGGGCAGACAGTTATATCATGCA
Source organism: Xenopus borealis (assembly GCA_024363595.1). NCBI lineage: Eukaryota > Metazoa > Chordata > Amphibia > Anura > Pipidae > Xenopus > Xenopus borealis. The sequence goes on from CM044433.1 coordinate 34,253,245, forward strand.
AGTAGCATTGTACACCAGGTATGCCATGGAGTATAGAAGACATCAGTCTTTGAAAACAACTCGGTGCTGAAGCCAGTCCATAAGGTACACGCTTGAACCGAAACAAACCATCATGGGTGATAAATGCAGTGAGGTCTCTGCTTTTCTCATGCAGTAATACTTGATGATAAGCACTCTGAAGATCCAGAGTAGAAAAGAATTTTGCTCCTCGAAAATATTTCCTCTATGTGTGGCAAGTGATGATTATCCATAGCTGCTTTATTAGGTCCATGGAGATCAACACACAATCGAATACCTCCAGTTTTTTTTACAACAAATGGTGAAACCCATTCAGAAGATTCTGATTTTCCAATCACATCTTGCTCTACCAGTTTCTTTAGTTCTTGTGAGTCTCCCTTATAGAGTAGGGCAATCAATTTCTGGCATACTGGTTTTACATCTGGTCTCAACTTAACTTTGTGCACAAAGTTCTTTGCATAGCCAAGTGAAGTGTTGCTTTGTGATGAAATTTTAGACACTGGCTGTGTGGCAGGCACATCACATCAATTAATTGTAGGTTTAATGCATCAAAGAGATCCCTTCCAAGTATAGCAGTACCCTTATTCACAATGTAAAAGTCACATTTTGCAGTATTTGATTCAAATTGTACAGTCACTGGCAAGCAACCAAACATAGGGATTGGATCATTTAAGTAACTGACCAGTCTCAGGGCAGGTGCAACAAGCGTCTCTTTTGCAGAGTATTTCAAGAAAATATCCTTTGGTAGTATAGAAACAGCTGAACCTGTATCAAGCATCAGGTTAATGGAGTGACCCTCTTCAGCAGAAGCAGTCTGGAATAAATGTACCAGCTTTATCCACACTTAATACTGTAACATTTGTAGTAGTGACTTCATGAACATCTTTAGCAGAACTACGGCAGACCCCAGAAAAGTGACCAACCGTTGAGCATCTGCGGCACTGTACCACTTTGGCAGGACATGTAGCAAAATGTGCAATGTGCTGTGTTGAACCACAGTATTTTTTATTTGTATTTGCTGTACCGTTTTGCAGTGAATCCCTTTCCTTAGAACTGTATTTTGCCTGTGAATTCACAATCTGTACATTCTGGGCTATTCAGTGTTTAATTTATTTCAAAGTAGGCCTACACATGCACACTGTGCTTCTGTTTGTTGTATTCTGTTGTTGGAACAGTTAAAATTAAAAAAAGGTTAAAACTTTAAAAGCTGTGTTATGTTTTGCGGCTCCAGACTATTTTTCTTTAGTGGAAGAGGGGGCAAAATGGCTCTTTTGATAAAGTAAAGGTTGCTGACCCCTGCTCTAATGCGTGGTGAGTTTGTTTTTTTCACTGTTTGGTCTCAGCATTTCATCTTTTAGGTTCCCAAACTCACAGGAAACAACCAGCTCTCTCAAAGCTGCTACAAATTGTTCTGTGGATTCGCCATTACGTTGTCCACGTTTGCTGAATTTATATCTTTCAGCAACCACATTTACTCTGGGCACAAAAAAGTTATTTATAGCAGTTAGAGCAGTTTCATAGGTATCATCAGGTGATGGTAATATATAGAATATGCACTGTACCTCTGCCCCAAGGCAGTGAATAAGTAAAGCATGCTTTCTAGCTGCAGAAATCTCCCCTTGGTCAGCAGCAATAATGTAATTATCAAACATACGGATCCAAGCAGTAAAAGGTATGGTAGGCTCACCAGGGTTTGGTAGAAAAGGTGCAGGCTGCAGAGGTAGAAAAGACATCCTTGTCACCATTTGTTATGTTTTGGTAGCCAAGGATGAGCAGGGTATAACAGCGCTTTATTAGCAGGTTCATGCAGCCATTACACAACTGCAGTAACTTCTTACTTTCACTTTCATGCTGTACAGAAAGTCCTGTGTATACACAGTGACACCCGCAGGCCAGTTGTATAAGAACCACAGTTCTTTCTATAATTCCTCTATTTTAAGGGTCCCCTTAGAACATTGTGTCAACAGACTATGCTCAGCAACTTGAATTAAATAAAGACGAAATAATGCAGACCGCATCAGAGCTCACCCGACTGTCTGTGTCCTCCCCGCTGCTGCCCTTGCGAGACACCAGCTACTCCACATCAGTAAAGTCTTTGCACAACTGAATCTCCCGCATCCTGGGCGCCAGTCAGGACAAAGTTCGGACACGTGAAAGAGTAAACGGCTTGAGGCACACACATTGTGGTTCACATAAGGTGGTGGGTTTGCTGTGTGGTCTGACTATGCTCAGCAACTGCCAGTTCCCATTGAGGATAAATGGCACTATGTCAAGGATGGCCAGCCTCTGTTCCAAATAACAGCCACACAGGAGTGTTTAGTCAATGCTAGTTATCATATACAGTAAGTTGCCATAGATAATTGTAACTGATACAAAGTCATTTTTCACAAAGAGAAGCTTGTGCCTTTTAAATATTGGTCCAACATTGATGGGCCAATTAGCCGCTTGGCTGCACATAAGTGTGAGCTTGTGAAGCTGGGGATCAGCTGATGATCTCATACAAATAACAAATCAGGTCATTGCTTGGCCTTTTTTCCCCTTTTGACAGCTTTCATCAGCCAAACCATTTGTTAGGGGGCCTTCACACAAGATCGTTTAACTTGGGGCATGCCTTTATCATGAGGGCATGTGTGAGCCTGCCATGATCTGGGTGTCACAAAATTAACCAATTACCTGCATTTGATTATGTCCGCTATAGTTTACCTCACAGCTCATCTACCAATGGGGGCAAGGTAGAAAGTGTAGAAAAACAGGAGCAAAGTAGCATATGATGCATCTCACCCCCTGTGCATTGTCAGGAGTGGCTCTTTAGAATAGGAACAAAAAGTGTTGTATCTTGTCTCTTATCTGAGTACTAAAAATAGGCCTTGATATTTTAAATATACAGAGGCCCAAACAGCCCCCTACATAACATCAGACTGGACCGGAGGGACACCAGGAAAAAGCCAGGTGGGCCCCAGTTCTTGTGATCCCAGCTGATCCAGACCCACTCCTCTCCAAAATCTAATGTCACTCCAATATGACCTCCCCCAACCATGGACATACCTTAGAAGTATTAGGTAAGGGGGGCCCCAGACACCCCAGTCCAACGCTGACCCCACAGGCCCTAAAAATAGTGACTGTCTATGGCATCTTACAGCAGCCCCTATGTCATTGCAGGAACCCTCTGTAGAAGTTTCTGCATGATATCATACATAGTGTGCAATTTGTGCTAGGTGCTAATAGTTTGTAAATGAGCTTTTATATCTTAAATTGGGTGTCCATTTAAAGCAATCCACTGTCAAAACACCAATGGTTTCCTGATAAGTTACTACAGGTATGGGACCTGTTATAAGGAATGTTCTGGACCTGGGCTTTTCATGATAAGGAGGTTTCTGTCATTTGGATCTCTATACCATAAGTCTACTAAAAATTATTAAACCTAAACCCAATTGGATTGCTTTGCCTGCCAGGATTAATTACATCTTAGTTTGGATCAAGTACAAGGTGCTGTTTTATTATTACAGAGAAAGATTATTTTTAAAAATTCAAATTATGTGATTAAAATGGAGTCTATGCATGAAAACTTTCTGGATGAAGGGTTTTCAGGCCCCATACCTATATCTAGCATTGCTCAAAGTACAGTACAGACCCGTAGATCATATGTCAAACCGGTATGTTTAAAGGGGTGGTTCACCTTCAAGTTAACTTTTAGTATATTGTAGAAGGGCCAATTCTAAGAAACTTTTCAATTGGTCTTCATTATTTATTTTTCATAGTTTTTTAATGATTTGCAATTTTCTTCTGTTTCTTTGCAGCTTTCAAATGGGGGTCACTGACACCATCTAAAATGTATTGTTATTGCCCTTTTTTATTGCTCATCATTCTATTCAGTCCATCTCCTATTCATATTCCAGTCTCTTATTCAAATCAATGCAGGGTTGCTAGGGTCATTTGTACCCTAGAAAACAAATTGCTGACACTGCAAACTAGAGAGCTGCTGAATAAAAAGCTAAATAACTATAAAACCACAAACAATAAAAAATGAAAACCAATTGCAAATTGTCTCAGAATATCACTCTCTACATTATTCTAAAAGTTAACTCAAAGGTGAACAACCCCTTTAACTTGCTTTGTTCTTATATCTCATACTCACTCAAGTTTAATGTAATTATGTGTTGCCTGTTTCATTTTAGGAGACTCATGGCTCTTCTTCCAGCTGTACTTTTCCTTCTCTGGGCCAGTACTGCATCACAAGCACATGGAAAAAAACCCAACTTTGTAGTGTTGATGGCCGATGATCTTGGAATTGGAGAAGTCGGTTGCTATGGAAATAAGACTTTAAGGTAAATTGATGATGAAATAATTGGCAGCCTATTACAGTTTTTTCTTATAATTGTTTTCTATGATTTGTTGAATTTAGATGTGAAGAACGGGGGGCTGGTGACTGAATGATAATAGATTTAGGATGGAGGGGGATACAGGGGAATCCAAGTTAAGACGGATGGGAGTATTGTGTCTATAGTGGATTTCTATTAGTGGGGAGGGAGGGAATGACGGGGCAGAGGAGGGAGGGGAAAGCCACAGAAGTGTAGGGAACACGTAATAGGGGTAGGTGGAATACGCTTAATAGGTACCTGCAAGCGCCCCCTTATGATTGCTCCTTAGAGAGGTGCCACTTCTGCCTACCCCTAGCCCGGCCCTGGCAAGAGGGCCCATTGGTACCTGGGCCCACCGGGAGTTTTCCTGGTATCCCGGTAGGACAATCCTACTCTGCATAAATGGACTCTACATACGACGGCTCAATACAGCAGCACAATACAATGTCCTTTAATAAATGTGATTATTTTTCAGGACTCCAAACATTGACAGACTGGCGAGGGAAGGAGTTAAACTCACACAACACATAGCGGCAGCTTCTCTATGTACACCGAGCAGAGCAGCATTTCTGACTGGACGATACCCTATCAGATCCGGTAGGCTTGCTATTAAAATCTAAAATTCAATTAATCTTTCAATTAATCTTAGGGGTACAGGCAAGTTGTTTCTAGTTGTATTAAAGTACACATCCCACAAATACCTAAGTCTGCAGAAACAATTATTACAAGCAACATGCACATTAAATATGCAATTATTGGAGGGGAAAATACTCTGCATTGGGTCCCATTATTTATAATACAGATTGCATCCCTACAGCTGTCAGGGGATAATGGGAATTGTAGTTCACCAACAGCTGGATGCTGCATGTTAAGTACTGCTTAAGTTATTGCACAATTGCAGCCTCTTCACAGAAAAAAAGATACATTTCTGTGTCACAATGGAGTCGCCTCACTCCCTAACAGCAAGTTTGTGGTTCCCTGAATGTATCAGGGTTGGAGTCCTTCCTGAGGCCACAGACAGTCCCTCCTAAGGATCCATTGCATTGGCCCAGGTACAGGTACAAGCGGTGGCTTTTGACTCCAAAAGTCAGTTCAGACTAAATTGGCTTGATCTGTTTATAGTTCACAGTAAATAGTTTTATTTGTTTTTGGAAGTCACTGCAATGTCTAGAACAGTGATCCCCAACCAGTAGCTCGCGAGCAACATGTTGCTCTCCAACCCCTTGGATGTTGCTCCCAGTGGCCTCAAAGCAGGTGCTTATTTTTAAATTCCAGGCTTGGAGGCAAGTTTTGGTTGCATAAAAACCAGATGTACTGCCAAACAGAGCCTCAATGTAGGCTGACAATCCACATAGGGCCAATCACCACACTTATTTTGCACCCCAAGTACATTTTTCATGCTTGTGTTGCTCCCCAACTCCTTTTACTTCTGAATGTTGCTCACGGGTTCAAAAGGTTGGGGATCCCTGGTCTAGAAGATGGGGTCCATCCACACTAAAGGGCAATTCTAACATTTACATCTGACAAGTTTGGCTGATTTACATCATAGTTCTTAACTGGCACTTTAGGTAGCCAGTTGTGACAGATCATACAATTGGATTGCAAATGGTGTTTCCAACATTACACATTGGCTGCTGCTTTACAGATATTCTCTTGCCTCTTTTCATCCTTCAATTCCCTATATTTCCACCACACCCCCTGCATCCCCTAACAAGAGCCTCTAGGGTTTTCTCCATGCCTAGAACTGTCCAAGAAATCCTAGCAAGAGAGGACACTACCACCTAGTGGCAGAAAATAGGTTACTACAATGACAGCATATACAGAATATTTAATATCGTAAGAGAATTTCTTCCTCCACAAGTTTTACCTGTGTCCCCTTGCAGCAGATCATGCTTTCCATGTCAGGGAAATGCAGGAAGGATCATAGCCCAAGCTACTCTATAAGTATGTATTTGATGCAAGTGAGGAACACAAGTGGAAGGCAACTTGATCTAATGTAGTACATGTACAGGAACTGTTATTCAGAATGCTCTGGACCTGGGGTTTTCAGGATAAGTGATCTTTCCAAATAGTTTTACAATTAATTAAACCCAATAAGGATTAATTATATCTTAGTTTGAATCAAGTACAAGGAGCTGTTTTATTATTACAGAGAAAAAGGAAATAATTTCTAAAAAATGAAATGATCTCATTGAAATGGAGTCTATAGGAGATGGACTTCTCATAATTCAGAGCTTTCTGAATAACGGGTTTCTGGATAATGGATGCCATACCCAGGGCTGGATTTACATAGCGGGCACCCCTAGGCCCGCTATCATTTGTTGCCCCTGTCCCCACCCTTTTATTTGCTCAAATTTTCATCATCGGGATAGAGCAATGGGAATTTGCACACAGGAAATTAGAATTTCTGACCCAATGTGGGTGTGGTTGGGCAGCATGCCGCCCCCTAAAATCCTTAGGTGGCCTCTTTACAATCCGGGCCTGTCCCGCAGCATGTTTCTGCTAGAATATAAATGTATTTGACTGTCTTCAATGCTTCCCATTACCTTTAACGGGTAAATACAAGTCTGCGTGATTTTCCACAAAAAAAAATTACATTCCATTGTAGTCAGTCAGAGCAAAAGGAGGCATAGGAAAAGGCATTTATCGAGCTATTCTGCAAAATACAAAACAGACTAAAATACTACATAATTAGATGAACACAAACCTAGAGCTAACATCTGTTGTTATGTTACCGTACACATAATATACTGTATTTAGCAGTGGGACATTATTCCTGGTGCAAGATTTCCCAGCTGTCATTCCGAGAGTTCAATGCTGTCAGTGTGATACAATACACCAACCGGGGCAGTCAAACCCACAGTGTAAAGTGCAGCTGTTGTGCTGCTCGGAATCCAGTTACACAGGCAGCTGAAATAACACAATAACATTATGAGTATTTTTCACTTGTGGGAGAAGATTGATTTGTGGGGAGGAGAGGAATTTACGACAAAAATACAGACAAAAACAAGATGAAAACTTACAAATTTGGGTACTGGATCTGTTTTGTAAATTGTACCAGCCCAATAGCAAGTTCTTGGAACCCCATGTGCATAATAGTTTGCTGTATTGAAAAGTCACTCCACCACCAAAGTGCTAGCGATATCTCTGTATGGAAGGAGAGGCAGCCATATTGTTCATGCCAGTCTGCTGGGCAATGAGGTTATAGTGGTTTGCCACTTTCACAACTGCAAAAGATCAATTTGTTGTTCCAAACAAACCAATAAATTGATATTTTGCTGCCACCTTTATGAATGGCCAAAAGTATCTGGACACCAGTGCATCATTCAAAGGTGGTTTTGAGAATTCTATGTTTGTCTGCAACAGCACCTTAGTGGAACTCTATCCTGGAGTTGAAGAACTTCACAGACCTGCAGCAGCCCTCTCTTGGAATGTGAGACACCTTTATGCATGGCCAAAAATATGTGGACGCCCCGATACACATTATTGCCAATGTAGGTGCCAGTTCATCTTTCCGGGGTGGTTTTGAGAATTCCGTGTTTCCTACTCTACACCAACACCTTCGGAAAGTCCTATCCTGGAGTGGAAGAACTAGACAGACTTGTGGCAGCAGATGTGAGCCTGATCACCAGCTACTTGCGCATCAATGGAAGCAAATTCCACTAGTGGAAATTCTTCCCCAGAAGGATAGAGGCTGCAAAGACAAAACCAGCTTTATATTAATAATTACATATTGGACAGGCAAGGATCCACACACTATTTACCATACAGCAGGGTCAGACTGAGCAAGAGAGAAAAAACCCAGTGGCCCCCAGTCTTCATGGGACCCAGACCTGAGCCCCACCTGCTCTCCGCCATCAATCCACAGCTGCCCTCCCTCCACAAGCAGCATACGTTATGGTGCACAGGAGGGGCCAGTCGGTGGGTGAGTGCTGGGGGCACCTGGGGTAGCAACCCAATTGTGCCTCACACAACCCAGTTCAAACCTGCCATATATTGTATGTATACATGTGTGTATGGAACTTTAGTTCTGATTTAAGGACTTTTAGGGATGCCCTCCTGTTAATCTTCTTTGCACCATGTTCCATTAAGACTTACAATGGATCATTCATGAAGTGCAGGTCAGGATGCAAAGTGCAAAAAATTGGCCTCAATTGCATGGTAGTGATGTGTTTATGAATACTGATGGGCAAATCTCTCCCGTTTCGCCAAAAAATTCACAACAGTCTGAAAAAATTCACGAAACGTATTGAAGTCAATGGGTGTCAATATAACACGACTATTTTGCTCAAATGCTTTCAATTCAATGGGCACCCGAATAATTTTGACGCACATCAATTTTCTATGCACAAGGCAATTCTGAAAAAAAAAAAATTTTGTTGCAGCTAATTTACCACAGCGAATTTTCGCAAAAACATTCATGGGCAGTGAAATTTGGAAATTAGCCATCAATCCATGCCTGGCGAAGATATTCGCCCAGCACTATTCGTGAGGCGCAGGCAGGAGCTGAACAAAGGCCTCACACAGGCAGTGCCAGGATACAGATTCTCCTTGAATAAGGAACATGTTAGCACAGATACAAATGATGACATGTAATGTAGATCCCCCCTATCACCAGTTTTCTTACACATCAACTGCAAATTTTCAAGTCAGGAAGATAATATATACCATACATTTATTTCCAAGTTTATGTTCAGTATGTATGCAAACCATTTAGAGTTATATTTTATTTTTGTATATTCGCCTCTTGTAGGAATGACTGGACACGATGGAGGGTATTTAGTTCTGATGTGGTCTGCTGTGTCTGGAGGCCTCCCGACAAATGAAACCACGTTTGCCAAAATACTGCAGGAGCAAGGCTACACAACTGGGATCATAGGTTTGTTTTTATTGATAAAATAATATATATATCATAATATATAATAATGTATGAATTTACTTCTACATTCAGTTTTTTTTTTTTGCTTGTGTTTTTCTACATTTCTATTTCCTAAAGTCTCTTTATAAGAGATATGAATGAAGTGAGTGTCCACCCTTCAGTTAACCTTACGTTTAGTATGATGTAAAAGGTGATATTCTGAGACAATTTGCAATTGGTTTTATTGTTTTTATTATTTGTAGTTTTTGAGTTTTTTATTCAGCAGCTCTCCAGTTTGCAATTTTAGCAATCCAGTTGTTGGGATCTGAAGTAACTAGCAACATGTTACTTTGAATGAGACTGGAATATGAATATCAATAACAATACATTATTGTTACAGTACATTTTTAGATGGGGTCACTGGCCCCCATTTGAAAGCTGGAAAGATGAAGAAGGTAAATAATTCAAAAGCTAATAAAAAAAAAATAGTAAAGACCAAAAAATTGAAATGAAAAATTGTCCATAACATACTAAAAGTTAACTTAAAGGCGAACTTCCCATTCCGTGCAGGAAGTGCCATGGTGGGAACCTGTGCTATGTAGGTGTTCCAGTTGGTCAATAGATTTTACCTAGTTCCATAGTCTATAAAATGGGAAAAAAACAAAGTATTTTCTAAACCAACTCCACTTTAGGTTGGAGGGCCTGAAGAAAAGTGCAGAACCTTGGTGAAAGTTGGGGAGCAGGAACCCCATGAATTAGGCTTTAGAAAGTAACAATCTGGCTCCTGTGAGACATATGGAGATTAAACTGCCAATGGATAAAAGATTGTGAGCTTGGGCTTTAATGGTAGTGCACAGTGAATGTAATTAAATGTCTTGATGAAGAAACAATTGATTTTGTGGCAAGAAAACCATGTGCCTTTCAAGCAGACATGTCAAAGACACAATGAACAATTAAAGATTTGCAGTGCAACAAACTGTATAGGGAGCAGTATTACATCATAAAAGTCAAACACTTGTTCTTTTTGTACATTTTTATTCTGTTGACGTCTTTTATTGCATATCTTCAGAGTATTGCAGCAACGAGGCATGGATTGGATTGAACTAGGTGTGGCCTGGTATATTAGGGGTGTGACCAAAAATCAAGGAGCATTGGGCCTTCATGAATAAGCCATTTCTTTGTTGAGGTTAAATGTATTCTATGCATAAAGACAAAAGCAACATGAGGGTATTGCATGAGATCTAGCACACATTTAGTTGCATGTGGCACTACAGGTGTCATGTGCCTCTGTTATATGGGAGAGCAGGTATACTTTAAAATGGTGAGCCTCAGGACTGGCTGAACTGTAATACCCCTGGGAACTTTCGGTACCTGGTGTAAATCAGTGCAGCAAAGGATCCAAACAGAGAGGTAATTCTTGCAGCAAAATAAGTTGTTTATTCACAAAGGACAGCTGCAATGGAGCAATTCACAGGCACTTAGATAACCACAGGATGACAGTAACAGGATTCTTCCCATTCAGTGAAATAGCACAGTTAGGATGAACACCTCTTGGCAATTTCCTCCCAGAGTGTTAAGCTTCCTGCCCAGGGATAGTCAGCTTTGGGTCTTGGTTCTTGGCACCCTCACTGGTCCTCACCCAGTCCTTGAGCTAGTGGTGTACACGCCACAGGCTTATAACCCCACTACTTGTCCTCGTTGGAGCGGATGCTGCTTACTAGCTACCCTGTACTTACTCTCACTCCTAGCGTGACTATTGAAATGCTCACTATCATTAAATAGCTCTTATCTAAATATCTAACTTTCCACTGGCAAGCCTGGATCTGTAATACGTCCCAGGACAGACCCTGAGCACATGGAGCTAAACCCTTTTATACTTTAAACTACTGCCACCTAGTGGACAATCCACTTGAACTAATGTGGACCCAGGAAAAGGGGCCTTTAAGGTGGCAATAGACGGGGGTATCGCCAAAGAAGCAGACCTCTCCCTGATATGCCCACATTGAGGTGGGCGATATCAGGCTGATCCGAACGTGGGCCCTGGGACCTAAAGATCGGATCATAATGGAGGCGATACGGGGGGTGAGATTGCGGGACCGCATACACGCAGAGATGCGTCCGTGATCCGACTGGGTTTTTTAATCTGCCCAATCGAGATCTGGCTGACCTTCATCCAGATATCGATTGGGGAAGCCCGTCGGATGGCCCCACGTGTATGGGGGCCTTTAGGGGACCTATTAGCAAGGGGAAACTGCCTGAGTAAACATAACCAAATCTCAGGGTCACCAGAGGTAGAGGCAGGGAGTTGAGAAAAGAAAAAAATTCTGGAGATGTTACTTTGTTCTGCTGTCATTTTTCCTAAAATGCTTATAAATCCTATGTTGATTTTCAAGTGATATAAAATTTAAACCTACTTGTAGTCATGCTTTATATTCCATTCGACTGGCCTAACTTTCAGAATCCCAAGCAATGCACTTGACCCTGTTAGACTTTTTAGTCAATCGCCCCCATACAACTGCAAAAACATTGCACTGGTGGCTTTATGGTTTGTATCCATGTTGGACGTAATTGTTTGTTTGTTTTTTTGACCAGGAAAATGGCACCTCGGAGTCAACTGTAGATCCAGGGATGACTTTTGCTATCATCCGCTCAACCACGGTTTTGATTATTATTATGGTATGCTTTATACACTGATCAACGACTGCCAAGCCTCCATGCCAAGTGAGATCCATGGGCCCTTTCGGGCAAAACTGCTGTTTTATGCTCAGCTATTTGCAGTGACTCTGCTCACTGCTATGGTTTCTAAGCGAATGGGATTTCTTACACTTTCCTGGAAAGTTTTTGTCATTTTTGCCTCTATCGGTATTATATACTTTGCTTACTGGTATGTGGCCTATGAGTTCTTAAGGTACTGGAATTGTTTCTTGATGAGGGACTTTGAAATTACCGAACAGCCAATGGACCTGGAAACAACAGCTGGGAAGATGGTTAATGAAGCAAAGTCTTTTATCAGAAGGTAATATGGCATTGACAAATGTGTTTGTGTAAATTGATAAAAAAAATATTTTCTTGTGTTTATCATCAAGCTCTTCTATCTGTGCTGGAGGCAAAGGGAGACTAAATAATATGCTGAAGTGCAGGAATATATAACACAGAACTGAATTAGAGTTCATTTTCATGGCATGGTGATTGATGTGGCCATTGAGATATGTGGCTATAGTACACAGGTGGACAAAACATGCGGAGGCCTGTTTACCAACAGTCTGATTTTCATGGTTTTAGAGGGTTTTCAAATTTATTAAAAGATTTAAACTGAAAAATCACGAGTGGGAAAAGTCGGGAAAACGATGACCTTTTGACTTGTCGCACAATAACTCCAACTTTTTCATATTGACCTTTTTCGTAAAACCAAAAGAAATATTTTACAGTTGTAAAATTGTAAAGGTAGGCATTACTCAAAAATGGCTAAACTACCAGTTACTTAAACACATATAATGTATCGAAAATGAATCCGCGCCCAAAAGCTCAAAGAAAGACGAGCAAAAATAATTGGTGTAGTATTTCTCTAAAATATGGGAAGTGCAAGGGTATCTGTTAGGTAAACCAAGTGATCTCTAAAAAAAAACACAGCTGTGTATAGGGATTCCCCTTTGGAGAGAAAGTTGTTGGCCTTCAACCTTCACGTTTTTTGTGCAGTAATTAAATTAACAGTAACGCCAAAAAATGAAAATGTTGTAAAGGAATAACAATATATAATAGTGTTGCACTGCACTGGTACAACCAGTGTGTTTCCTTCAGAAACGTTACTATAGTTTATATAAACAAGCTGCTGTATAGCCACGGGGAGCAGCCATTCATAGCTAAAAAAGGATAAAAAGCAGATAACTGACAAGCTCTGTAGTATACAATGAAATTCTTCAGAACTTATCTATCTACTGTGTATCCTGTGCTTGAATGGTTGCCCCATGGCTACACAGCAGCTTGTTTATAACACACCATTTTTATCAGAGCATGGCAACAGTACATTGTATTGTCATTCCTTTAAAACACTTTAATTTTTGGTGTTCCTGTTCTGTTAAGGAAGACAACCCAGTGTCCTGGTTTCCCCATTCAGCAGCCTTTGTATATCGGTTTGCTGGCATTTTCTTGTAGTCACAACGTGCTTGTCGATGGGGCACCTTATGGTGATGTCACCACCTCAAGCATTTTGTCTTTGGCGACTTCCTAGGAGACCACTATTGCTTAGTATCAAATATGAGTGTTTTTCTGATACTGACGCTAAAAATTTTCAAAATATGAATCTACATTAAAAGTTACCTATAGCTAATTTTTCACTGATAGTTCTGCTTTTCTACGTAATTGTTCCTTGAAGTTCCTAAACCTGACTTTTATAATGCTAATGGAATACTGCTGCACAAATATGACAGCCCCCTCATACAGAAACATGGGAGTAAGAAAGGTAATGTAAAAGCATCTGCAAAATTATTAATAATATACAGAGACAACCTTACGATAGATATAAAAAATAAAAAAAAGAGGTTATTTTCTGGTGTCTACCTCTTTAATAAAAGACACACACACACATGCCCAAACCCATTTCTCTTCTCTTGTAAAAGATTTATTATAAGAATTATTTTGCATCCATGGGCACCTAAGGGTTTGGGTGCAGTCACAACCCCTGTAGCAATGTCCCTGTAAAAAATACTATTGTCTGTTCCATTTCCAATGTATTTTTATCTACTGTGTTCCTTTTAGGAACAAAGAGGGTCCTTTTCTATTATTTGTATCTTTCCTGCATATCCATACTCCTCATTTTACTACTGAAAAGTTCAGAGGGAAGAGCAAGCACGGACTTTATGGGGATAATATTGAAGAAATGGACTGGATGATTGGTAAGATTGATTGGTAACTTATGATTGGTAGTAACTTATGATTGGTACTAACTGCAGTTTTACAATTCAAAAAAACATTCAGGCAAGTACAGGTTATCAAGAAACCCATTATCCAAAAAGCTCTGAGTTATGGAAAGATTTTAATCAAATAAATTCTTTATTTGTTTAAAGGACAAGAAAAGGCAAAAAAAGTAAAATCCCATTTTACTTCCTTTAATGATAAAGAAATCTATCTCCAATATACTTTATTTTAAAAAATGTGTACCGTTTTTATAAGAAACCTGACTGTATTCAGTGAAATTCTCCCTTCATTTACTGCTGTGGATAGTAATTGTCAGACGGTCCCTAACTGCTCTGCAGAGAAACAATCATACTCATGAACAGCATGGGGACACTCCGCTTTGCTTCCCAGCCATGCAGAACTCAAGCAGCTTTGTTTCTGTGTAGAGCAGTCTGCAACTGTGTAGAGCTTTGTATTGGAATTTATTTTTGCCTTTGCATGGGACAAAAATCATGGATCATGCATTATTTTGTTGCAGGCACTGGTTCTGGAGAGTTGGAGAAAGTTTGTATTAAACAATACAAAAACTATAAAATCCACATTAGATTACATGACAACACAGGACCCAGTGCAGTCTGTATATTCTGATTATTAATCAGTCTTGCCGTATCAGCTTCTGGCAGATATTATTTGACTTGTGCTGTTTTGATCATTTATGACGGTCCCTAAGCAGCCCAGATCACACTGAGCATGTGCACAGTCTTGCAAAGATGTATAACATAGTTACAAGATGACAGCCCCCTGTGGCCAACTTTGAAAGCATAAATCATTTGTTTGATTAGGTTTGTGGTGCAGTAAGTTCATGTTTATGTTTAGTATACAAAATACAGCATTTCTAGCCTTATTCTATTTTACACTTTCCTTGTCCTTAAATTATTTCTTTTTCTCTTTGGAATTAGGCACAGGAAGAGCCATTTGTACATTTTAATAAGCAACATCACAGCCAATTACCACAAAAGGCAGAAGACAAGTATAGAAGAAGTGGTATAGGTCATATGTTTTCCTTTTTATGTAGTTTTAAGAACTTTCATTGGCTAATTATTTAGCAAAAAGCTCAAATGAGTTATTTGAAGGTTCTCTTTGCATCAGATGATTCCTTGTGATTCCACTGTGGGTGACTATTGCTGATGTTTCAACCTTTCCAATACTTCACGGAATGCTTTATAAAATATAATCTTGAGATTGTTTTGTGTAATTTCAGGGGAAATAATTGGTGCTATAGACGAAGAAGGCTTGGTGAACAACACAGTTACTTATTTTACGTCTGACCATGGAGCATATTTAGAAGGCTTGCATCCAGAAGGCAGAGGCTTTAATGGAATTTATAGAGGTAAGATCTGGACATATGAAAGCTTTACAGCTGTATCTATTTTGGTACCATATATATTTATCAGTAAATGGGCAAACTAGGGTTGTTTATGGTGTTTGGCCTACACTGTACTAAAACTGTGTCTGTGTTAAATAAATGGAATTCAAGTATCAGTGGTCAATTAGTGTAGTCTCTAATTATAGTGATTTTGTTTTGAACCCTGTTCTGCAGGAGGGAAAGGCATCGGAGGTTTAGAGGGAGCAATACGGGTACCAGGTATATTCCGGTGGCCGGGTGTATTCCCTGCAAATACCATTATTGATGAACCTACAAACCTCATGGATATATACACCACAGTGATCAAACTTGGAGGAGGCAAGTTACCAGAAGACAGGTATGTTCATGATAAATGATATATATGCTACATATTTCACCTGAATGGCATGTGTTTGTAACCTTTTTTTGTAAAACAAATTGAAAATGAAAAAGTAACCTGGCTGCAGGCACTGTATTGTCAATGTCAAATCGATAATTTGACATGCATACAATGCATTTTAGTGAGGATAACACAATTCTTGCAGTTTGGGGTGTTTTAAGCACTAGTACATAAAGAGGTTGTTCACCGATAATGTCTTAGTATGATGTAGAGAGTGCCAATTGGCAAATGGTTTTCTGTGGTTTTTGAAGTATTCAGCTGGTTGGAATTCAGCAGCACTGGTGGTTATGGTCCCATTTAAAGGGATACTGTCATGGGGAAAAAAAGTTTTTTTTCAAAATGTATCAGTTAATAGTGCTGTTCCAGCAGAATTCTGCATTGAAATCCATTTCCCAAAAGAGCAGATTTTTTTCTATTTCATTTTGAATCTGACATGGGGCTAGATATATTGTCAATTTCCCAGCTGCCCCAAGTCATGTGACTTGTGCTCTGATAAACGTCAAACACTCTTTACTGCTGTACTGCAAGTTGGAGCACTATCCCCCCCCTAGCAGCCTAACAACAGAACAATGGGAAGGTAACCAGATAACAGCTCCCTAACTCAAGATAACAGCTGCCTGGTAGATCGAAGAACAACATTCAATAGTAAAAGCCAAGTCACACTGAAACTCCTTCAGTTACATTCAGAAGGAAAAACAACAGCCTGCCAGAAAGTAGTTCCCTCCTAAAATTCTGGCACAAGTCACATGACCAGGGGCAGCTGGGAAATTGACAAAATGTCTAGCCCCATGTCAGATTTCAAAATTGAATATTAAAAAATCTGTTTGGTCTTTTGAGAAATTGATCTCAGTGCAGAAGTCTACTGGAACAGCACTATTAACTGGGTTTGAAAGAAACATGTTTTCCCATGACAGTATCCGTTTAACCTAGCTTTGTGCTTATGTAGGTTTTGAACCAAAAAACAAATTAATATATCATTTGTAGTAGATTTCTAGTAGATAGTCCCAGAGAGAAGATAAAAGCAAATAAGGTGGGCCTTTAAACTTTTTGTTTTATCTTCAGATAAGATAGCTATATGTTGTATGGAATATATCTTTCATTACTGAAATTAAAATTATTACCAAAGCCTTTGCCAAATCAAAGTACAGCATATATACAGAACATGTAATAAAGTAATCAATGGTGCAAAGTTTGCATTAGGTCCAGTAACCCATTGCCAATAGGTGTAATACGGACATAGAAGTAATTATCACATGAAACAAATACTTGGCAGGAGCATTCTGCAGAGTTTGTTTTATGTAATAAGCACTTATAGATCTAAATGATTTTGGGAAGCATTTTAGTTCATTAGTGATATGTATTCTGTAATGAAGAAGGTGGGATGGTCTAAAGATTTAGCATTTCATACACTGAATTTTTTGCCTGTATATATATATATCAGAGGGTACTGTACATGGTTTACATTTTTAGCAAGAAATAATTTAGTCATTTCATCAAATTAGGATAATCGATGGCAAAGATCTGATGCCTCTGCTGCAAGGGGTGGAGTCTGTGTCGCCTCATGACTTCATGTTTCATTACTGCACTGACCAACTGCATTCTGTCCGATGGTATCAAAAGAGCAGTAAGTATGTAAAGTATGCAATGTATTTCTTGTTTTAAAACTAATTTGTACATAACTGACAACTATGGTGAAAAGGGTTCTTAAGCATCCAGTGTGCCCCCCCCCCCCCACCAGATTAAAGAAAATACAGCTGCAAAAGAATTTACCAATAGGACAACAACCTATTTTGTAACTGTGGCTTCATTTTATTACAATGTAATGAAACATGGGGAGAGAGGACATACTTGCTGGGTGCTAGAAAAGCTACATTATTTTACTCTTCCAACTCGAGTTGCAAGAACAAAGAACGTGGAGCCAGATTTACACAGATTATATAGTATTCTAATTGGACAATTATTTTGCATTTTAAATAATATGCTGGCTTGTATAAGAACAGGGGAGTTATACTACCACTTTACAGGCCACAGGTGAAGCCTCAAATTGAATACTGCATTCAGGTTTGAAGGCCAGCTCTACAGAAAGGTGACTGATAATCTAATGCTTGAATTAACAAAGATTAAAAGGAAAGACCCCAAGAAAAACAGATGTGAGGAAAGAAAAATTCAGCGAAGGAGGGAATATTTCCCAGCCAAAGTAGGTGACTAGAAACAGGGCACCACAATAGGTTAAAGCTAAAATAAATATGACAATTTGCCCCATTTCACTTCTGAGATGGATCTGGTATTAATTGTCTAATTATGTTTATGTATCTTCATTAATTTAGCTTCTATGTGTTATTTTTGTGTTTTTATCTGATTTCAATGTGTGGTTCACTCCGAGATGGAACATACATACATGTTCAGTAATGTGAGTCTTTTCCTTTGAATGGTGGATGGATTGTACATAGAGTACAAACGCAATACCTACAACTCAAACCGATTTGATCCATCTCAGCCCTACCATTAGAATGCAGGAGACACAGGTACTTTATTTTCAATCCATCTGATCCTGGTTGCTGCATATTAAAGGTGCCTGCATTTATCTTGGAGCAAACTACACTTTGAACTGGGGTACACTTACTAAGCAATAGACAATATATTTATTTAATAAACATTTTCAATTCTAGATCAAACAGTTTGGAAGGTCCATTACATGTCTCCAAAATTCTCTCCAGAAGGAGCCGGAGCCTGCTATGGAACTAAATTTTGCTCATGCTCTGGCAATGGCATCATACTCCATGATCCACCACTTCTTTATAATCTCTCTGGTGATCCATCTGAGAAAAATCCTTTTCCACATGACGTGGGACCATACCAGGAAGTGATACAAGAAATTGAGCAAGCTGTGGCAAATCATAAAATATCTTTACGCCCAGTACCTCAACAGTTGTACAGATTCAACAATATGTGGGACCCCAGGCTACAACCTTGCTGTGGAACATTTCCACTATGTTGGTGTCGCAAAGAATGAGTAACCCCGAAACTTTCTTTTTATGGATCAACAAAAGTATTCAGTTAAATTAAATAGTGTCCAAGACTCAGGGAAGGGTATTCATCTCAATATATACAAAATGTTTTTAACTGGTGCAGAAGTACAAATAAGAGGTATATCGTAAAAATTGGGTTTTTTTTGACAACTGGCAAAGCCAATTCTGCAACAGAATGTAGCCTATATAAACTGCTTGAACTGAGGTCTGTATGGGGTCTGCTTTTATTCAATTTGTTAATTAATGACTTGGGATGGGAATTGTAGGTAATGTATCTGTGATTGTTCATGACATAAAACCATGTAGGACAATTTTTTCAGGATGTGCACTCCTTGCAGGAGGATCTGGACTAATTGTCAATCTTGGCACCTGGTGCCAATGTAAAGGTGGTCTGAAAACAGACTGTACTGTTCATAGAACTTTTCCTAAACATTTGTTGTTCAGGCCAGGCCAATAGCAGTGAATCATCTCCATACATTTCTCCTTTGAATTCCTAACCATACAGGAGTGAGTGGTTGTTTAAAAGTATCAGTTCACACCCTCCTTGTAGGTCAATGACTTGGTCAGGACAACCCTTGTGTACCAGTTCAACCTAATTCTTGACCTTTAAGTTGGGCTTTCTGGGGAATCTAGGAGAGTAAAGTGCTGTTCCTTCCAAAATTATTATTATTGCATCAATGAAGCCTTTACATTCACTACTTCATGAGATAATATAATGTCAGCTGGAGCTCTTGTGAATTCTAGCAGTCATAAATATTATGTCCTTTCCCCACTTGTCTAACTGAACTATATATATATATATATATATATATATATATATATATATATATATATATATATATATATATATCTACAAAGACAGTCCATTTGTTATAGAAAAAAGACTCGCATTTAAGTTGCTGAACATGTTTTAATTGACTGTATTCCCATAGCAGGTACAGTTTTTCAGACGAGTACCTCAACGTTTATAGTAACATCAGTTTTGATGAAAAAAAAATTACATTCCAATGTTAAGGCAGATGATATGTGACAATGCTGTGATGTGAAAAATAAGAAATTCTATATAAATATAAGAAAGAAACTCCTTTGAAAAAGTACTGTGGTTATCATTGTGAAAATTCAGATAAAAGAATTTCAAGAACACGATTCCACACCAACATGCCTAATTATGTTAGGATAAGGAGAGGCAATGGATAATAAAGACAGAAGATATTGCAAAACTAAATAGCTCTAATTTATTTGGATAGTATGTATTAAAATATTACAAGATTGTTAAGCATAATATAAAACCAAACAAAATGCCACGGCACAATAAATAATGCAGAGAGAGATGGAAGGTTGTACAGCCCGGCAGTAACAAAGGCAGAGAGTTACTGTAAAAATCTATCTAACTTTTTTTGGATGTTCTCAAAGGAATACTTTCCCATGTAGTCAATATGCCCTTGCTCCCACTTTCTGCGCTCATCTTCTGCTCTGGCCTCTTCTTCTGATTCGTGGATAGACAACTCTGAAGCAGAATGGGCAAGCTGGACCTTCATCAAAGCAAAGTTAAACATATTTTTACAATGGTGTCCCATACCCAATGGCTGAAAAGATTTTATTACACAGGTACAGGACCGGTTATCCAGAATGCTTGGGATCTGGGGTTTTCCGGATAATGGATCTTTCCATGGTCTGCTAGAAAATCATGTAAACGTTAAATAAACCCAAAAGGCTGGTTTTGCATCCAATAAGGATTCATTATATCTTAGTTTGGTTTGAGTACAAGCTACCATTTTATTATTACAGGGGGTTATTTGGATAAAATGGATAAAATGGAGCCTTTGGGAGATGATATTTCTGGATAACGGGTTTCCGGAAAACAGATCCCATACCAGTGCTACCGTTTTTAACAACTCTTTTGTACATCTCTTTGGCAGCAGAAAAAATTATGACCTTTACAGAAAAATACGCTACTAAAAGTACCAACTAATCCTTGCCATTTTTTTTTTCAATCGTTTTTATAGAATTTTAAGTTATTGACCATGGATTAAGACACAACAAATGAAGGTGTATATAAAATGTAATTTCTCAAATAAGTGTCATAGTGATGCTTATTTGTCCATTAAGGTAAGGGGTAGGGCAGGGGTGTCCAACCTTTTGGCTTCCCTGGGCCACATTGGACAAAGAAAAATTGTCTGGGGCCACACATGAAATACACAAACATTTTTGCACAGAAAAGAACTGAAACACCAACTGAATAACCAGATGGAGCTATACACTGGAATATGGGACACCTGGATATTAAATACATATTATTATTACTATTGAATGGACAATGGGCAGAGTCCCCCCCTCTTGCCTAATGCTATATCCTTTGCAACATGACATTTCCTTGGGAGCCAAGCCTTTCAAGCTGGGCCGCATTCATGTCCCTCCTGGGCCGCATGAGACCCTCAGGCCGCAGGTTGGACACCCCTGGGGTAGGGTATGTGGGGGGAATGGGAGAATATACTGAGGATAAGGGGAAAAAACAAAAATTAAATTTTTAGCATGTAATCACCATAACCAAAATGGCAGATTACATGAGGTGATATTACATATCTGACAATGGCTGCAAAAGAGATTCTAAATTATTTAACCATTGAATTTGCATAGGCTAAATAATTTCGATGAATGAATAACCAACACAGAAATCAAGAACAATCAAAGGCTAATGAGGGGTAAGATGGACCAAAAATTCATTCAAAACAGTATGTAAATTATTTTAGAATATCCTCACAACTAGTCCAACAGATTTGATTTACACGTAGTTGTCATTGATTCAGAATTATACAACCGTCTTGAATTCAAGTTTAAATTAGAATTCTTAAGATTTGTGAAAATGAATCAAAATGAAATCGTGTATTAGCACTTTTTTTTTCTTGTAGATTAATTTTGAAAAACTTCAAAAGCCTCCCCATGTAGGCAATGTTATAAGACATTATTATTGTTCTTTATGATACTGTTAAAATATTTGTCCTGCTCCTCACAGGTTGGGAATTTCAAATCTGGTTGCTCGAGTCCCACATAACCTAGCAAACAGACATTCTTCTTTATAAATAAAAAAAAATTAATGAATAAATAAACTGAATTATTCAACAAATTTTTTTTTTAAATTTAAATAATTAAAAAAAACCCTACAGAGTTGTTGTTCTCCTTTGTGGCTAAAATTTAAGGGGTGATTGATCTTTAAGATTAAGTATTAGTATTATATAGAATTGTCTATTCTCAACTTTTTAAATGGTCTGCATTTTTCTAGTTTTTATTTGCCTTTTTCTTCTGACTCTTTTCCAGCGAGGGTCACAGACTCCGGAAGCCAAAAAAACTAGTGATCTGTGAAGCTAAAATGTTATTGTTCTTACATTTTATTGCTTATCTTCCTTTTCAGACCTATTTATATTCCATTCTCTCGCTCATACCAATGCTTGGTTACCAGGGTAGTTTGGATCTTATCACCCAGATAGCGGCTGCTGAGCAAAAAAGCTAATAACTAATAAAAAACACCATAACAAAAATTAAGACCAACTGCAAATTGTCTCAGAATATCACTCTCTACATCATACTAAAAAATAAATTAAAAGGTGATCAACCCACTTCACATTTAATCTCCTAAAAACCAGAGATTAAAAAATAATGAATGATTTTATAGTCTACACTAGCTTCTGCAACAGGGTGATAGCAAATGCAACTATACAACACATAATTCAAAATAAAACCATAAACAGATCTTAAAATGCATTCACAGTATAATGTAAAGATCGGTATAATTAGCAGTCATGCAGGAGTGGTTAATTGAATTGTATTCATTGTTATACATTTAATTAGGTGAGAGCCGCTGGCCTGGATGAGGGAATTATAAAGCAAATGATAAAATAAGAAGCGGATGGTAGCGTATAACACAAAGCTATACTACCATTGGACTGTTGTCTTGAGTGACACATTCATTGCTCAGCTCGCAAGGAAGTTCCAAGTCTTGACCTGGACCACTGTAATCCAGACTGTGTTGTTCAGGGTTACTATCAGGTAGCTAGAAAAACAGTAAGATGCACAATTTCCACACATTTGGGAATTTTGGAGAGCAGGCTCAATTGTCCTTTAATAGAGGTAGTATGTAAGTGATGTCAAGATGATTTATTTTTCTGCTATACAACAAATTCCAAAGGAAAAACCTGCAAAATTTAGGTGGATTATGGAATTCTAACGGTCATTAAATGCTGTCGAGCAAACTGCCAACAGAGGTGCTCATATTTATCCCCAGCTGCCAGAGGCTGCACTCAGATCTGAATAATCAGGAGCAAAAATGGGTAGCTTTCTTGCTAGATCCTCTAATGCAATGGCAAATGTTGGAATGATAAGTAGAAAACAATAAAAATCCCCTGTACCGGACGTAGACCCCTTATTGAATATGTGCTTATTCTAGCAAAAGGGCAACAGAGTAACAAGTAGCACTTTCTAATCTCCATGTGTTACATAACAGGGGTTATTAATCAAAGGTTGAGTTGATTTTCACCCGAAAAATTTGAGTTTTCGAGGGAACTAAAATTTTCAGGTTAAAAAATCATCATTCTGGATGATATCATTCCCAGCTACTAAGCCTGTAACCGGTAGTGGCCCCTGCTATTCTGTGCCAAGAAAGACATTTTTTGCACAGGATGGGCACAACCCTACCGAATATCCCCTTGTGGCAACAACTAGTCAACAAAGCAAACTAAATTTGGGGTCCCATGGCTGGATCTAGGGTGGTAGCATTAATGCAATAACTTTCTTTGTAACAACTAAAATATTGTAGTTATTTCAATACAATATGTATTTTCCTGTGAAATCTGTCACATTAGGTCCTGTCCTAGATTTTCCCTGTGTCCAGCTTCCTTCCGATAGCACACATGCATGTTCACTGGCTGCTGGTGAAACTGACCCCAGTGTGTATGTGAGAGGGAATGTCTATCCTTTGGAAGCAGGTACAATAATGGGGGAAAGTTAAGAAAAGACATGATGGGGAATATCTCTAGAGTGATCATATTGAGCCTAAGGAGATTCAACACAGCTTAGCAGAAATAACATTGCTCTGATGTTCCTCCTATTTATAACTGACATTTGCAACTGCAAAGAGAAGAGCAACATACACCATGCAAATATAATGATCATATTAATCCTGGAATCTGACAGAAGACATTCTGAGCAGACACATACACACATACTTACAGACAGGTTTAACTGGTTGCAAGTTGGATTTCAGCTGTAACATGCATGTTTGCTCTGCAGCCAGGCCTCCTATAAATGAAACACTTACTGTATCTCCTGGGCTTTTTACAGTAGTCTCTTCAGAACCAACGGGGTTTTCGTTTTTCACAAGAAGCTCAATTCTGCCAATTTGGTGCTGTTCACAAGAAGATATATCAAAGTAGAGAAACCACACATGTTGCAGATATTTCATGCATTTACAGATAGAGTCACTTGGATTTGTAAGTTAAATGCGTCGTGACTCAGGGCTAATTGAAGAAACTGTGTTATCTAAAGTTATCTTAACTCATTTAATGCATTTAACCTTTTCATTAGCATACCAAAGCACCATTGTTTTCAATGGTGAACTCTTTAATTGGATGGGATGCTGTGACACAATATTCTGTGCTAAGTGGGATAAATGGGATAGATGAGTTAAGTCACGACGCATTTAACTCACAATCCAAAGTGACTGCATCTGTATATTGCTTTTATTGCTTTCTTAAGGCAAAAAAATATAAGGCTCAAGAAGAAGATTACTTGTCGGCAGAAAAACTGGTCGAAGTGATAAATACAGGGAAAGATTTTCTAGCTTAAAGCACTGGAAGCTGCTAAGGAGATTAAAAGTAGTTAAAGCCATCCTTGCTTTTTGTATAAGTGGTAAACCCATTCTATATTTGTCTTATGCCAACTGGAATAATCTGCTTGAATGCCATAGACTGACAATAAGCATAAGGTTCCATTAATTGGGGCCTGTCGGAGCTCCGTATAGGGTGTCCCAGACGGCCTCCCCGGACTAGAGAGAAATGCAGCACTGTATTCATAAGGAATATGCACTGTATTCATGAGAAATATTCACTATATTCATGAGAAATATGCAGGTCCTTGTGCTTCATTCTGAAGTGAAGGGTGCAGGGTGCATAGTACAAAAAAACATGTCCTGCATGTTTACATGTCTGTCAAGTTATTACTCCTTCCCCATAAGTTAAAAAAAATTATAAATAAAAATGTTTCCGTTTTAGTTAATAAAAATCGGTGTGAATCAAGAATGTGAATTTCAATTTCATTCAATAATATTAAAAAGTTAAACATTAACACAAACATATTTCAGAGAAAGCATATTCCGTATTAGCAGCAGATTTGACAGAATTTCCCTATTGAACTGCTCCATGACTGGGCTCAAACTGCAGAATAAACACTTTCATTTGCTGAAAAAAACAGGGGGGGGGGGTATAAAGTACAAAGGACCAATTAATAATTAATAGATATTTTCAACAAAAAAATCATCCCGTTAGTGGGAAGCTTGCAGTTACATTAGGGGCAATTGTTGAAAATTTGTGTACATATATATTTTATTTCTTTAAGTGCGGAAATCTTGCATGTGAAGAAAAACCACAGAATTTCTGATTTCTATAAGGGTAAAATTTATGATGTAAAAACGCACAACCTTAAAGCTGCCACGGTCTTGTAGAAGTCAATTGCAGCTGCTCTTGCTACATTGTAAAATAATTTTTAACTTTGAGGTTTTTGAATTTTTAGATTTTTTTCCAGTGTGTGCTTTTTATGTTTGGATTGTTTAATAATAAAAAAAAAAGACATTTGAGTTTTTTTTTTTTTTTTTTTTTAAATAAAAGTTATTTTAGTTGTGTTTGAAAAACAACACTTGAAATCTGATAAATGGGCCTCCAACAGTATGAGGGCCACAGGCTTAAAGGGGTTGTTCACCTTTGAGTTAACTTTTAGTATAATGTAGAGAGTGATATTCTGAGATAATTTGCCATTGGTTTAAATTTTTTATCATTTGCGGTTTTTGAGTTATTTAGCTTTTTATTCAGCAGCTCTCTATTTTGCAGTGTCAGCAATTTGGTTTCTAGGGTACAAATTACCCTAGCAACCCTGCATTGATTTGAATAAGAGACTGGAATATGAATAGGAGAGGGACTGAATAGAATGATAAGTAATAAAAAGTGGCAATAACCAAACATTTGTAGCCTTACAGAGCATTTGTTTTTAGATGGTGTCAGTGACCCCCATTTGAAAGCTGCAAAGAAACAGAAGAAAATTGCAAATCATTAAAAAACTATGAAAAATAAATAATGAAGACCAATTGAAAAGTTTCTTAGAATTGGCCCTTCTACAATATACTAAGAGTTAATTTGAAGGTGAACCACCCCTTTAATTGATCCTCCCACCCCTTTAAATTGGGGCACTAGGCTTATTACTTTTCCAGGCACACATTTTCTCTACTTCTCACTTGGGTAACAACCATAACTTTTTTGTTTCATCATTATAAGTTTTTTATATATATTTTAAATTTATCTGGGCAGGTGTTTTATCTTTGATTCTCCAGGCAGATTTATCAAAATGTGAAATTAGAGCTCACCCACTTTCAGCATTTGATGAAGATGGTGCCCTGTAGCTCCACTGCACTGCTCTGCATTTTAGGGTAAAACATTTTTTAAAGGGTTGTTTTTTTTTACTAATGCACAGTGTGGAAAGGGAGAGGGGAGGATGAGGACAATGGCAGGCACTTTAGGGGACTTTTGGTAAGGGGGGTTTAGTTCTCCTTTATCGGTTGATGTTGGATTTATGGAGAATTTGATTGGATGTGAGGCTTGTAGCTCCATTGATGGGATGGACAGTGCCTCCTTGTGGTGCACAAATGTAGTTGTAATTCATTGTGCTATTTGAAACTGCTGATTTCAGGCTCTGTGTGGCACATTTAGTTTCACTTTCAGTATATAATAAAGTGATTTTATAGCCCATATAATTTTTATGCACATCAGTGGAAACTCCACAAGGACACTTGCCAAATTATGTAAAATCCAAGAAAACTTTATTTTACTCTTTACTAGTTATATATGAGTTAAAGTTAACTTACCTGTTGACTGTTTGCCCCTTCGGTTTCTTCTTGTTCTGTTAATAATGGCAGTATATCAGAAACATAGATTTCCCACCAAAGGACAAGATAGGAGAGGTGCTCATTTCCATTCAGAGATTCATCTTCAACGATCCATCTGGTCTGGGGGTTGTATTTGCAATTCCAAGGTTTAGGTGTGCCCAGAAAATGAACCACCCTTGCCTCAGAGCCAAACCTTCACGGGAGACACAATTTCATATTCAGGCGGAGTGTCACAAACATCACGAGAAGCAAAACACAAACCATTAAGTGAATAAAGTGAAACTAAATATAATAAGCAAGGTGTGGTATTGTATGCTGACCCATAAAACCTGTAACGTCACGCCATGTATCATTTTATTGTTGTTTTATGTCTTTATTACATACAGTAGAACCCCTGCCTTTATGTTTTTTGGGGGACCTGGACAAAATAGTGTAAAATCTGGAAATTTGTAAAATCAGGGAAATTTGTTAAAGCAACTAAAGGATTCAAGCGCATGAGTCAGTTTTATTTTGAAATACAATATGTATTCAATTAAGCAATTAGAATGTTACAGTATGGAGGACATGTGGAAGGACAAAAATCAGGGAAAACATGATGTAATATCAGGGAAAAATGAAATGCACTGGTGGGATCACAAACAAGTGTAAAATGCAGAACAAAAATCAGCGTATGTAAAGGTATGTTTAAGTTTCACAGTTCATAGAGGATAAGATTTATTCAGTTATGACAAATATATCTGGCCATCCACTTGGTAGTATAAATCATAACTGAACTCCTACAACTAAAAGAAAGTGGCCAGCGATTGCAAACCATTCAGCCGAGGTTCAATAAGTAATGATTAGCCCGACAAATATCAGAATGAGCTTCAAACTGAAAATTCCCATTGCCTCAAAAGGAAACTTCGGATGACTTCAGAAACCGAAGCGTTAGGAATGCCATCCCGCCATCGATTTACACTCTAGCCGGCGGGGAGGCAGTTCAGGGAAATGAGTTGACCGAAGAAGAAGCAATTTGCCACGGGCTACTAATCTCCCCTAGGAACTTTGTGTGCCCCTGCCCTAAAAAGTGGTGTCAGACTATATTTTGTGCTTAAAGGGGTTGTTCACCTTTGAGTTAACTTTTAGTATAATGTAGAGAGTGATATTCTGAGACATTTTGCAATTGGTTTTAATTTTTTATTGTTTGTGGTTTTATAGTTATTTAGCTTTTTATTCAGCAGCTCTCTAGTTTGCAGTGTCAGCAATTTGGTTTCTAGGGAACAAATTACCCTAGCAACCCTGCACTGATTTGAATAAGAGACATGAATATGAATAGGAGAGGGACTGAATAGAATGATAAGTAATAAAAAGTGGCAATAACAATACATTTGTAGCCTTACAGAGCATTTGTTTTTAGATGGTGTCAGTGACCCCCATTTGAAAGCTGCACAGAAACAGAAGAAAATTGCAAATCATTAAAAAACTATGAAAAATAAATAATGAAGACCAATTGAAAAGTTTCTTAGAATTGGCATTTTCAGAATGATTTCCAAAGGAAAATGTTTCTGAGTGTACCTCAAAGGTACCTATGAGGAAGCCAGTTCGAGGCGAAACGCGTCAGAAGTACTACACCGGCGGAAAGGAGATACATGCGCAGAGAGGGAGTTGTGTTGGCATTGTGACCTCGAGGTAAAATTGAATACAGGACTGTACGCTAAGGCGGTGAATACGCGAAGGGACAGCGTGCATAGAGAGACTCGGAGAGCGCTGCACCGGCACCGCGACCTTGGAGGCAAAGCCGCACACCAAGTTGCGCAAGGGATCTAACCGCGAAAAAGGATGATTACAAATTTTAAAGCAGTTTTAAGAAGAAATCTCTTGTAAGTGCATTACTATTTATTAAAATACATTTTAAGAAACTTTCCGCACATGCCGTTCTTATTATCTGTCCAGATTGGGAAGCTGACGGAACGACTGGGATTATAGATAAATGCCAAACTACTTTTAAAACGTTTGTGAGTATAACTGGATACAGACCCGTTACTGTGTGGGTTCCGATTACATTGTTTCAAAAAATCCCTATATCACACGTGCACACTGTTTGATGGTGATAGAAGATTCTAATTTAAACTGCACATGAGTAAAAAATCACTTGTGGGCGCATGACTAATACACTGATAGTGAAAGAAATATCCCACACTATTGGGTGAAATCTGATTTTTTTAAATTACTACACTATATTTTCGTTTTTTTGTTTTTTTCTGTCCCCTTTTACCTTTGAGGTACACTCAGCAACATTTTCCTTTGGAAAACTTTCTGAAAATACTTTTGAGGGGAGGAGAGAACCCTGGTTGCGATTGTCTTTTGGAGGACAGAACTATTAAATTGATGGTTTGAACCTTATTTTGTATTTGAATTTCTTAGAATTGGCACTTCTACAATATACTAAAAGCTAACTTGAAGGTGAACCACCCCTTTAAACTTTGCCATGGATATGGTTCCAGCTAACCTGAATATCACAATGTATATACTGCATGTATGGAGCATAGGGATGCACCAAATTGCATGAGAGCGGACTTTCTTACCCCTTGTGTTTACTAATTTGTTTATGCAAATATGGAAAATAAGTATTTGGTGCATCACTTCTGTCTGCTTCATTACAAGACATACCTTTGAAAATCACCATACACTTACTGTAGAAAAGCAGGTTTATATGTATAAACAGAACTAATGCTCAGGTTATAGATGAAGGGTAGGTGCTTGCTGATGTCTGCTGTTGCCCAGTTGCCAAAGAAGCTATTCAGTAGGCCTTGGTCACCTCCTTAAGGACAAAATAAAGTAGAAAAAAATGTAACTAAACCATATACAGGTAATTTTAATGTACAACAGGATATGGGTTATGGTGCACAATGTACAGTGATCAGCAATGTTATAAACCGCTTTTGGATGGCACAGGTTGACTAATCGACAAATTAAGCTGTCATACAGCAGAGCTCTGCAGCTTTTATTATTTCGAAAATCTTCCATTGCTTTATATGAGGGATATCTATATCAGATGAGGCTTGCTACAAAGGAAACCGTAAAGCATATTTACAGACAGGTATGAGCAGCAGCAACTGGGGTTAGACATTTGTCTACACCACAAGGTAATGTGAGGGGCTAACATAAGCAAAGACAACAAAGTGTTTACCAAATTAGGTGAGCATAGGCGTAGAGTGTTAATAGGTGATTATGTGCCACAAGGGGTGGCATTCCCTAAAGGCTTATTATGAACACTACGAAGGACTGTGGTGCCATGGCATCTACCATTTATCTACATGTAGTTAAATTGTAAATACAGACTTTCTATATAATCGTGCTCTAGTTCGTTAGTTTGAATGCTCATGTTGATGACACGATTAATACTTTCAAATGTACAGTTTCCCTGCCCTGCTCCCTAACGATTAAACGGGTGGTTAACTTTTATGTTAACTTTTTGCGTGTTATTGAATGGCTAATTCTAAGCAACTTTTCAATTGATTCAATTTTTATTTGAATTTTTCTTCTGACTCTTTCCAGCTTTCAAATGGAGGTCACTGACCCCATCTAAAAACAAATGCTCAGTAACACTGCAAATGTATTGTTATCGCTACTTTTTATTACTAATCCTTCTATTCAGGCCTCTCCTACTCATATTCAGTCTCTTATTCAAATCAATGCATGTTTGCTAGGAGGATAATATGGAACCTAGCAACCATGTTGCTGAAACTACAAACTGGAGAGCTGCTGAATAAAAAGCTAAATAACTCAAAATATCAGATATTTCAGAATATGACTCTCTACATCATATTAAAAGCTCATTTTAAGGTGAACAACCCCTTTAAGTCATTTCATACTGCAGCACAGTTGCAAATAGATGAACCCTCCAGTGTGTGGCTCTAAGCTATCACAGTTGCCCAGGCACAAGACTTGGAGTGAGCACTTTGGTATAGTAATGCTACACTAGAAGCTATGAGGCCATTATTTTAAAGGGATCCTGTCATGGGAAAAAAAATTTTTTTCAAAATGCATCAGTTAATAGTGCTGCTACAGCAGAATTCTGCAGTGAAATCCATTTCTCAAAAGAGCAAACTGATTTTTTTTATAATTCATTTTGAAATCTGAC